>JAOBAM010000009.1:17421837-17431874 GCA_025212355.1 Notarius kessleri | reverse complement strand
ATGTCTCACTTTCGACATTTGATATGTTGTCTATGTTCTATTGTGAATACAATATCAGTTTTTGAGATTTGTAAATTGCATTCCGTTTTTATTCACAATTTGTATTTTGTCCCAACTGTTTTGGAATCGGGGTTGTAGAATGTTCTATATTTATACTGATGGGAGGAAAAAAACGTGTCCTAGTTTGATAAATGCTGACCTAGAAGTGTGTGTGTGTGTGTGTGTGTGTGTGTGTGTGTGTGTGTGTGTGTGGTGTTGCAGAGGCCCAAAAGGTGTCTGGACGATGGAGGCAAGAGGAGAAAGTCCTCAGTTTGACACTACATTTGAAGACGCTAAGCCAAGCGTGACTCACATGGCGCTGCTGCAGCTGCAGAGGGCCGGATACCTGAAATACCTCATCAGCCAAAACGTAGATGGCCTTCACCTGCGCTCGGGCTTTCCCAGGTAAACAACAACAACAAAAAACGTCCATTAAAGCACAGCACTGTCGAATTCTCAAATCCGATTGGTCGGTTTTTGTTTTTATGTAGATTTATTTTCTGTAAAGGCAGCTCTGAAAGTAGTTCCGGCTACAAGACTAATCCGTGCTCGTTGCCATCGGTGCTGAGTTCTAATACGTGCTCGTTCTAATGTTCTCGTTTCCGTCGTACCCGTTTACACAGGGACTTGCTTAGTGTACTGTCGCAGTTGCTAACTTCTGGGAAAATGAGGAGGAGAGGCTTTTGTGGAAGGGATAATATACTGTGACAAACATGGCCGCCAGGTCTGCTTCATTAAATCCGGAAGATTTTTGAGAGAATTTTGAAAGAGAAAGACGCATCGAACACCCGAAGGGAATGTGTATGTATAATAATTATAACAATAAGTGTTGCCAGGCAAAGCAAACCTCGCCGGTAGTACTTATGATGAATATGAAGGAAGATATCGTGAAAAAATGATTTTGACCTTTTGTGTGTGTGAACACACTTGGCCAATAAACATGGTTCTGATTCTGTCGTCCCCTGCGACAGCGTGCGCATGTCCGCTTCAGTCCGGAGGTTTCAGTTTCAAAAACTGTAAGAGGTAAGAGTAGAATAATCTCAAGTACAGACAGTGGAAGCTTAGTGGAACGCACTTTCCCTCTGGAATAAACATGTCTGAAAGCGATTTCTTTAATCAAGTCTATTTATTTATAATTTCTATTTATAGTAATAAATCAACAGACCGGGGAAGTTTTTATCAATGGGGTTTAAAAGTGGGTGCGGCCAAAGCGTTTTCCTTTGTGTATGTAAATGAACCAAGAAACCATCCAATGACAGCAGCGTATGCAAATGAGGCAGGTAGTGATCCAGTCAACGTGTCATCACCCAAATGAGGATGGGTTCCCTTTTGAGTCTGGTTCCTCTCGAGGTTTCTTCCTCGTGTCGTCTGAGGGAGTCTTTCCTCGCCACCGTTGCCGCAGGCTCGCTCATTGGGGATAGATTAGGGATAAAATGAGCTCATGTTTTAAGTCGTTCAAATTCTGTAAAGCTGCTTTGCGACAATGTTTATTGTTAAAAGCGCTATACAAATAAACTTGACTTGGCTTGATTAAGCAGCCTGGGGGAGCTTGGTACTGATGAAATGTTGTATTACAGACACGACATCATTTTACTCTTCATAATTCATTATAAAGTTTAGTGTCAAGTGTTTGAATTGTTCATCAACAGCTAGTATGTGTAATGCCTTTAGGGATGCATTTTGGCACATAGTTAATATAAGTAATGATATGACATTCAGAGGAAGTGATGCCAAACACTGAAGGTGATTTTTAAGTTTGCTTTCACACAGCTAACTACTGCAAGCAGAGACTCGGACAGAGAGGGAATTGTTGTTCAGTGGAACACACTGGGTTGTAAGAATAGTTGAGAAGTTTCATAACTGATTGCAGCGATCACAGTACAAGTCCTGGGACACGAAAGGCATGTTTGGATGATATGTATGTGACATACATACATACATACGCATACACGCCTGCTTTACACATGACATGCTCCACCTTTCCTCCCATCTGTCTCAGGCCTCACACACACACACACACACACACACACACACACGGACTGTCACGTGAGGTTAGAGCAGTACGGAGCAGTTGGGTAAGTACAGGGCATCTGGTCATTGCCTGAGGAGCCAGCCGGGCTCAAGTGTAAAGATCTTGTCATGCCCCACATGGCCAGGCTGAGCTCTCTCCGGGTGTGTGTGTGCACGCATGTGTGTTCGAGGGGTGGAGGGGTGCCTGTTTGTGTTGAGCATAATATGCTCTGCTTGTGCAAATGTGTTTAGTGTGGGAAGTTAATGTAATATTCACGCCAATCCATTTACACATCGTCCCTGCAGAGCTTCTGTTATGTGTCGATCCACTGGAGCAGAGAGAGGATCCGAAACAAAAGAGGTTACATATTTATTATCCATATTTTTACATAGTTGACTTGTTTGTTTTGTTTTTTTTTTCCCAAAAAGATTTTTTTCTCCCACCACAAGGAGGCACGGTTTCTTATAACATACATTTTACACCAAACCAGAAAGGTGCATAGGTTTCAAACAGGATAGATAAAACCATATTACACAACTCAAAGGATAAGTGCAGTTCTATTCTCGGCATAAATGAATTCTGTGTGGGGCGGAGCCATGGCTTTAAACCAGATTTGGCGCAAACATGAGCACACATCAAATCTTCAACCTTCCTGCAGGCGCACAGTGATTGGGAAGTGGCTTTAAAGCACGGAAATGGCTTAACTTGATTTAACTAACAGCTTCCACATAGCCTGCTGCTGAAGACGCCAGTCTCTGTTAATGCCCAGGACTCGAATCAGACCCAGGGAAGCACACGTTACAGCAGAAATGCTGCTGCTCGGAGTTAATACTTGCGGGTTTTTCTACTCTTAGCTTGAAATGTAGTGGCAGATGTGTGAGACGCTGAGCCAGTGGCTTTGGACTTTTTATTATTTCTGTATAAAGCCTGCTGCAGCTCACCTCCGTGTTTTGTCTCTCTGGAGATTACACCGTTTACATGGTCATTACTGAGAACACACACATTGGAACATCTCCGTTAAAGAAGCAGAAATACTGGATTACGCAGTGTCCTGGGAATAGATTCTGCTTTTAAAATATTTTTACATAAATATGCCTGAAGTACACCAAGCCACCAGGTTCGATCTTTCTGATGACGAAAGATTGCTAACATGATGCACTAATTTTCATCGACAGTAAAATTGCATAGTAAGTGTCCTGCTCTCTCCAGGCTGTGCTCAGCAAGGGGTCAAGATCTGAGCTTCCCACAGTCCGATTGGCTCCGAGATCCAATAAGAAGCCAAGCGAATTCGAGGTGCCCTCTAAACAAGGTGGAGAGTAGAGCGAGGATGTTACTGGCCTCTCGTCTAGTTTTACATTCTGGCAGAGTGCACCATGACTCATGGGCTTGCAGCTCATTAAAGCAGGAGTCTGGGGCTCGTCTCTGTAATCAGCAAGCTCACCCGCGCCTTTGCTGCTGGATCTGCGGAGAGCAGAGCAGCGCCAGTCCTCCCAAAGCAACCGGCCATGTTTTCAATAAAGCATCTCCGCCTGGATTTCTGCCTCTGCTGTATCAAAGGCTTGGGAGCCACAGGCCATGAACCAGAGCTTAAGAAGGAGGACTGTGGGGAAGGAGGGATAAAGACAAGAGAGCATCGGCATCGAATCGGCACAAGGCATCTTTTTTTTTCTTCTTCTTCTCCTTTTTTTTTTTTTTTTTTTTAATCTGTGCCTTGAGTGCAGCAACAAACCCTATTTTCCTTTTCTGTCAAACATGAAAGTAGGACTGGTGCTGACGCTCGTACTTGACTGCTCACGTTACCCTTTCCAGGCATGAAATTGAACGCAGCGGGTACGGCTCCGTGGCAGTTATGAATATGTGATTGCGTGTGCAAGGAATCTTTTTTTTTTTTTAAGGGAGTAATGCTATCTGAGCAGAGCGAATGTTGCACACCAACACGTAGCAGAATGAATTAGTAGCTGAGCCAAAACACCGGATACAGGGAGGTTATGTCTGTTCGGTGCATTTAACACATCACCCACGCAATTTGTGCCCCCCCCCCCCCTTTCTCTTTCCCTCTTCAACAGGATTAGCTCACACCCACAGACACCGTTCACGGCGCCACTGACCTCTTTAACTATGACAGTTATGATGCTTTGTCTGTCTGCCAACTCATCGGAAATGCAGGGCTGCTTAATCATTCATTTGCTCTGTTCTTGACCCTAGTGTAAAATTTAGCTTCATTCTTGATGAATGCCAGTAAAAAGCCACGGTGGTTTGTACGGTTTCCAATTATTCCCTTGTTGTATTATTTCCACGGTTGTAGAAACATGATGACATCCATGTCTGTATGAGATCATCAGTCGTTGGCATTAACACGAGTATACACGTTTTTTTTTTTTGTAACTTCTATAATGTATTCACTCATTTCTCAACTGTGATGTATTATTACGTTTGCTTCGGGTTATGATTATATTAAAACAGGAAAATTGGATTAAGGCTGAGGAAAATGGAAACAGCTCCATTTAGCTGATAAGTAGGCATAGATTTTAGACAACGTGCAGTGTGTGTGTGCATGCGAGAGCGACCCATGTGTCAAAGTGCTCCCTCGTTATGCAAATCAGGGTTCCGCCTCTTAAATCTCCTTCAGCAAATGAGCGGAAAACAGAGACGTAAACAGCTGTTGCACTCAGACATCTGCGAGACTGTCTCTCATTCTGGCAGTCTCGTGACTCACTGGGTTACACTGAGCCTGTTTTGTACTCCAGGCTTAACCCCTGTTTCTCTGCTCTTTTTTTTTTTGCTTTGTTGTCAGGCATCAGATGGAGGGGATTTACCCCATTTGACACCTCCTTAAACTTGGAGCAGGGATAGTTGGACACTGTTGTTAGGCTCGTCCATCGCCTTTCTGTTTATAAGGACTGTGGGAGGTCTGCAAGCTGAAGGCGTGACCGGGAGACCTCAGAAATCTGTCTCCATGTTTCATCTTCTGTCATTCACCAAAAAGTGGTAAAAGGTTCAGCCTGACCAGATGCATTATGAAAGAGTAACGATAAAACGTTGGTGCTATTATTATTATTATTAGCGTCAATTATTAGCGAAGTAGTAGCATTTAATTAACGCGTACTTTGCCTTAGATCAAATCCCCAAGCGTCGTACGCAATCTCAAGATAAAAAGGGGTGCCGAAACCATGAAGCAACCAGTCAAATAGGAAAATATCTTTCAAAGAACATAAATTTCGCACCAAAGTGATTAGTTTACAGAATAAAAAGAAAAACCCGGAATATCCTGAAGCTTTCATACTTCAGTTTGATTCATGTGGAACCGAGAGTTTCTGCTAACATGGTCAGGTTAGATATGGGGCTAATATATTAATATAATTTAATCCATTCCACAGCTGTCAGCACACACACACACACACACACACACACACACACACGACAGTTTCACTAGCTTTGTGAGGAGTGTCCATTGACTAGTGTATACAGGAAATGTGCATTTTTGGGGGATGATTGGGGGGAGGGAAGGAAAGGGGGAGGGAGGAATGCAGTTTTGTGACCAACCGAAAGCCCTTATAGTCTCAAACGCTGCATATATCTTGGACACTTGCACACATATTTTGAGTTTTTATGACTGTAACTAAATAACACAATCAGCGACCAATCGGAACTTAAAAAGCAGAACATCACCACAAGGTCAGCGCTCATGTTTTCCTATCATTTGTTCCTCACCTGGGACTAAAATCCTCCACACACATCTTTAAGCAGCAGGCTGAGCCATACATTTTACTGATTTAGTGACCGATGAACAATTGTGGCCTCTGCTGTATGGATTATACACACACACATCATGTACATATCGTTGACTAACCCAGTTTTAGTACGCTCTCCGTTTTCTGTCCCTGCCATTCGGTCAGGATGATGAACTTTAATCCTGTGCATGTTTACTTGCTTTTCACTCCAGCACTACAGAAACCCGACAGCGGTATTGATCAGTGTTCAGCTTTAGCTGGACACTTCACACATTCTGGATGTAAGCAGTAGTCAGAGTTTCCTGGCTTCGGCTCAGCTCGTCTCCTTCTTTTCCTGCCCTGTGCCACTGCAGCTGAACCCTGCACTTGGGATATTTATAGCCCGGAGCTAAAGCTCTTCTCTCTTCTCATTAGCTCCAGGCGCTTAGTGGTCAGTCCACATAGCTGCTTCTCCATAAGTGTCACTCGCCTTTTCTCCTCCTCTTCTCGTCTGCTCTCTCAGTGCTGTGGTAATGGCTCCCACCTCAGGCGCCACAGCATGGCCCACACAATGCCAGTCTGTGTGTGGAGAAGAAGAAAAGAGGAGTGATGTGGTAATCGTGAAGCCTCTGGTGTCTGACAGTTTTTGTGTTACAAAACACACATGCTCTATATATATAACTGCACAGATGCACTTGGGCTCAGTGAAGTGAAGTACGGATGTTCTATACCAAGATATACAAACCTACAAATAGAAAAAAAAAAAACCCCAATCCTGATTAGAGTTCATGAAGAACAGTTTTTCAGAGAAAGATGGATTACTGCATTGTCAGCTGTAAAACTGAGAAATCTCTTATGGAAAAAAAATAAACCACAACAGGGTATGCTGTTTCAGAAAAGTAATGAATGCCACTGTGATGAAGTGTTAATTTTGTCAATGAAAACTTTGACAATAAGTATTCGTTGGCGACCTTTTATTTCACGACTAAGTTGTAAAGACAATGTGTATGAAAAATATTTGACAGCGAAAATTATGGTGAAATCTCTGTTCATTATACCCTGACGAATAAAGCCGAGACGAAATAGCTGGCTCTGTTCTCAAGGGAATTTTTACAGCCAGGAGAAATAATCCTTCAGCAAAATTCAGTACAGTATGTTACCTAGCCTGCTTCGTGTTCCTGACAGTAGTTGGGACTCCGGCTCACTAGGCTCGCTCGCACCACATTCACAATACAGTGCTCCTGGATTCTAACAGGTATGCAAGTCAGGACACACACATGGTATTGGTCTGAACAAAGGGACATCTTTCTATGAAAATCGTAGTCATCACAGTCACAGTGAACAAAATGCCATCTTCACTCGATAACTAGCAAAAAAAAAATAGCATGGCTAGGAATAATAGTAAGCCGTGGATAACGCCACGTAACATCCACATAGCAACAATACCAGTCACCGCCCCACACACACTCTCTCCATAGATAGATAGATAGATAGATAGATAGATAGAAAACATCCGGCAA
Organism: Notarius kessleri; assembly: GCA_025212355.1. Taxonomy (NCBI): domain Eukaryota; kingdom Metazoa; phylum Chordata; class Actinopteri; order Siluriformes; family Ariidae; genus Notarius; species Notarius kessleri. The sequence continues at coordinate 17,424,594 of JAOBAM010000009.1, read as the reverse complement.
TATCCCTCCTGTAATAGCCCCTCTTAAAGCTACAGGGCACAGTTTACAGCAAGTATCATGAAGTTGTTTGAGAAAATTATGACTGAAACATTGACTAAAACAAGACTACAATTAAAATTGAGTTTCACTGACTAAATCTTGACTAAAACAAAACAAAATGACTCAAATGTAACTACAATTTTCAGTAAGCGAACAAGACTAAAACTAAATTTACAATTCCTGTCAAAATTCCTGTCAAGACTAAAACTAAATTTACAATCCCTGATCTGTTGTAAAGCATCCCAAAGTCGGCTATTTTCCAATAACAGCACATCCTAACATTGCCCTTATACCACAGCAGTTTGTTAAAAATTACAATTTTTATTATTAATAAATGACCCATAATGCTTTTAATCACATTTAGTTAGATTTAATGGTATGGAATGTCCACAAGACAAGTTCATTCATGTTATCACTGATATTATAGCAGCTATAATAAACATCCACTCTCTCGCCAGACTCTCTCTCTCTTTTTTTTTTTAACGTCTCTCTCTTCAAGTTAATCAGACAAAAACACACACACACAGCTTGTCATGTGACTGAGAAATCAGAAAGCACAAAGTCTTCTGTCATGAAAATTCTCCCATGGAGGAAAACTTACTGACCAATACGAAGCACAAATTTCTTCTACAAATGTGAAGTATATGTCTCACCATGTCAACAATTATATATTTTTCTTTGTTTGTTAGCAACTTGTTAATTTCTTTGTTCAGTAACATGTTTATTATCAAATCTAATAAGAAACACTGAATCTGATTATATACAGCATCAGCCATAGAAGTCTCTTTTTAAATTTGAATTACTGTCAGAGCTGCTGTTAAAGAAAATGAATCTACACCATCAAATACACGTGAGCAAATACGCAGTGTGTGTACACATCCTGAGCAAGCAGGACCTCTGACCAAACATGTTTCTACGCATTAGAAGTGTGATCAATGCAGCATCCTGTCCCCGTCCCCGTCCCCGTCCCTGTTTGCCTGCACCTGCATCCCCAACACTGTCCCTGACTGAACGATGCAGTACATGTGCATGCTCGAAAAAAGAGTGGCCGCCTCACCATTAAACACACACCTGTTTTTTTTTCTATTTTCGTTATTGTTCTCTACAGGTATATCCTAAAGGAGGCCCTTCCCTTCTACTGTTTTTCTTTTTCTTTTTTCTTTTTTCAAGCATGCATACGTCCCACATCACTGTCCCCTCCATTCTTTTTAGTTCCCCATATTTATTTGTCATTCATTGTGTGTAAGAAAGGAAGGGAGAGGAGAGGAGGGACGCAGCCAGCTCAGGGCCGTGCTAGAGCACAACCGAAGACGTCTGCACTCCTGATTCGCAAGGTTAGAAATTTTAGTGGCAGATGGAGCAAAACATGGAGTCATCACTGTTATTGTTCATTAATGATCATAAATCCTCAAGCTCTTCTCAGAAATGTCTGAGTGCTCAGAGTCAGCCTGGGATTAGTTCCCATGAGTCAGAGGTCTGTTCAAGTCTTCAGCGCAACTCACTTTCATTTATCTCTCGGTATGTGCTTTATACTGTAAGTATTCGTATTTAATTTAGCTCTAACAGATAGATACAGTACTGTCGGCTGTAACATCGTGTTTATTGTGCGTGAATGTTGTATGTAATGTCAATCTAAAATGCTCAAATAAAAAAAAAAATTTGAGAAACACCTTGAAAAAAGTTTTTTTTTTTTTTTTTTTTTTTTACCCCCCCCCCCCCCCCCACAATCTATCCATCTTCCCTCCTTATTCCCCCACCTCACCTCTTTTTGGTGCTGTAATTCTTTTCAGCTCTGTGGCGAGAGAGCCAGCACAAGAGGCCCGATTGCTACAGGAGACTGTGGAGGCGGAAAAGGCTCACCACACTGAAGAAAGCCAGGAGGAGCCTGACCTGTCCACACTCAGCCTGGCAGAGAAAATGGCCATCTTTAACAAACTCACACAGCAATCCAGTGTCCACACCGTCCGCCACAGAGACACACGGACACGGCGCAATAATGCCCGCTACCAGACCCAGCCTATCATACCCGGAGAGATGGAACAGGTGCAGAGAATTTTTTTTTTTTACACTTTCACACAATTGGTGCACTAAGAGAGAAACCTTTCGAAGGCGTATAATAGCATGAAGTCTGACTCCAGAATTATTGGCACCCTTCGTGAAAATGAGCAAGACTGTATAGCTGTATTTAACAACTACTAAGATAGAAATTTGTTATTGTTTTAGAAACAACGAAATACTGTTTAGCAGCTCTTGGCACTGGCAATGCAAAATGGACAAAAAAAGAAACAATAAATGGACATGAAAGCAGTAAACCTCGTTTCAGAATTAGTATTCTTACAATTCCTATCTGGTGAAGCCACCCCTGGAGAGAGTACAGGAAGAGGCCCAGTGTTTAATGTCGAACAAGGTTAGAATTACTTATTGACTATCTTTAACTGATCCTCCATGCAGAACTTTTTCAAGCTCCTTTGTATTCGTCGGTTTTGTGCCTATGGATAGCCCTTTTTAGTTGAGTCCACATACTTTCAAACCCAGAGATGATCATTGCAAAACATTTGGGGTTTTTTATGCATCCACCACCATAAGGTGCAGGAGGTATTGTTTTCGGGTTGTCCGTCTGTCCGTGCGTGCGTCCGTCCGCCCCGAAACCTTGTGAACGCGATATCTCAAAGGCTAATGAAAGGAATTTCACCAAACTTTCACCATTTGTGCGCTTTG
>JAOBAM010000009.1:17351675-17362735 GCA_025212355.1 Notarius kessleri | reverse complement strand
GGAGATCAGCAGTTTCTGAAATACTCAAACCAGTCCATCTGGCTCAAACCAACACCCATGCCACAGTGAAAGTCACGGAGATCACAATTTTTCCTATTCTGATGTTTGAAGTGAACATTAACTGAAGGTCTTGATTTGTATCAGCATGATTTGATGCATTGTGCTGCTGACAAGGGATTGGCTGATTAGATAACTGTATAAAATAGTAGGTGTATGGGTGTTCCTCATAAACTGGCCAAGTGAGTGTAAATTGAAAGACTTGAGCTGAAATATATCTGTGCAGTTGCCTTTGATGGGTCTTGTGGCCAATGTATGCAACTGCGTCTATCTGTAGAGACATGTTGAAAAACTAATGTGTCTTTAGGCTGACAAACAGCACTATGCTCATCATGTCTTTCAGAAACTGTAGAAACTGTAGCTGGTATCTTTTATGGCCTAACTGGCGTCCAGTGGAATTGATTTGAGGCCATAGTATAGGTGTTTATGGGCCAAAATGTAGAAAATAAATGTTTTGCATTCATTTAGATTGACATTATATCAACATTTTAGGCTATTCTTCAGCATCGGTAATATGTCCCACATTGTTCCACACAAACTTGGAAAGCTTCACCCTATTCTGCACCAAGTTTTCTGTGAGAGCTGCACATACTGTATTTCCATATTAATAGCAGATACCTCAATTTTATTTTCTATTAAAGCCTGCATTACAGATAGACATAGCTGCTTATTATGTGAGTCTATTTCATTTGCAATGTGCCCACTGTTTACAGCGCTAAATCTGACAGAAAGATCAGACTTAGTAGCTGGCAGAGAAGACTTTTGAATGGTGTGTAGCCCTTACTTTGCCATGCTGTCATTCACACACTGGTTTACATGCACACATAACCCACTTTCCCTTTGCCCAGGCCCCACAACAAAAATACCACCCAGGGCTCTGTACACCACTTGAGGCAGTCCTGCCCAGCTACATACAGTATATTCCTGTAATAGATGTGTGAGAATCCATGTGTGGGAGGTTTATTACAAAATCCACAACACAATCTAAGATCAGACTCAATGGCAGGTAAAGGTCAAACACAGACATCCCAATGCAATTGGACAAACAGGCAAATCCAAAGGATAGTCATAAATGAGAAAACACAGGAATGACATCATGGAAACAAAATATCTGAACTCACACAAACATGAAAAGGCAAAAGCCTTGGTTTGATATGAATATTTGAATTGATTTAGAGTTGCATGGGTAGAATAAAACATTATTAGTATTCAGGGGATAGAGCCGTCTGCAGGCATGGAAGCATAATGTCCAGGTGGATGTAACAATTTCGTTTTCCATCCATCCATTATCTGTAGCCGCTTATCCTGTACAATGTCGCAGGCAAGCTGGAGCCTATCTCAGTTGACAATGGGCGAGAAGCGGGGTACACCCTGGACAAGTTGCCAGGTCATCGCAGGGATTATTATTATTATTATTATTATTACAGGGCAGTATGGTGGTGTAGTACCGCAAGCTGGCCTAGTGGTTAGTGTGTCCACCTCTCAATTGGGAGATCACGAGTTCTACTCGCAGTCGGGTCATACCAAAGACCATCATAAAAATGGTACCTACTGCTGTCTGGCAAGGCATATTGTAATACAGATGCGAGTGGGGAGTCAAACTCTTGCGGTTACCAGAGAACTAGCCCCTCACTGTAAACCTAGCTGTATAGGCAAGAGGCCGAGGGCTATGGAGATCGGTCCTGCCCAATGCGCTTTAACTGTCTGGTTAGTACTGGGAAGACCAGGGCATGGCGCGGGAAGGACTTTAGACTTTTAGATCCAACATGTGAAGCCTTGTTGTCAGTATATCTGCTGTCTCAAAATGTAACCTCATCCATGTGTTTTACGTTTTGGTGTCTGCCGATTCTCCATATGGCTCCTTCACGCTGCCATTATATTCACAATGCAGCTTTGAAGCTTTCAGAATTTGAACAACAGGGCCACAGGAACACACTACACTTAAGAGAAACCCCAACAGCTGCTCCCAGGCCTTGGCAAAGAACATCCAGGGTGCCGTCAGTGCCATTCTAGAGTCACTCAGATGTGGGAGCTGTATACTACACAACCATTCCACCATTTGCTGTGATGCAGTGTCATTTGAATGTGTTCGTGGGCATGTACTGTATTTAGCTCCTAGTGAGGACAAAATGTTCTTTTGGTGACAATTTTGTGACTGTCCAACATTTTTTGGTCAAAAAACATCATTGTAGTCATACACAGTAAAGAAAGATTGTGTGTACAGTCTACGCAGTGGTTATCTCACAGCTGATCTAACACCTTAATTGAATCACCTCACCCTTACCGCCACCTCAACAGCGCACTTATCGTTCCGCAACCAGATGGGATTTTTGTGTGTGGCAGCCTATCATAAGCCATCACTGGAGAGATGTGTGATGAAAAGCCTAGAGTGACACACTCCCCACATACACATACACATACACCCAGCTGCCAGTGTGTGTCAGTTCTGATGCTTCTTTTGATTAAAAAGCATAGAACTCAGCATGACCTTTTTTTTCCCCCTCTCTCTCTCTTGCGTCTCTTCAGTGCAGGTCAGCTCACTACAATGGCTCTCACTGTCTGGCCAGAAACACACCTCCTCGGACACACAATCTATGCCCATACCCCCCTGCATTGAGGCTGAGCTGCCTCTGCCATGAATGCAGCCATTATTTATGAAACGAAAGCACTTGTGACACCTTGGTTAGTCAGTGAGGCGGTGTACTAGAGGTGTCTTCACTGCACTTCTCACATGAACACCCTCTGATGCCACACTGACTGCAATCATCGCTTGTCCCCATTCTCAGGGTGTCACACTGTGTAATTATATTCACACACTCACCACTAGCACGTGGGGACACCGTGAACATCAGTAGACACCTTAACAAAGGCCCCCGGACATGGTGCCTCATTAAATTGATTTGGTAAAAGGGGTGATGCTGCAGGCGTGCTGCTGCGCATGGGTGGAGGGAGATGACCCTGTATTTCGGAGCCTCTTACTGTCTCACCTCAAACAATGAGGCCAACACGTAAGCCGTCAGAACTCAGCATCTGACCACATAATCCAATGCTGTTGGTGATGAGAGACTCAGGAACTGGATTCTTCAAGTCAGAGCTTGGGAACAGGCGAACCAAGCTGTAGTAGGCTGCACTCTGGCTTGTCGGAGAAGGGCACAGGCCTGGGAACCACTGGCTATGTGGTCCAGGACAGCCATTACTGTATGAAGGGGTGGGAAAGAAAGACTCAATGTTCTGCCAGGCTGCCATCCCATGAGACTCTTAGACACAGTTACACTTAGAAGTGGCCGGATCTCTTCCTGCCATAGGGGTCAGGCTCTCTCTGCAACTTCCCACCGACCCAGCAGGGCCTTACACACAGCAGCAGGTTAAAATTAGGCTCCTTGGCTGAAGTCAAAGTCTCAATGCTTTCACTCTCCCAAAACTCCCGCGCTGCCCTGAGAACCAGAAAGCACAGCAAAGCAGGCGATTTTCACACAGTAACTCTTCCCTGCCAGAGATGCTATCCATTTTTCTTAGCCCCCCTACTACAGAGGTGGAGGATGAGAGGGCTTTTGGGGAGCAGAGCTCAGCACTGAACTCTGTCTGAACTTCCTTGCCTGTTCACAGACTTGCGCTTTATTATGTCGCCAATTTCATTTCAAAAAGTTGAATCACGCGCTGATCCCCCTCCGAAAACAATTAAAACGCAGCAGGAGCCACCTGCAGGAGATTTCTCCCCTGTCGTCTGCTCAGACAACCAGATGCAAGAAGAGACAACCTGAGGGTTAGAACAACGTTTATCCTCTTTTTGTTGTCTTCCTCTGATCACTCTGTTAGTCATACCAGATGGTTTACAGGTACACTGATCACAGCGTACCAGAAATGGCTGACTAACTCGGAATAATATTAAAAATGTTTGGTGTGCCTTGTGATCGCATGTCATCCAGAGGTGAAACGCTCTCTACTGATGCTATGCAAGGCCTGAGATAGACCACGGTTTCGGTGTCTCATAACAACACTCACCTCTGCCTGAGAGAGAGGAGCTTCTGCAGGAGCTCCAAGCCGTTAATCCAAACAAGTGCAGGCACTAATGCACCCACATGCTCCCAAATAAAGTGAGTGCTTGGCCACAAGTGCGGAGGCCTGGCATAAGTGCTATTGACTCAGGGCGGCTCGGGCCGCTGCCGAGCTTCCAGTAAAAAGGTGTGTGGAGGATCGATAGGTGTGAGGCCAGCCTGCATGTATGTGTTTAGACGGGTCCACGGAGCTAATGGCTGCCAAGGCTTGGACACACAAGCCTAATGGAGATTGATGGCTCCAGACGTCGTTAGAGCAAACCCAATAGACTAGTGTTAATGTAGAACTGCTGGTGTGAAGCTGCTGTGGTTCCAAGATACACCAGGGGACTGACAGCATGGCAGCTTATGGAAAGTGTATTGCATGTTATTGTCTGTATTAATGAGTCGGGATTTATCGACAGACGTACACTGAAGCTATGAAGTATTGGTGTAGCTTAACCTAATTAGTGTTCAATAATATTATGTGCAAAAGTATTGAGGTGTATTGTGCATTTCTCCTATGTAACAGACTTGGATTGTGTTCGTGCCAGATGAGGCTTAGAGAGCTGGACTCCAGAGCATGCGAATGACGCTGAGTGTATTAAGATGTCTGTGTATCTTCTGATGAATGGCGAAGAATGAGCCATGCTGTATCAGCAAGTGTCAAAGCCAGCAGAAAACCAAGCAGATAGCACACCCTTCTCACATTCATCAAGCTACATTTCACAGTCTCCTCAAGAAGGATGGCCAGAGCCAGCTGTCAGCGGCCAATTTGTGTATCCTCTGCCCTCTCCCATGTGGGAGTGACAATTATTAACACGGTGAGAATGTGTGTGGAAAAAGTATCTTTGGTATCCAGTTCTCCTCTATGATATAGATTACAGAGGTTTGGTTACTCTTAAAGTGTGTTGTTTTCGTGGTAAAGGGCTTCATACATGCCACTGTCATCTGTGTATAATTATGTGAAACAAACTCTGCATATATTCCACACTGACTGTCTGTGTGTGTTTGTGCATGAGTGTATGGATGTGTCAGTGATGCAGTGCTTTCTCTGGTGTAGTGCTGGAGGGCAGGGGGATAACGTGTAATATATATATGTGTGTGTGTGTGTGTGTGTGTGTGTGTGAAGCTGATCTGAGCAATGTGTCCTGGGCTGGTGCTGGGCTGTGGGGAGGACGCCAGGCTGTCTCCAGGCTTGGAGGCCCTCCCCAAAAGAGGAAGAGCGCTCCATAAATCAGACCAGATTAGAGGGGCCGCTGGGCCGTGCTCCGCACGCTGCACTGCTTAATGTCAGAGCCCCAACCAATGGCCTAAACATCTCTCTCTCTCTCTCTCTCTCTCACACACACACATTCTCTTTCTCTCTCTCTCTTTCTGACTTGCATTGCTTCCTCTGTTTCACGCGCTTCATCTCTCTTCGTCTGCCCGTTTTGTGCTCCTTCCTTTCCCTGTGTCCTGTTCTTCACCGAATCACGTGAGCGTAAAATGGAACAAGAAGCAAAGAGTTTGAGGATGAGCGGAAAAAAGATCTTTCCAGTAACAACATGCGAAAGAGACAAGGATGAGATTTACAAAGTAGCTGTTTTGGTACACGGTTGAGACAAATCAGAGCCTGCAAAGAGACAGACATCAGTCCTGCTCACACTCACACTGCCTAAACAAAGGAGCCTGCTGTCATTGCTGCTCTCGTGGAAAAACATTGTCACAACACACACTCTTAAATGGTCTCTCCTGCTTGCTCGTTCTTAGACACATGCACAAGTCCTCCATCTTCCTCTCGCATGCATTTTCCTCACATTCATGCTCTTTGTCACACTAACAGACTGTCAAGGTCATAATGAAGAACACAAGTGCCAAGCTACACTCTTTGCCAGTGTCAGGTATAGTGCGTGCTTTGTAATTAGTCATCGTGGTTTTTGCCTTGAACCACTTCCCTGTTTTTTTTGCCTGGTGACCATATGTGTGTTTTGAAAATCAGAACATTAGTTTTATTTTGTGGTGTCCAGTAACCAAACGAAGCTGAACTGCAGTGTGCTGAGAGTGAATGTTATGTAATGCACTGACAATTGAAAGGCTTGTAGCCAGAGTGCCTCGTCATCCTTGCGGATACCGTCATTGTAAGACGTGTTGGACATAAGGTTATTTGTCTGTGGATTACTCATGTGTGTTTTGCCACTTCAAACAAGAACTCTACAGCATGCTGGGGTTTGGTTTGTATGTGGGGTGAATTTTAATAGGGTGGTAGAATACAAACAGAAGGGTGGGGATCACCACAGATCGGGGGGAAATGTTATGGGAATCCTCTATACTGTGCTGAAATGGTTTTCATTTTCTTTCACTGCGTATTTGTATTCTCTTCCTTGAGCATCAGAAGGAGATTCAGTTTCTGACTCGGTCCATAAGAAGAGAAAATGTTCTTTTCTTCATGTTGGGTCATGAGGATCACTGCTGCACATAATTTTCCACCAATCTAAAACTCTTGACATAAAGTAATGGTTTTCATGTTGTTCTTTCCTATTTTGGGTACAAAAACCAGATGGTATTATAGTGCTGGCTCTCGAGTGTTTTCTCTCCATATTTTAGTTGTAATTATATTTTGACAACTTTTTTTCCTTCACAATCCAATTATAGTTTCCAATCCTGTCATAATTATAGCTCATATTGTAATAAAAAGCGCTTTGCATCTTTGAGAGAAAACCAGAGGAAATGTGAACGTGAATTCAGGCCAAGGCAAGCACTCGGAGCGGTAACCTCATGTCTCTGCTGTCAGATACGTGTTGGCCATTATGCACAGCCAAAGCAGTCTGCGTGTTGTGCAGAGTGAAGCCTCTGTCTCTCTCACATGCTTTCCTTCTCAACTGCTTGAGCCTATACTGATTGTGGTGCAGTTATCACAATACACTCTCTGAAGGGCCATGGGAACAGCACATAGAGAAAAGTCACAAAGATGAGAATCGTTAAAATGTTCGGTCGTAACACGCTCCCACTCTTTATTTGGTCACAGGGAAAGTATTGATCCTCATCTTCCCAAAGTTATTTATAATTGAAGATAAACAAGGAATGCACATATGCCTGGGAGATGAGTGAACCGGGGGAGCTTTGGTGGGCTGTTTTTCTTTTCTTTTTTTTAGTCTTCAGGGAAGTTCTGAAAGGGGAGGGGTTTTCATTAGTAGACAAGAAAAACGCAACAAGTGACACCAGCCTGCGTAACGTGGGAATGGCCGTGTTTGCATTAAGAACGTAACACATCCTATTCTTATCCCGGTCTGTGTGACAACTGTGACCAGAGCTGCCCTTAAACACACTGAGCTGTCTGAGGAGAACAGAAACTTCCGCTGTCCACATACACCCACCAAGGCCAGGCCATTCCCAAAACTTACAGCCTTTATGGGAACAGTTAAATATAGCCTTTTGACAGCCAAAGAATACATAATAATCAACATAGCTGAGCAAAAATTTGTCCCATTTTAGGATGGTCTGGCTAATCTGTGGAAGCTGGTTGTTGAAGTTGAGGAGGAAGCGCTGGCATCGTTACCGGTTCAGTTCTGGGAATTTCGTGCCAGAGTTGATTAGCCGGATCCATAAACCGTTGTTCTGCCACGTTTTTTTTTTCTACATCCTTTCCATTTTATCTTACTGTATCTGGATCATTCTGCCACTGTTCAAAAACATGCCTGTAGGTGAAATGGCTATGCTAAACTGCTTCTAGCTGTGAATAGGTGTGTGGAAGTATGTGTATGCTCCCCTGCAACGGACTGGCATCCCATCCGGGGTGTATTCCAGCCTCAGGAACTGTAAAAAGAGATTAGATCAGACCTTTTGAAGGGAGACATGTGCAAAAGCGTGATGATCCCATGATACTCAAGGTTAACAGGAGCTCTCAGCAGCTGTCAACAGGACTTCCACCTAACTGTTCTGCTTTCTCAAGCGTACACCTAACCTTCTCCTTTACCCTTCTTTCATCAACAGACAAAGCTAATGACTTTGTTCAGAGCTCCTCAGGAGGGTTGGTAGAACTGATGATGTATGGCATTTTCAGGTAGTTTGACACCCAGGTCACTTTCTGTTATCACCTGTAAGCCAGTTTAGTGGCACTGACTCTCGTGCTGCATGGGTTAAAACCATCACCGTGTGTAGAATTACAACAATTAGCCTGTGATTTGTGTGGGTGAGAGGCCCAGGGCAGTAGACCACCCAAATACTACCACTGGTGTGAGAGCTTAGTACATCTTGGCCAAGTTGTAATTCAGTAATATGTATTTTCTCTCAGTGTATAAATATATTAGGCTTTTATATCCTACATGCCAATGTATTTTTGGCTTTGACACCTTTCAAGAGCAATGGGAAATGTTTAGCAGCAGATGTTTTGGTGTGCCAAAGACACGCAATTCCTGTTCTCTGCTTCGGATGAGTGAAGTCAGGATGCTTCTGGATTTACTAAACAGATGACATAAAACAGGCAGAACACGTAAGCAGTAATCTGTGTTCAGAGGACAGGAGAACCTCGGAGAGGAGGCAGGGAGGGAGTCCCAGCCAGACGACTTCCTCTATCTGACTCGTATATCTGACACGTCATCAGTTCACTGTTTCTTATTCCTGTAGCACCCCATCCTGTGTGTAAACCTTGCTGCTGCTGCAGTTTGTTTGCACACAGCCTATGAATGGAGTTTCCATTGGGCCTTTGTGCCGCAGAAGTCAGGAATCTCTTTAGCGAACACTCAGCTCTACACTAAACTCTAAGCTGCTAATCGTCTTCCCACTATACAACCAACCAGGAGACATCACACCACATAACCAATCGGTAATAAACTGAAGGGAGAAACACTAAAGCATCCAGATCTTTTGAATTGTGGCTATTATTTCACTATTAGACTAACTGGCACAATAGCAGGAGTTATTATGGGGTTTGTCCTCATTTTTTATTTTCCAGTAACCCCAAAGCAACTTATATTGAGTCTTATTGTTGGAGTTAAAATTTATTTAGACTAAAAAAAAAAAAAACACCACTTAAGTAACATAACACTGACCTAGACACTCTTTGAACACAATTTGGTCTTTGTTTTATATTGGCCGAGCTGGACACTTGGACCATTCCATAATGACTCGTGCATGGTCCTAATGATATCAATAAATTATGAATGTTGAAGTCGTACATTGCTATATAAAACACGGAGAATCATTAGCGTGTATATTTTGGCAGCTTCTTCAGCGGTACCGGATCTGAGAGACCATCCATTATCTCAGATCCCTGATCAGGATGTAAAGGACTCACTTCTACCTTCTCCGTCACAACTAAGTGTTTCCCATCCGGCCGGCTTGCGCTCTCTCGAATTGCGAGAAACTATTTGGCTTTGAAGTTTGACGTGAGGAATTTGTGGTATTCGGAGTTGGGGTTTGAAAGGAACATCTTGTATCAGTGTTCATTGTGTCTTAAAGTATATAAACACTCGCATTAGAGGAGACTTGATACTGTATATGTTTCCATTTTTAACGTTTGAGAACCTAATCCATCAAATATCGAAATTCATCATGCATATTCATCTTTTGAAATGTTTATATTTCATATCTTTTCATCTATTGTTCAGCTACTTCATACGAGAATCTTTGAAAAATGCCAGGGGAGTGTATCCTATGGCCTTAAAAATGTTTTATCTGCTTGAGTTATCGTTTTTCACTTAATGACCACCATTATGGCCTCGGTGCAGCAGGAGTGGCATTAGAAGTTGGAGCTTTTCTTCCCCCTCCTCCTTTCTTTCGTTCATTTCTTTCGTTCTTCTCTCTCCAAGGTGTAATGCAATCTAACCATGGGAAAAGACCTGGCATGGCTGACGCTTTAATGTGTGTAAGGCTCCTGTGTTGTGAGTGGCGTCAGTAGGGCACGGCTACAGTGAGCGAGGGCCAAGGGGATTCAGGGGAACATGTCTGCTTCTTGTCACTCAGGGCCTGTCGTGTTCAGGAAGCAACCCAGAGCGGCACAGGACGCCAGTGACACCGTACTCTCGTGTAGACGCTGCAAGAGGAACAGTAGGAAACAAGGGCTACCTTTAGAAGATTACGATGCATTTGCATTTCCTGAAGGAAATCCAGAGTGATTGCAATGAGATGAACAAGATGGGATAAAAGACGAGAGAGAGAGAGAGAATAAAGTAATGACAAAATAAGGTGAGCAACAAAGAAACTGGTAAAGAGAGGAGGGAAATTCAGAGAGAAAGAATGAGCAGAGGGGGATGTTTGGGCGCAGTGGGGAAAAGAAAACAAAGAAACCGAGAAAAGAAGAAAATAAGGAGGCGAAGACGGAGACGAAAGAGGCCCTACGGTGTACACCTCCACTGCATCTCCTAGTGTGAAGCGAAGCTGCTGATTGGTCAGCTGTAAAGTCCGTTGTGACGTCATCAGATGCAGTTGAAATTTAGACTGCCAGATATTCCATCAGCGTATTTCAAAAGGAAAAATCTTTAAATCTAAATCGTTTCTTTTAGCTTAATTTCTTATATTACATGTTTTGTTTTGTTTTTGCTTAAAAACATACAGAAATGTACATTTAATGCATTGGGTACGGTTAGTGAGAAGGTTTTTGCTGTTTACACTGTTTGCTCGAGGTTTGTTATTTTCATCAGAAGTTTGCACAGTCGCTACATGCCACAATACACAATCCTCCTCGACCTTCTTTTCCTACAAGTTATGACACAGAAAAATACCAAAACTGAGGGTTCCCGTGTTAGAAGTCAAGTATTCCGTAAACCGCTAGCTCCACGGCCAGTCTACCAACCTTATTTTGATCATGAATCAATAAAGATTACTCGGCCCAACATGTTACTCAATTCAAGTCGATAATATTGATCCAAAGAGTCTTTTTTTTTTTTTTAATCTACTAAGAAGAAAACTGGGACAGCACGGTGGTGTAGTGGTTAGCGCTGTCGCCTCACAGCAAGAAGGTCCGGGTTCGAGCCCCGTGGCCGGCGAGGG
>JAOBAM010000009.1:16744627-16756812 GCA_025212355.1 Notarius kessleri | reverse complement strand
CTCTGTGGGTGTTTACAGTGGTAGAAACCTTCATCTGACTTTGAGACACTCCTGATGGTCATCTCTCCTGTAGTCTGGTTCTGGAGAACTGAATCATCTTTATAGAAATCAAAACCAGAGTCTGAGATGTTTGTGTTGCGATATAAACAGTGTAAAGTCAGAGGACGTCCTTCATTAACAGGATAGACTGGACTGTCCAGGATCACATCACCATCTGTAGGAAAGAGAAAGATGACACTGAAAACTGAATGTGGTTTGTATGTTTCATCTGGAAGGATGCACGTATGTACAGTCGTTTACTACTAAAATGTTCCTCTAAAAGAGGTATGCTACATTCACATTACCATGTAAAAAATAAACTCGAGGTACAAAAGATGTCCCCATGCCAATCAGGGACTTTATTTCCACAAGGAAAGGTAAAGTTTATTATATTTTGAGTTTCTGAGAGTGAAGAGATAAAACCACTTTAAAACCATGTTTAAACCATGTTTAAAGTGCAGTAATTTGTGGAAAAGTGTGAGATTTTGAAAAAAAAATCAGTCGAATTAAAGAGGTCAGTCTACAGGGTCCAAAGACACTCCTTTTTTTTCTAGAAAAATACATTTACAATACATTTTTATAGTATTTTATTTTCTTTGTACTCATTTCATTGCATTTTAGATTTTTACAGCTACAAGACACAACAGGTTTTGAAGCTAATAGAGCAATTATTCAGAGCTACACACTGCCCTGCCTGCAATACAATAAACATCATACAGCCACGAATCAGAAAAAGTTGTGACGGAATGTTGAAAATTACATTAAAACTGAAAATATGATTTGTAAATAATCTTTGACCTGCACTGCACTCAAAACAATACAACAGCACATTATTTGTTTTACCTCGTGAATTTTTCCCCCCAAAATAAACACATTTAAATTTTGATTTTTGCAACACATTTGTCCCATTCTTCCTGCAAACAGGTCTTAAGGTGTGCCACAGCCCAGGATCATTGTCATTTTTCATTTCAAAATTCTCCATAAGTTCTTTATTGGGGACAGAAAGGACACACCCTCTTCTTCCACAGCCACACCTTTGTAATGTGTGCAGAATGTGGTTTTGCTTTGTCTTGTTGAAATATCCCTGGAAAAGATGTCGTGTTGAAGACAGCATATGTTGCTCCAAAATTTCAATGCACTTCTCTGCATTAGTGTCGCAATCACAGAAGTATAAGTTCCCTTTACCGAGAGCACTGACACAACCCCACACCATGACAGACCCTGGCTTTTGGACTTGTTGCTGGTAACAGTCTGGATGGTCCTTTTCATCTTTGGTCTGGGGCACAGCATCCGTTTTTGAAGGGGGAAAAAAAAAAACTGGATGACTGATTCGCCTGAACACAATACACATTTCCACTGTGTGATGGTCCATCCCAGATGCCTCGGAGTCCAGAGAAGTCGACGGTGCTTCTTGACACAGTTAACATAAGGCTTCCTTTTTACAAAGTCAAGTTTTAACTGCCATTTGCGGATGCAACTCTGTATTGTAGAGCTTGGCAAAGGTTTGCAAGGTAATCCCGAGTCCATGCGGTTATATCAGCTATAGATGAATGATGGCCCTTGATGAAGTGTCGTCTCAGGGATCGGAGGTCATAGGTGTTCCAAAGCCCATATCCAGACCACTTCCTGTCTGTCTTTGAGGGACTTTGTTTTTAAACATATCAATATTTTTCTCATGCATTTGTTGATAATCTTTGCTCCTCAGCCTTTCCTAGATACTGATTTTGTACAAAATCATGATGACAATCAACTGTTTCATCTCATCACTTGCCCTAATTTAAGATAAGATAAAACTTTATTATCCGTAAAACGGAAATTTGATTTACATGATCTACCAGATGCCCCCCAAGACATAGAAACAACACACATCAATCAACATCAACGAACATTCATCATAATTTAAAAACTAGTTGAAAAAAAAACTAGTATGTGGTCTACAATAATGTGCTCATATGCTCTTCCTCTGGTTTAAGAGTGTAATGGAATGTGGCACAAAGGAGTTCTTGTATCTGTTCCTTCTGTAACAAGGCACTCTGAAACGCCTCCCAGAGGGAAAAAGCTCAAATTCACTGTTCAACACATGAGCTGGATCCATGAAGATTTTGTCTGCTAATTGTACAGCTTGTTTTCTGCACAGCTCAGTGAATTTGTTCTCCACCGAGTGGCCCACAATTTTGGAGCAGATGTTAAGAAGCCTCAATATCCTGTTCTTCAGCTGCACTGAGAGGCCACAGAACCACACTGAGCTGCCATACAACAGCACACTCTGAATGGTGGCTGTGTAAAACTGGTCCAGAATAGCTGCACTGGCTCCAAAGGTTCGAAGTCTCCTTAGAAAGTAGATTCTTTGCTGCAACTTGTTGCACAAATAATCCACATGAGCATTCCAAGAGAGGGCACTGTCCACATACACCCCTAAGTATTTGAATGAATCAGACTGTTTGATAATCTCCTGATGTATGACAACTGGAGCAATGGTGAATTGAGGTTGGCCAAATATGACCTCCTCAGTCTTAGCTAAGTTTAAAATGAGTGCATTCTGATCACACCACTTGACCAGACTCCTGACACAGTCATGATACAGACCCGGTTGTTCCCTCTCTGATAGTAGTGCCACCAATGCTGTGTCATCTGGAAATTTAATAAGATGATGGTTAGGCGCCTCTATGACACAGTCATTGGTGTCGATGGTGAACAGCACAGGGGGACTTGCACATCCCTGTGGGACCCCGCAGTTTGTACTGGTCAGGGGAGAATGTGTGTTGTTAATTTTGACCAACTGTAGTCTGTTTGTGAGGAAGGAGTGGTACCAGTGGATGAGGTAGGAGTTGACCCCAAGAAGGTGCATTTTTGAAAGCAGAAAGTCATTTTTTATTGTATTGAATGCAGAGGAAAAATCGATGAACAACACTCTTGCATATGAGCTTTTGTTTGGTGCATCCAGATGTTTTGACACCAGGTGCATGAGGGTGGCCACCGCATCCTCTGTATTCCTCTTCTGTTTGTATGCAAACTGATAAGGGTCTAGTTTATCCTGGACTGACTGAATAAGCAAGGGCGTAATGATTTTTTCCAGTGACTTAAGACTGAGGTTAGTGCCACAGGTCGAAAGTCACTGCATTCTTTAGGACAGGTTTTCTTTGGGAGTGGGATTACCTGTGATGTTTTCCAGGCTGTGGGGACAGTGTGTGTGTCCAGTGATTGCTGAAATATAGGCTGCCACGCTACAGCAAGTTCCTCACTAAAAGTCTTTAAAATAAAGCCACTGGGGTCACTGGATGAGCAGCGAGTGGCCTGCCTGTTACCGCTCCTGACTGGCAAAGCACAGCTTGCTGCTCAGCAACTACACATGGAGAACCAGCTGGTGTATGTGGATCTGAAGTGTGCAATCCTCTAGAGAGTTGGCTGCTCCCAGAGCAACATCGGCAGTGCTTCTGTGCACTGACACTGGAGGATGTCAGCCGGCCCTTCACCTATGGCCAGCAGCTGCAGAATGCCTGCAAGTGGTGGTTGAGAGTGGAGGACTGTGACATTGAGGGAGTCATTGATGTAGTGGCACTGGAGCAATTAATCACTAGGCTGCCAAGGGGGACAGTGGAATGGGTACAGTGCCACGACCTGGGATCACTGGATTGGGGAATTGAGCTGGCAGAGGACCTTCTGACAATGGTCCCAGTGGCAGGCAGACATCCAGTGTCATTTTCTTCTCTCTCTCTCTCTCTCTCTCTCTCTCTCTCTCTCTCTCTCTCATTCTTTGCTCCCCCCATTCCTCCTCTCCCTCCCATCCCCTCCCCACACCACAGAAGCAGGGGCCAATTCCCCCACAGCCAGCTCCCTGAGCCCGTAGTTCCCCTTCTCCCTCTACCCATTATGTTTCTGTGTCTTCCCCAAAGGTGAGTGCTCCTCGCCCCAGCAGTGCAGAAGTAAGGCCTGGGCCAGTGTGCTGGTGCTGCAGGGAGCCTGGGCACTTCCAGGACCAGTGCCAGGTGATGGAGGTGAGGGCAGTGGTCCAGATCCCTGATGTGCCAGAAATCGCCCTGATTAAGCTGGAATGTACTGCATACTGGTGAGCATTTAAGAGAAAATATATCAGGCTTTGGTGGATTCGGGTTGTAATCAGACCTTCATTCATCAAAGCCTGATTCAATGTGGGACACTGGGGAATGCATGATTGGCGAAGCTTAAAAGTATGCATGGTGATATATACAAATATCCTCTAATGCCCATCACTATTCATGTCCGGGGAGAAAAGCATAGTGTAGAGGTGGTGGCTAGTCTGAACCTCTCCCATCCACTGATCTTAGGAACAGATTACTTAGGGTTTAAAACCTGAATGAAACATAGTAGTGGGTGGGTCCTGCAGTAACACATCATGGGGAAATCCTACTGGAACTTTGGCTGGGAAGGCAGTCTCGGGGCCATCCACATCAGCTCCACATCATGATGATGCAGAGAGGGGGGACTGCACTCCTCCCTCTCTGGAGAACCCCTTAAGGGATTCCCCATTGGAGCAGGCACATGATGAGGCTCTGAGGCACACTTTTGACCAAGTGAAAGTAATTGATGACCAAATTCTCCAGCCTAACGTTAGGCTTTCTTTCCCATACTTTTGTATGATTGAGGATAGGCTCTACTGAGTAATGCAGAACACTCAAATAAAGGAAAAGATAACACAGTTGTTAGTCCCAAAGAGCCATAGGGGAAATTTTATTCCATGCAGCTCATCATAATCCTATGGCCGGGCATTTCAGGCAGGATAAAACACTAAATCATCCCATGACCCATTTTTATTGGCCAGGGATTTGCATTGATGTCTGCAGTTGGTGTGCAGCACATCACGAATGTCAGCTGGTGAATCCAGCGGCCATGACCAAAGCACCATTACGGCCCCTCCCATGAATTGAGATCCCCTTCTAAAGAATTGGCATAAATCTCATCAGGCCATTTGATTGATCTGCACATGATCTGCTTTGTGTTAGTCATAGTGGATTATGCAACGCCATATCCGGAAGTAGTGCCTCTCCACAATATCTCAGCATCCATTGTTGAGGAGGCACTCTTCTGCATTATTTCCTGAATCAAGATTTGGAAAGAAATCTTGGCTGATCGAGGCATTACTTTTATGTCACACTCACTGCATGAATTCTACAAATGATTGGGGATTAAATCAATTCATACTTGTGCTTATCATCTGCAAATGGACAATCTTGTCATGAGCCAAATGGCAGTAGTTGCTGGCTAGACCCAAAAGCAGACTGATGCTCACTGGAGTGAAGAAGGCTGGTCTTTAATCTTGATTGTGAAGGACTGGAGGAGAGGAGCAGCCAACAGGAGAAATAATGGAATGGAGAATTAGGGGAAAATGGAAACTAGTGTCGAAGTGTATGAGACAAAGTGTCAGATGAGCATGGAAGCAAAAAAAAAAAGTGACAAAGCCCAGAATGCAAGCCCACAGAGAGAAAAGAGTTCTCAGCATAAAAACAACAGTTTAAAAGTTCAGAAGGCTTCCACATTGGGAGAAGTGTGCTCACAGTCCCAAAAACAAGAAGCAAAAGTAATCCCACAGAAAGAGTAAGGCAATTTCACAGAGCACAGCAAAATAGGAAAATTACAGAATACAAAACAGAAAAAAAAGGCAAAATTCATATCCTGAGGTGAAGACAATCCCGCTCTGAGTGAATCTCCAAGTGGTATAATATAGAGCCTTGGATGAGCTGATGAGAGACAGGTGTGCTGGCTGCAGTGTGGGGAAGGCTCAGGGAAAACCAGGGTGTGGAGTAAAAGATCAGGACCTAGATTTTCCCAGCTGGCTCGTGACATGTCTGGTCAAATGATTTAACCAAACACTTAAAAACATGGTTCATAAGTTCATTCACGAGGATGCTAAAACTGGGACAGGTGGCTAGACCCTTTGTTATTTGCAGTGTGCAAGGTTCCACAAGCCTCCATCGGGTTTTCCCCATTTGAATTGTATGGTCGCAAGCCCTGTGTTGTCTTAGAGCTCATTAGAGAAAATTGGGAGGAGGTACCTTCTCAAAGGAAAAAATGAAATTCAATAGGTTCCTGACCTGAGAGCAAAACTTGCATTGGGGAGGTCGATTATAAGGTCAAACATCCAGATAGGGGTGACATCAAATTTACCACTTCAATTTCCTGAAACCACAAAGAGAGGAGGTTCCTGTGGCTCTGGTGATGGTAGTTCCTTAGATGGCAGAGCTGGGACTGGAGGCAAGTCTAAAAAGTGTGGCCCAATTCACCCTGGTCCCCTGTGGAGACCACCTATCACTGTCCCAGAGAGCACAGGTCATTAGGTGGCAAGAGGAATTCTGCAATGTGTTCTCACCCTTCTCTGGTCACACTGACCTCCTGGAACACTGCATTGAGACTTCCCAAAGGGTGGTGGTGTGCAGCCACCCATATCAGCCTTCTGAACACAAGAAAAATGTGGTTTCAACACTGGATTTAACAAAGGGATATTGACAGATCCCCTAGACTCCATTATCCCATGAAAAAAAAAAACAGCTTTTTCCACTCTGTTCGACATTTCATCATCTCATGGATGGAATTTTCCATCCCCACAATGTGTATGTGGCGACCTACTTAGATGATAGAATAATTTGTAGTAATGATTGGGATTGGCATCTACAACAATTTAGGGCAGACCTGAGGGTTGCTCACAGTGAACCCAAAGAAGTGTGCAATTCGGAGGGTGGAAGTATGTGAAGTCAAGTCAAGTTTATTTGTATAGCGCTTTTAACAATAAACATTGTTGCAAAGCAGCTTGACAGAATTTGAATGACTTTAAACATGAGCTAATTTTATCCCTAATCTATCCCCAATGAGCAAGCCTGTGGTGATGGTGGCAAGGAAAAACTTCCTCAGACGATATGAGGAAGAAACCTTGAGAGGAACCAGACTCAAAAGGGAACCCATCCTCATTTGGGTGATAACAGACATAACATTTTAACAGTTTTAATATGAAGTCTGTTTTGTTGAAGTTATAAACTGTTCATTGATGGAAACTGAAGTGTAAAACTGTTCATGACAACTGCAGTCCTAAAGTTAACAAGTCAACTGTAGTCCTCTGCCATAAAAGCATTAGCTACTGTAAGTGTCCAGACTGTCTTCCAAGTGCAACTTTTGACTGTCCATATGGGGCCATCCTCCACAGGAGTGATGTGATGAGACTCCAGACATAGGGCATCAGAAACAAAGAAAAAAAAAAAGGGAGGAGCAAAGGCTTAAAAAATCAGGGGCATAAATCCAAACAAGTAATGAGAGATTTCCCTACAACTCTTTCTTGCTAGAGTACATTAAGTGATAAAATAAGAATTTGAATGTCATATCTATTTACTTAGATGAGTGGTTCTTTACATATCAGTTACTAGAGTTGTGGAACAGGGCTATTTACTGTATTTGTATTATTGACTGTTTGATCTCAAATGCATAAAGAAAGCAAGAAATTGCACTAATTAACTTTTGATGAGGCACACCTGTTAATTTCATAAAAACAGCACCTACTGCTATCTGGCAAGGCACACTGCAATACAGATGCGAGTAGGGAGTCAAACTCTCACAGGTACCAGAGGACTAGCCCCCCCACTGTAACCCTAGCTATGTAATAGGCGGGAGGTCGAGGGCTACAGAAATGGAGATCGGCGCTGCCCTATGCGCCATATGGTGCGGGAAGGACTTTAGACACCTGTTAATTGAAAAGTATTCTAGGTGACTGCCTCATGAAGCTGGTTAAGATAATGCCAATAGTGTGCAAAGCATCAAGATAAACAGTGGCTATTTGGAGAATCTAAACTATGAAACATCGTTAAACTTTTTTTTTTACCACAATTCCATATGTTATTTTATAGTTCTACAATGCAGAAAATAGTTATACAGAAAAACCTTTGAATGAGTAGGTGTACAAACTTTTGCCTGGTACTGTAGTTCATTTGGAGCAGTCTGACTGATAGCTCAACAGCCATGTTTCTCAAAACTTTCATGCAAGTTTTGAAGGTGAGCAGGTAACAGTGCTGCTTTTGCCACTCAACGTATCTTTTTTTCTTTTAAACATTGGTTGCCTTTAATTTATTTCGATGTGCATGTGTCCTCAGTAAACTATATTATTTCTTATCCTGTTGTTCAGGATGAGAAACTGACAGCTGGTGTAAATGAGGCACAGCGGGTATTTTATTTCTTGTGACTGTTAGATAACTATATGATATCCTGCAGAATGACTTTCCACACCATAGCCTTAATGATGTGTTGTTTCTTTGATTGTTTTCATCACAAAAACCTTTTTTTGGGGGGGTTCTGGGTGTCGTGTTGACTGACTAGTTTTTTAAAGTTCATCTGTTTATGTATTCATGACCTTTCTGGTGTTTCTGTTGCAATCTAAAAGCACAGCTGAATACTATGGGGAGGAAAAGGAACATTGACCTTAAAAGGCACATGATTACATATTGGCATACTATTACAGATAATTTAGACAATACAAAGAATATAATGCAAAATAATTGGTCAAATAATGTGATTAAAGCAAGTGTACCAAATGCCAGAGAAATCTGATAAGACTGAAATATAAACAGAGTCTATCATAGCCAATTCCCAAAAGACCCTTTACTTCCTCCTTTAGAACTACAACCCCAGTGTTGGAACTGCTTTTTGGAAGAAAACCCAACTGAGTGCAAAACGGACAAGTTATATGCTGTATAGGTTTATATCTTTTGTACATCTGACAAGAAACGGCAACTGCTTCTCATCTGCTTTTTATTTAAGGTATCAATAGATATTGTTTTATTATTTAATTAGCTGGCCAGATAAAGCATTGATGTTGTACCATGGCAGGACTGAAGCAGCTTCATGGCAGGTTGAAATCAGCTCATGGTGAGACTGCAGCAGCTCTATGGTGGGGAAAATAGTTGCTCTATGGTGGTATGAAAGTACATTAGCTCTATTGCAAGACTAATGTAGTTCCATGGCAGAACTAAAGCAGCTCTATGGCAGGACTAAAGCAGCTCTATCATGGGACTAAAGTAGTTCCATGGCAGGTGTAAAGAAGCTCTAAGGCAGGTCTAAAGCAGCTTTATGGTGGGACAAAATTGGCACTAAAGTAGCTCCATGGTAGCACTAAAGAAGCTTCATGGCAGGACTAAAGCAGCTTTGTGGTGGCATTAAAGTAGCTCCATACTCTTAGAAAGGATGTGTTAAAACTGACAAACTAAGAATTCTTACATATCAATGGGTAAGTTTTTGGACAACGCTTGTTGTGTTGACACATTCACTGAGTAAATGACTAACACAGTGAATGTGTCAGGAAGGTTATCATGAATGTGTAAACATGTGTAATATTAACAGTGTTAAAACATGCCTAAAACCCTACACAAAGAGTGTTATTTGACAAAATTAGACAATACACTATGACTTCAACACATCATGAAATAAGACTCACAGAATAACCCACAATAAGATTCACTGTAATCAAATTATAGAATACAAATTCATACAATAGAATTTCATATAACTTTAGCAGTAATAAAGAAAATGTCCAACTTAACAGTTATTTTCCCAGTTTCATTAGGCAACATGAGACATAACCACACCTTTTACATTTCACTTATTTCAAAACTTTGTATCATGGATCGATGCAGAGCTGATCATCCAAGGACCCAGGAATCACCGGCCGAGGAACATCTTCAGATCGGTCCATTCACTGCAGTTACACATTCATACACCAACTTTCTTACAGATCTGAACTATAACTTCATGAATGTACTTGTATTAAAAGACTTGCTGTCATGGGAAATAATTGGATTAAGCTAGCCATGGCTATATGAGGTACATTTTAGTTAGCTAGACAGCAAAGTTAGATAGCTAGCAAGAAGAAAAAAAAAAATTCACACTTCACAATGCTGAATTAGTAGAACGTATAGTTTCAGCTAGGCTCTTTAATACCAAGTACAAACTAAATGTTAATAAAAATAGCATACAATTACAGAAAATCTCAAGTTAAATTTCCATCTTGCAAGTTGAGCAACAATAACTTTAAAAATCTCCTTGCATTTGTGCCATGCAAATTAGCTGCCTGAACCATTTTGATGTTAAAATTAGGAAATTTGTCTAAATGTCTAAGGATTTGCCCTAATGCAGTGGACACTGGAACAGGCAGGCAGTATTACAGTCACGTTCATTTTATTTCAAAGTCACAAAATCAACCAAGACACGCTCTTCAGCAGTTGCACAAATGCAATGTGTGCCACAGCACGGACATCAGTTAGGGGAAGAGACCCTCACACGCTGTTGCTCTTCCCTTTTATCTCCTCCTCACTGCACACAAACAGCACATTAACAAATTAATTGCCACTCACCTTCCCTGGCCTCGTTCTCCATTCACAAACCCGCTTGACCACACCCCCACTACCACAATGTCCATCTAGATTTAATATAGCCCTTGATTTTTCTCTCTCCCTCATATAGCTCACTTTCTCATTAGCTCTATTGTTTAGTTTCTGCTAAGTTACAATAAAGTCATGGCCATTGCAGGCCCTTAAAATTGCTATAGTGTGATGAGTGCAAAGCTTGATGGAGGCAAGCAGACGTGACAGAAGGCTGTCACAGCTACCCATCCACACTCTGCACTGAGAAGAGACTGAACATGTTGCTGTCACACAATGCATACTGATCTATCAACTGTTCCATCCTGTCTTGCATAGAAGTGCTCTGTGGTTGTCTCCCCAAAACAGTGACTTGTCAGTAGGCAGCGTAGTTGAATGTCAGTGGCCCTTAATGTACATTTGATGTGTACAGTTCATTTAGACCGAGTATGTACAAAATACAATAATGCAGGAATACAGAAATCATATTGTATGTCATTTGTCTGATAGTCCCCATACATGAATTGTTGGTATTTTATATCTATGTTGTTTCCTGCAGAGGTACTAGAGGGGAAGACTGCTATGCTGTTGGGAATGAGTCAGTGGAACTCTAATGATCTGGTAGAACAGATTGAGACTTTGGGGCAGATTGACCAGACACAAGGTAAGAGCAAATGAACCTTGTATCAGATTCTGCAGTCATTAAAGCAACTTCCCAAAGAGGCACTGCTCAAAATGTTATAAAAACACAATCTCAAAATGATTAAGAACAAATATGGGAGCAGAACTATTTCCCAAGATTGTATTTAGGCTTCTCAATCATGAGGCAGTTTCTCATTGTATAAATGTTTCTGAAATATAATTCTAATAATCAGTTCAATTTATACAGCGCCTTTCTCACACCCAAGGTCATTTTAAAATCAGGGAGAAATAAAAAAAAGTCCACCAAAAGAGGGTCAGGATGTAATTACAATGGCATAGCTACCACAGTCCCACTAGGTGCACGAAGATAAATCCCACACCACCTGTACAGCTGCTGTGCCGCCGCCAGGCAACTGCATCATGGATCTACGAAGCGAGCACAGAAGCACTGCCACACAGAGCACTGGTACGTCTCAAATCACCTGCACAGTGAACGTGACGCCACCGGGCAATATCGCTCAGAACGCTACACCAGGCACAAAAGCACTGCCGCACAGTGCTGGACAACCCTGATAAAAAGGGCAATGAGCTCACTGCAGTCCATAGCGAGGAGCACAGGCATCACCCATGGCACACCAAGGCCTGAAGGAAGCCAACGCCAAAACTGGGTCCGGAGCTATGCCACAACCAGCGGACAAAACATTCAGACAAAAATAAACACCAAAGTACACAAACAAAAACCTCTGGTGAGAAGCAGCAGCCAAAATGCACATGGTGTACTGTACTCTCAACTGGAAACCAATATATACACTTCAGATAGTGTTAATCATTTAGCTAGCTAAAATAAAATAACTATGTAAATACAGTGGTTTAAAAAAAAACCTACACACCTGTTAAAATTGCAGGTTTCTGTGAAGTAAAAAAGTGAAACCTTTATGATTGTAAGGATTCTGAGACAGACCCAAATGCAGATCAGTTTTGGCAGATTTATTTTCACAGTCACTAAGGTCAGGGCAGGTGAACAGTTTACATTCCAAAGCAGTGTTCAACAGATCCACAAAAAAAAACAAAAAGGGCACAGAGATCACTGTGGGCTTCGGGTTCAAAGTTCAAAGATCTCAAAGTTCAATGTTCAGT
>JAOBAM010000009.1:16537576-16551260 GCA_025212355.1 Notarius kessleri | reverse complement strand
TGAAACCCATAGCGAATATTTAGAAGCAATGAACTGTCATTCTTGAACTTCTCATTCTTGGAATTTTTTTATTGTTTACATTACTCTCAGTCCTAAGGATTTCTTGCTGTTTCCTTTGATCACTTCCTGATTTATTGGGTTGGAAATACGAGGCTGTACACACATAAAATCTCTTGTTATCCACCACCATGAAGTTAGGTAAAGGATACAGAAATAACTGCATCCAGAAAAAAAGGCCCATCATAAAATATGGTGGTGGATCATTAATGTTTTGAGTCTGTTTTGGGGTTACTGCACCAGTGACACTAAGAAGATTAATGTCAGCATGAATTTCACAAGGGTGGCACAGCAAGAAGGTTCTGGGTTCGAACCTAACAGCTGACTGAGGCCTTTTTGTGTGGAGTTTGCATGTTCTCCCCATGTCTGCATGAGTTTCCTCCAGGTGCTCTGGTTTCCCCCACAGTCCAAAGACATGCAGGTTAGGCTAAATTGACTGTAGGTGTTAATATGAATGTGAATGGTTGTTTGTCTCTGTGTGTCAGCCCTGCGATGACCTGGCGCCTTGTCTAGGGTGTACCCCGCCTCTTGCCCAGTCAGCTAGGACAGGCTCCAGCTTGCCTGTGACCCTGTACAGGATAAGCGGTTATGGATAGTGGATGGATGAATGAATTTCACCAGGTTTTAGCCTAAAACCTGACAGCCGTCAACAAGGGAACGCTTTGAATCAAACATTAACAGCCATCTCAGCCCCTGCATTTGAACCCTGCTGAAATTTTGTGGTGTCGTTTCAAGAACACAGTACATATACACACCACTAAAATGGGATCTTAAAATGGTGGCATGCAGGTGTGGTCCTCTAATTGTCACAAAACAGAGAAGACATTACAGAAAGAGGCTCTGGGATGTTATCCTCTCCAACAGAGGCTTTATTAAATATTAATTGTGATCATGCAGATAATTTTGAAACTAGTGTTGTGCAGAGGGACAAATGCTCAGCTTAATTAATGCTGTGTGTAATAAAACCATAAAGCATACCCATGTGTTTATATTAAAATATCATAAATTAAATATACTATATTTGTATACTTTTTTTCATTTTCATGAAGGGTATCGTTCATTCTAAATGTGCACATGGTACAGTTCTGCACTGTACATGGTTTAGTGGTTCCAGGTGGAAACAAAAGAATAGTGCAAGTACTGGAATTTTTTTTTGTGTGAGTAATAAAAATAAATACATAAGGACTAAAGCCCCTTTAAAGGTGTGTGTGTGCAGAGAACAAGAGGGTATGACTCACAGCAGGACATCCGGGACTGATCACCTCAGGTGACCCTGCAGGTTTGGTGGAAGCTTTCTTCTTACATATGTAGCCATACTCCTTTTCACACATGTGATCTGCCCACTTCCCCTCCTAAAGCATGATATGAGAAGTACTCACAATCAATTCTCAGACTGAAGCTAGAAGATAATTTTATTATAGAAACACTCTCATTGTGCCATCTTCATACATTATACCAGCACAAAATGTGTTAGACTTAGTGGTGACTGTACCTTTCCTTTCATGAGAACACAGTCCTCTCTCAGAATAGATGTGTGTGAAGGTTCTCCCACCAGCCATTTGGCAAAGGTGACATGGGTTCTGTCTGACCATTCAAACAGGTTCTGAGTCTTCTGATCATTTAGACCTATCCATAATTCATCAGTAGGCACTGTCGAACAAACACATATGCATCCAAATCAGTATCCATGTCAGTCAGGAAACAGGTCCATATATTTAAGACCATATGCAAGGCTCATGGTCCAAAATTGGAGATTTTTCTCTTGCAGCTAAAAAAGCAAATCATGATTTACATGGTTCATTTGGCCAATTCAGAAATTTAACTTTAACATCCAGAATGTGTCCAAGGCTAATGTCTGGAATAATAGCTTCATTCTGTTGAAAAAAAAAAAATTCAGGAAATTATCGTTTTCTTGTTTTCCTGTATGTCCGTTTAAGATGTGTCCATGTATGTGTATGAGGGTGGGTGATTTTTTTTTATTATATCCCTCCATTTTGATCTGATTAATGGCTTACTGTTGAAGCTGAAGCTGTAAATTGTCTGTTCAATTATCAATATGAATTATATGTTACCTTTTTTCTGTTTAGAGACCTGTGGCAGCGGGGGCGTGGCCAAGCGTCGGTCTGTGAATGGAGGGTGGAGTCAGGGAAGGTAAGTGGTGGAATCATTGCACCTGATGGGGATTAACCTGTGTTTGTGTGTCTTCCCCAGTGACCACACCCTTTAAAAGGAGAGGAGAGCAGAGAAAGGGAGCTCTCCCCAACCAGAACACTTGTGTGTGTGTGTGCGTGCACGTGGCTGGGAAGTGATAAAAGGCTGAAAAGCTAACAATAAATAGTTCATTGAGTACTCAGTTCTGGCCTGCCGTGCGTCTGTGCTCCACCCACTTGGTCCAATACTACAAATATTATTATTTATTTATTTATCTATTTCTTTTTTGCTCGCCTTTCTGTTAGGGAAGTTTATTCCTGTTTCCAGGTTCCCATCAGCACCTGTTATTTGTATTATTATTTTCTTCTTTCTTTTATTATTTCTTGTAAAATTGTAATTTGTAATTCTGTGCTGTAAAATCATTAAAGTAATGTATTTGGCAGTCCATCGAATCATGGATCCTGGAGCTGTGAGGAGACAACGCTTCAAAGATTTGTATTTCATCCTTTTTTAAGAATGACATTAAATAATAAATAAATAAAATAAAAAACCAGGGTGACTATTTTTGCAGAAGCGTTTCATCCAGGGCTGGCATGGTGAAGCAGTGATTAGCACTGTCACATCAGCGCAAAATGGTTCTGGGTTTGAGGCTCGCTGTTAGCTGGGGCCTTTGTGTATGGAGTTTGCATGTTCTCTGTGTGGGTGCTCCAATTTCCTCCCACAGTCCAAAGCCATGCAGATGGTGTCAGCTGGCTGTTCTAGGTGTAAATGGTTGTTCATTTCTGTGTTAGTCTTGTGATAGATTGGCAGCCTGCCCAGGGTGGACTCCGCCTCACGCTCAAAGTCAACTAGGCTTGGCTCCAGCTTCATGTGTAACCCTGAAGGATAAGTGGGATCGGTAATAAATGGATGGATGGATGCATGGATGGATGGAATTTTATCCACATTTATCCAAAGCAACTGAGAATTCAGGATACATTTCAGCAGTTGAGTGTTATCGGTTTTGCTCAAAGGCCCAACTGTAACAGCTTAGTGTCACATCTTCATCCTTGTCTTCTTCATTGTACCCTGAATGAAATGAGCAGCATCTTTTGGACAACATCTGGGAAACATCATCTCACCAGCAATTGTGTCCTGGAAATCAGTATGAATAATCCTTGCTGATCTTCTGCCTCCTCTAGTGGACACAAAGGTGTAACGTACAGAATGCCTTAAATCTTGAATTAAAATCTTCAACAAAGATCAGTTACACTTCAGTTTTTATGTCCATATCTACACTGCACTTCAAGACAGTTTGCTGATTTCCTCACTCAAACACAGCTTATTGAATTAATTGTTTAATGAACATGATTAAATATAGAACATTTAATAGAACATGCTGAAATCCATCCTGAAACATCCTTAATGATTTGTTTACACCTCATTAACTACAACACTGTGTGTTGTCTTGAGTTCAGTCCTGAGCTCAGGTTGCTGCCTGTGTGGAGTTTTACATGTTCTTACTGTGTCTGTGTAGGTTTCCTTTGGGTTCTCTGGTTTTGTCCCACATCCTAAAAACTACTGAGCTGATTTATTATTATTATTATCGTCTCGTCTCGTCTTCATCCGCTTATCTGGGGCTGGGTCGCGGAGGCAGCAGTCTGAGCATGGAAGCCCAAACTTCCCTTTCCCCAGACACCTTGGCCAGCTCCTCGGGAAGAATACCGAGGTGTTCCCAGGCCAGCCGAGAGACATAGTCCCTCCAGCATGTCCTGGGTCTTCCCCAGGGCCTCCTCCTCAAGTGCTTCAGTTAATGTTCACAAACTGTTCATCAAACATCAGAATGGGGTACAGTGACATTGGGTATAGGTTCACCAAAACTGTAATAGGAACCTGATGTGGGGTTTTGCTTTCATAGCCCATCTGCCTGAAGGTCAATGTGTTGTGCATTCTGAGATGCTTTTCTGCTCACTGTGGTTGTGAAGCGTGGTCATTTGAGTTACTGTAGACTTTCTGGTAAGCTTGAACAAGTCTCGCCTTGGATGTCACGACAACAATAACATTTCAAACCTGCTGAATTGTTACTCGCTGTATTTAATTTAATCTATTTCCTGCAGAATTCTGTGTAAACTATATACACTGTTTTGCAGGAAAATCCCAGGAGATTAACAGCTTCTGAAAGACTCAACCCAGCCTGGTACCAACAACTATGCCATGCTCAAAGTCACTGAAATCACATTTTTACCCATTCTGATTTTTTAAATGTACATTAACTGAACCTCTTAATCTGTATCTGCATGATTATTATTGACATGTCTGAGGAATATTTTGTATCAACACAAATTACTGTCCCTATCCTCCAGAGTGTAAATATGAGTTTGTATACATGTAAAATCCCTTTATCATGGGAAAAAAATGTCAACCCAAAGACACAGATGGTTGTTGTCCTGCCTGAGCAGGTAATGGAAATAAAGGACACAAAGATGACAGTTTTAGAATTGCACAGTTTAGTACATTTTTATGGTTGTCAATTTTAAAATTAATTGTTCAATACAACTTATATGACAACCAGCTGTTTGGAAGCCCCTCCTGAAAACATCTCATAAAATACAGCACCATTAGCATCATTAGAACGATGAATAGCATTATGCATTGTGGTCAGTTCAAGCAAACCTTTTGGTTATGCAAACCATCAGCATACGTGGCAACAAAAGAAGGCTGCATGCAAAGTATACTTGATATGCTCCACCACCTGAAAATAGGAGTGAATGATTGATGTTTTGGGTCTGTTTTATGGCACTTGATTCAGGTGCTTTTGTGAAGAATGACAGCAGCATGAATTCTACTAAATACCAGGATATTTCTGCTCAAAACCTGGTTGTCTCTGTCAACAGGCTCAGACTTGACCACAGATAGAGATTTTAACAAGATGTTGCTTTCCAAACATGCTTTCATGTCAACACAGAATAATTAAAGAAACACAAAATTAATATTTTGTAGTGATCATCTCAGTCTTAGTCTGAATATAAAGGAGCGTAAATGTTCTGAGTGGACCAGAACATTTACGCTCGACAAGTCTATAAAACCTTTTTATACATTAAAGGAAAAGACTGTGCTGTTATTCTCTCCAGGGCAGGTATCACAAGAGTGCTGATCATTTTGAAACTGGTGTTTTGTAGAAATAATTCTACTTAAAAAAAAAAAAACTTTTGTCTTTGAAATCAAAACATGTTTAATTAAATCTACACAATGCTTCTGTATCTTAATGTCTTATTATTTTTACATATCAGTGTTTGCTCATGTTCAGGAATGATTAGGAGGACACTGCATTTGAAATAAGAATAATTGCTCCATATTGGAATTACAACTTTATCAACCACCTTACATGACTGATTTTGGATAGAATATTTTACATCACTATGGGTTTGATCTTAAATTGACTCACAGTGCATTACACAGACATAAATCTTTGGGTGGATCATCTTTATCTGTAGTTCAGTTGTAGTGTGCAGTAATAAAGCTCATTCTTCACGTTTTAATGCTGTCTTCTGACTACATAAGCACAGGAGCACCCAGGAACCACTGTGTATACTTAAGTCCTGTTGTTTCTGTAGGCCACAGTCGCCTGTTCCTGTACCCCAGTGTGCACCATTTACTCTGTCAAACTAATGCCTTCAATCTGATGACTTGGTGAAAACACTCAGTGCCTTTTGGGAATTATGAATGTAGCTGCCACTGCTGAATGACTTGCTCTTAGAACCACTGCTTTGGGCAGGATATTTCATCAGCTCTCCATTCAGCACTACACACACACACACACACACACACACATACAAGCACGAGCATCGTTTGTTTCCTCTTGACTTGGCCCTCGTCTGTAGATTCGATTCTGCGGCTTCGCGCTGAAGCCAAAATCATCAGCAGATTCTGGGTATCTTATAAGAAATGGAGTAAAGTTATATGAACAATTTTTTCCTTCCACCCCCGCTCCTCGATCCGCTGTGTTTCCTTTTTTGTGTGTGTTTTGATCCGGGCTCTCGCGGCGGGCTGCTCTGTGGTGAGGCGCGGACTGGAGTGGCGCTGCCGGCGTGTTATTTTTGGCGGCAGTGGCGGTTGGTGGCTCTCAGGGAAGACGGAGTGCAGCTCTCCGGCTCCAAAACCCAGGAGCCTGTTTAAGGGATTTCTCATCCCAGAGACAATCACTCTGTAATGATCAGAGTCATTATGTGCTCGCGCTAAACGCGGGTCGAGATCCGTGCGCTGGGTTAATTGCAGCGGCCCTGAAGAACGCAGCTGATTATTATGGAGACTCACAAACAGGCTAAATGGGTTCAAATCAAATCCCATTAAAAGATACAAAACACATACACATGTAAATACAATACATAGGCCTACATACACATACATGCATGCATGCATACATACAGTACCAGTCAAAAGTTTGAACACCCTTAGTCGTTCATAGGTTTTTCTGTATTTTGACTATTTTCTACATTGCAGAACAATACTGTGAACATCAACACTATGAAATAACACATGGAACATATAACAAATTATGTAAAAAAAAAAGTGTTTAAAAAAAGCCAGCATTTAACTTGATGAATCTTTGCACACTATTGGCATTATCTTAACCAGCTTCATGAGGTAGTCACCTGGAATGCTTTTCAGTTAACAGGTGCCTCGGCAAAAGTTAATTACTGCAATTTCTTGCCTTTTTAATGCGTTTGAAATAATTAAATAGTAAATAATAAAAATACAGTAAACAGCCCTATTCTACAACTGTGGTAATCCATATTATGTCAAGAACCACTCAGCTAACAGCTAAGTAAAGAGAAACGACATCTATCATTACTTTAAGACATGAAATGACTTTTAATTAATAAAAATAAAGAAAAGCCATTGAATTAGGTGTGTCCAAACTTTTGATTGGTACTGTATATCGTCTTGAGACGTGTGTGTGTGTAGGGGGGTTGTGCCCTGCAATGGACCAACATCCCATCTAGGATGTATTCCTGCCTCACACCTATGGTTCTTATGATAGGCACTGCATCTTCCATGACCCTGACCAGGATAAAGCAGATACCTATGATGAACAAAATTGATGAATGGATTCATGTATAAAGATATACCAGTGATTAATCTCATTAGTCTTATTTGTGCATAGCATGTAGTGGAAACCTTAAGCCTATGTCACTGAAATTCTTGACTAGTCGTGTTTGATATTAACACATCTTTTTATTTTGCTTTGATTGTTTTGTTTCTTCATAGAAATTCAATGTTCACTGATGCTCACTGTTCCACCCATTTATGAGCTTCTCATGGTGGGATAGGAGGGGTCCGTTTGTTCCTTTCATAGAGGAGCAATAAAAAGCTCTGGCATCAAGACTTCGGCTTATACTGGTTAAACCCTGAGAGGTTGCCATGGAGTGGCTGGCCTCAGCTTTAGAGCGGGACCTTGGAGTGGACCAGAGGCAGATTGGACCAGGAACACGACCCCATGAACTGGTGGCGCTCGTTTCGACCCGCTGGATTATGGGGCTAAGAGAAAGGAGAGTAACCCGTTGTGCTCGTTATGATTGTAGTAGTGATGGAGATATCCGTACTCTCCTCCAACGCTCTCAGGTAAAGTTACCACCTGGATGGACTCGTGTTTGCATTCAAGGTCTAAGGAAAAGCAAGTTGGGGTATAAGATTGCCAAGGAGCCAGGCTGGCGTGGGGAAGGCTTCTCCCAGGACTCTTTCCTGAGACAGATGCAGGAAGTATCAGAATGCAACATCAGGTAAATAATGAGGACCAAGAAATAATATGATTTAATACATATGAGTAGGCTCAAAATCAATTAGAAGCTCACAATTTTAACATTAAGCAATATATTATTTACAGGCATTCTCTCCTTAAATAGATATAAATGTTCATGTGATAATTTTCTTGTGTTAAAACCTAAAGTATTTGTGTTTTTTAGTAAAATATTTTAGTTTTTTTGTCTTTAGCTTAGCCATAAATTTAAACTAAGTTAAGGACGTGTACAGATTAGGTAGCTGACTGATACAGACTTGATTTAAATAATTTAGATCAAATAGTAAATTGTGAAACTATTTTAGGAAGAAACAACAATCAGATTTTGTTTTATATCATTACGACCTTTTAATTTGAGAATGTTATATTTGTTACATTACTATTTAAATTATTCCACGAAATTGAGTCGTACATGAGTTGATGGCCAGTGAAGCGCGTAGCCCAGAGTTGGCTATATGCCATGTACGACGAGACCGAGTTGATTTTTCAAAATTTTTTGCAAATTTGATAAATGAAAACTTTATACAAAATGTATAAATCATTTATACATTTATATAAATGTATAAATGTTATAGACAATCATTTCTATTTACAATGTAAACAAACTGGCAAAATGACTATCAATTTATGAAAAATGCGATAATAATTCTTGGGGGAAAAAATACATTCTTACCATTAAATACTTTTATTCCATATTTTGTTGCTTTCTTTGTATTTTTTTTTTTAGGGTTTTGTTTTCAAGTAGAGTTTTTATTTCATCCTTGGTTGGTACAGCGATATGCTCCACCATTTTGTTTTTCTCTATTCGCAATATATGAGCTGATTAGCCTAGTAGTAAAGTAGCCAATCAGAGCACATGATTGCTCATATCCAATGAATGTGAATAGATTAAAACATGTTTTCCTGGCTACAAATGACTATTTTATTTATTTATTTGTAGTACATGTATACACTATATGGCCAAAAGTTTGTGGACACCTGACAAGTGTTGCCAGAAGGTTTGATTTATGGTACAGAAGAATCTACTATGTCTTTGCATGCTGTAGCATTACAATTTCCCTTCACTAGAACTAAAAGGCCCGGCCCAAACCTGTTGCAACATGACCGCAGCCATGCTCCTAAATCTAATAGAAAGCCTTTCTTGAAAACTGAAGATCATCATTGCAGCGACTGGGGAATTAATCTGAAATGGAATGTTCACCGAGCACATATGGTTATGATGGTCTGTTGTCAACAAAATTTTGGCAATATAGTGTATCTTTTGCTGTATTAGCTGCATATTGCATTTCTGTAAGATCATATAAACATAAGCCATAACATAAGCTGCATACCACATCACCTAAGCCATAACATAAACGTTCTCATTCTCTCTGCCAGAACAAGAAAGTGGAGACTAGAAACACAAATGTCTCACATTCAAAATATTTACTAAGAACTTTGCCTGTTTATATTACAGGAATCTGTGGCATGAGGCATATATGAACCATGTGCAGCCATATGCAAGTGCTACAGACCAAACACAGGTGTTGGCCATTGATGCAGTTCACCAAGCTTTGCAAAAACTGTTTGGCTGTACATTTCTCTCAACTGACCGGTTGTCACCATCGCTCTCTCCAGCCCGAGAGAAAGAAAAAGAGTGTCCTCTGTCATCCAGCTCCTCAGCAGTCAAGCAAAACACGGACACAATGTGTCCAAATGTAATCCCAGCTGAATGCTTGCTTGAGTCAGCAGAGGTGCTGTACATCATTCTCCCATATACACGTTACTCCCTTCATGATGTTGTCACCTACAGTCCAGCTAAGCTTGCCAACAGCAATGCTAAAGTGTTGTTCATTTTGTACCAGGTACTCATAGCGATGCGTGAATGCCATGCATCAGGACTGTCATGTGGCGAGCTCTCCTTGCAGGACATAGCTGTCGATGAGCAGCTTTGCAGTCGCCTCAAAATCTCTCTAGCACATTATGAAAAAATTGATGACAGGAATGCAGCAGAGTATGCAATGCAACGGCAAATGCCAAAAACCGTAAAAGATGAAGGTGCTGAAAATTTAAGTGATGTCAGAGAACAGCACTGTCAGGATTGTCAGGATTATCTGAAATCTTTGGTCTTAGACTGGGTTCATGGTAGAGTCAGCAACTTCTCTTATTTGATGGAATTGAACAGATTAGCTGGAAGACGTGAGGGTGACCCCAACTATCACCCAGTTTTACCCTGGGTGGTAGATTTCACTGTACCATATGGAAGATTTCGTGATCTTAGGAGGTCAAAGTTTCGTCTAAATAAGGGGGATAAACAACTGGATTTCACTTATGAAATGACCAAAGAAGCTCTTGTAGCAGCAGTTAATGGCGGTACTGGAAACCTCTTTCCTTCTGATCTTGGTGCATCAGTAGGGCCTAGTGGTTCAGGACAGTCTGATCATCTCCATGTACCCCATCATATTTCAGATGTTCTATCAGACATTACCTACTATGTCTACAAGGCTAGACAAACACCCAAATCAGTACTTTGTAGCCATGTTCGTTCTCAGTGGGAGCCCAATGAATACCCAGCTAGTATGGAGCGTATTCAGAGTTGGACACCAGATGAATGCATACCAGAATTCTACACGGATCCTTCTATATTTCGATCCATTCATCCAGACATGCCAGATCTTGAGGTGCCTCCATGGTGTGACTCCTATGAGGAGTTTATTGCAATGCACAGGCGCCTTTTAGACAGTCGTGAAGTATCCCAGCACCTACACCATTGGATTGACTTAACTTTTGGCTATAAGCTAACAGGTAAAGAAGCAGTAAAAGCCAAGAATGTATGCTTGCACTTGGTGGATAACCATACTCATCTAACCAGCTATGGAGTTGTTCAACTGTTTGACCAACCTCACCCACCCTGCCTTGCACCTTATCAGTATTCACCAGCAGAACCTCCCCACCTTGGTCCTATTAGTGTGTCACCATGGCAAATCCCACCTCTTGAGACTACAGTAGATGTGGATAGAACAGTCCCAGAGGCAACGGGGTGTGAATCTAGTGGTTGGACACTGATTGATAGGGATGAAGAGCTTGAGCAAGGAACAGAGGCACTTGATTCTTTAAGTGCTACTGTCTCTACCACTACCACTATGCCAATACCTACTGCAAACTCCGCAGGAGGGAAGACAATTGGGGAGCATGCAGTTTCGATATTGTCTCCCTCTCATAGCTCTTTCCCTGGAGAAACTGCAAGCAGCACCACAAATACTCTTGGATCTATGGGTAACATTCTTCACAGAGGAACCTCAATTATTAAGAAGCAGGAAGGCGTCGCTGCTTCTAGCGTGAACACAGATGATTTCAAAATAAATCTCCCGGAAGGATTCAAGCCTTTACAGCCTTTAGAAGAGTTAGAGAAGCTTAATATCTTCTTAGTTAAAGGGTTGCATTCCCAAGTTCAGAATACAGTGGATGTAGACAGGAGAGCATTAGGTACTGCATCAAAAGCACTCTTGTCTTTTACAGACCTATTTCACAGAGACTTGCAAGCCCTTGGTGTCTTCATTGCAGAAATATTTTATTCATCAAAACTCCAATGTATAAAACCAGGCACATCTTTGATTGGCCGTTATCAAGCAGTAATGAAGTTTTGCTCTGCCAGTCTTAGGGATGTCCCTCTACCACTTCATCATGCACTTGAGAGCCTTTTGCAGATTCACAAGCACACATCTGAGACTGAAGCTTTGAACTTGCACTATGCTGGCCTACCATTTCTTTTCAAATATGACCCAATTTATGAGGGCCTTCCTCCACCAAATCCTTGGCAACTGCTTACTCCAGTATTATCTCCAATACCTTTCCCTGAATATTTCCCAGCCCTTCATCACTTCATTTTTTCTTACCATTCCAAGATGGCATCTGTCAACAATGTTCAAGGTCGGGATATCATATTTAGCTTATGGCAACAGCTGCAGACTCTTCTACAGGCTGATATCACTGCAGAGGGACTGGAGATTCTCTTACCTTTTGTGCTTGCTTTAATGACGGAACAGTCTACAGCAGTATATGCTGCCTGGTACTTATTTGAACCAGTGTCCAGTGTCCTTGGGCCACGCAATTCATCAAAATATTTGATAAAGCCACTCATAGGTGTATATGAAAACCCCCACTGCCTTCGTGGTCGTTTCTACCTCTACACAGACTGTTTTGTGCTACAGCTTATAGTGCGGCTTGGCTTGCAAGCTTTCTTGTCTAGCCTTCTACCTCATGTGCTCCAAGTTATCACTGGATTTGAGAGTTGTCGCACAGTGGCAGGGAATGAATGGGATGGGCTTAAAGCCTTAAGGGCTGGTATGGGTGGCTTAGGAGAAGAGGAAGAAGACTTTGAATGTGTGAATGGCAGGTCATCATCAGCTACTTCAGTTGGCAAAGTGGGAGGAGGCAGTGGTGATGGTAGTGGAGGTGTCGGGGTTGGAGACCCAGGACTTGTGGACTACTCATCAGGCATCAGTCTGAACGACCAGGACTTTATTGCTGATGGTGAGGACTTTCAGAACGGCTTTTACGTCAATAATGGATCATCTGTGCCAACATCTGGAGTGTCTGCTAAACTGCAAGGCAAGAACACTGCAAACAAAGATCAAGACCAGGAATCTCTAAGTATGGGTAAACTAAGTGACAAGAGTAGTGCCAGCGAGGTGTCCATTGGAGATGGAGACTCCACCAAGGATCGTGCAAGTTTAAAGTCTGCTGATAGCAGTCAGGACTTAAAGCAGACCAGTGATGGGGAAGATGGAGGTGATCTGGAGGATGAAGATGCAACAGCAGAGGAGAAAGATAGCATAGTACAGAAAGTTCCTAGTCTTGAACTGACATTGTCTGGTTGCACAGTGGAGTCTGAAGCCACAGTGGGTACTCTAGAGGGTGACTTCATGAATGGAATGGTGCAAGGAGAGAGTGAGAAAAACATGGGGGTAGAGGATGATGAGCATGACCCTTCAGAGGACTCTGAGGAGAAAGAACAGAAGATATTATTGGGTATGTGGGGGGGTAAGCATTTTGGGATAATGTTTTGGAAATTTTGTGAATTCAGAAATTTTGGGAATTACCATTGTGCAAGTAATTTTTGATGTACATTTTTAATCAGACACTGTTTGCAAGACCGTAAGATGGCTGTCTGCTAAATTGGGGCCCACCGTAACCTCTCGATATGTAGCTAGAAATCTTCTGCGTCTTCTTACTACCTGCTATATAGGTAAGAATCAAATTTATGTTTGCTGATGTATTTGATGAAACCATTTGCCACTATACTAAATACTACACCATATGGCATGTATTTTCTCACCAGTCTTAATTCAGTATTTTAAACATTTCTCTCTAAAGGCCCTGAGAAGCACCAGTTTCTGCTGTCTGCAAATGAAGAGAGTAGCCTTGACTGCACAGGAAGTACTTATGAAAAGAAACCAATTGTTGGTGACCAGACTGCAAAACCAGTTCTTGATTGTCTCATCTACATAGCCCATCTGTATGGAGAACCTGTTCTGACCTATCAGTACCTGCCGTACATTGGTTATCTGGTAAGTATTTTTTTTAATCATCCTTAAAACTTTATTTAAAGGTCTCATTGCATTGTTTTTTCATTAATTGTGCAGTGGTCTCTAGTATGAATGAATGCCCTGTGAGCCGGTTTTGGTGAAAAAAATGCTGTGGTTCTCCTGTTTCAGGCTG
>JAOBAM010000009.1:15856894-15868542 GCA_025212355.1 Notarius kessleri | reverse complement strand
ATGTTGCCGCAAGCGTAAAAAGAATAATTGCTATAATGAAAAGAACCTTATCACAACTGTAAAATATGGTGGAAGCTTTGTGATATTTTGGGGCTGTTTTCCTCCACAGGTACTGGAAACCTTGTTAGACTCCATGAAATACCAGGAGATTTTAAATCTCAAAATCTGTCTGCCTTTGCTAGGAAACTAAAACTGGGTCATCACTGGATCTTCCAGCAGGGCAATGATCCAAAGGATATGTCCAAATCAACACAAAAATGGTTACCTGACCACAGAATCAAGTGTCTGCCATTGCCATCTCAATCCCCTGCCCTTAACCCCATTGAAAATCTGTGGGGTGAGCTGAACAGGAGAGAGCACAAGAGAGAGCCTAGGACCCTGGATTATCTGGAGAGATTGTGTCAAGAGTAATGGTCTCAGATTCCCTGCTCTGTATTTTCATGGGTATAGTCTTCAAGGAGCCTGATGTGTCTCATGTAGGTAAATACTTTTAATGGAGCGATACAAAGCTAATTATTATGTCTGTTGTTTGATACACTTCATACCCGATTGCCCACTAATGCCTGCATGACAGTTAAAAATAAATAAATAAATGAAAACAAACACCTGTTCCTACAACTTTTTCCAGTTCCCATGAACATCTCTGTCTTGCACATTAGAATAGTGCTGTTCTCTGCATCAAATTATTTCCTGACACATCTTTTCTTTTACATGTTTCCTCTCTTCATGTGGAATAAGGAACACACAAGTAGTGGTTTCACTCGTCAAATACTGGCATCTCAAAGAATTAACCAAATATTTAAAACCAAGAGCAGACCCATATTTCCTGCACTTTTTAAAATTTAGACTATTTTTAAATGTAAAAGTTGACTAAAAGAAGTGTCAAATTTTGTACAAGTTAAAACTTTAACATTAAGCATGTGATAAATACATTCTGTAATATTTTGACTGAAATGTACTCATTTTGTATTTATATCTTGTGCATAGGCAGCCCCGGAAGTAGTGTCAGGCAATAGAAGGTAGACATAAGTAGTAATAAGTCTGCAGTAGGTAATGCCAGAAGCGTGAGTACATCTCATTTAGCTAATATATTTTCCTTTTATGCTCATATCACATCCATGCATCCCTTTGTCATATCATCAGAGCGTAACTGCAGGAAGGCTATTTTCACTTTACAACTATGAGATTAATAAGGTGTAACATGTTCACTAGTTTCTTCCACCCAACCCCCACATCACAAATTTCACTCTCATTGTTGCATCATGGCTCACATGCCCTGACACGTCAGTGCTCACGGAGTTGATGCTACTTGAAACAAAATGTCTGTCTCAGAGCAGCTGTCTGCCACTGCTCAGTATAGTACACTGGGTGACCGTATTGAGCTCTGCCCTCTCTTTGTGTCATATTCGTTTAGCATCCATGTCTTCGACTGTCAGATGGTATAATTTCCTCCGATGCACTGCTTTGTCCTTGAAGGACAGCCGCATGATAAATGACATTCGATTAGTGAGACTGAATTAGTGGGCAAAGCAGGGTGCTTCCAGACAAATCATTCTGGATAAGAGCAAAAGAATTCCATGCTTTCATTCTTCCATGACACATCATCTCCTAAAGAGAGAGGCTAGAGATAACATACAAACATGCAGAACGGGCTAAAAGAGGCAACTTCACAGCGCCTTTCAAATTCACAGCTTGGTAGTAACTACCCCATAGCATGTAATGAGTCATGTAGTGTATACGCAAACATGTCAAAAGACTACACATCTTTGTAAACTATCATAATACATGTACCAAGGTTCCTACACATTTTCCATTTCAAAATGCCATAGTTTTTCCATCCTCAAATTTCCAGACTCCATGGCACATTTTCAGACCATATTTGACACCACAGTACAAATAACTAGATGGTTATTATTTAAATAAATTCTTTTAAAATCCAACTGTTAATATGTATGTTAAGCCAGTATCTCACTGGGCTGCGACAGCTTGCGACAAATTGCGAACGTCATTTGCGAGAGTTTCAAAAGTGTCTTGAAACATTCACGGGGCTTCTCAATTTCCTCGCATGAGTCGCAAAGTGTTGCTCCTTCGTTGCTGAAATTTTGAACATGTTAAAAAAATTAGTGCGACAAAATTTATCTCAAAATAGCAGCAAATGCGTCGCTGGTGTCGCAAAGCCGTCACAAACCCTTCTCAAGTCAGTTTCCGTGAAGTGAGATACTGGCTGAAGTGCGAGAA
The DNA here is from genome assembly GCA_025212355.1 of Notarius kessleri. Lineage (NCBI taxonomy): Eukaryota > Metazoa > Chordata > Actinopteri > Siluriformes > Ariidae > Notarius > Notarius kessleri. The sequence goes on along the minus strand of JAOBAM010000009.1, from coordinate 15,866,304 downwards.
CTGAATTCGCATATTTTATCGCAATTGTTGTGTCTCCAACTAGTCGCAGGACAAAACGACTCTTTATTCCGTTCAGAAAACTGAAACATGGGTTCTAGGTAAAGCCATGGGTGCGTGTATTCCCTAAAAGAACCGCCTCCTTTCATTCTACCATCAACTGATCGTGTTCAAATAATGCTGTTGAGAAATCATTGAACTTGATTTTATCCAGTCTATGGATGTGACATGACCTAAGTGATTACTGATAGGCTGTCTCAGTGTCGCCTGCGAAAAAACGATCACGTTTTAGACACGCGCGCCCTCTTTCGAATGCTGACGTAATCAAGCCGGAAGTTTTCCCTGTATCCGAAATCGCTCCCTACTGACTATATAGGGCACTAGTTCCCCTTTAAGTGACAATAGTCACCCCGGAGGCAGGCCAAAACATGTGTTAATGAGCCCGCTAAACTCACGTTTGGCCCTCTTTGCCTGTTCGGTTGTAATCCCCAACATGTTGCCGATCTTTAGCCAAGGGTCTCTGTCGAACTTTCTTGTCGGCAATGCAAATAAGACCTTTTTCGTGAGCCTGACATTTTCTTCTCTACACACGTGAGTAATCCATTCAAGATACTGCACGCTGATAATATCTCTGATGGCCACAGTCTTTATTTTCAAGATGTCTTCATTTGAGTAAACGAAGTGAAACGCTTCATCCTTCTTGTCGGAAATCTTCCAGCACCACCTACCTCTCACCGTACTACGCTGACATTGTGCCCAGCAAGCCTCAAGCTTGGCCATTTGGCGCTCGCTTGGAAGCCACGCTTGCATGCCGTAGATAAGTCGCAAACGAATGCACGCTTCCACGAGCTTTCTTCTAGTGGCCCAAAAGTCTGTTAACACAATTCTCAACTCATTAAACTTCGCTGTCGCACTAGCCACATGGTGTTGGGTGAAACACCCAGCTTCCGTATTGCTTACAACCTGCCCAAGATACCTAAATTCTTTCACATTCTCGATGGTCTGGCTATCCGTACTAAGCAAAGGAATGGCCTATCTTAGCTTTAACCATTGGAAACCTGTTATTTGGGGGGGGAACAAGAGGCATCACTCCTGTTTTAGGGCAGAATTGTATACTGTTAACTCAAATGAAAGAAGAAGCAATCAAAGAAAAAATGGAGAGAAAAGCGTCGTGCTGGTGTGCTTTTGCTCCAGGACAATGCACCCACACAGCGCAGGGGCAGAAGCAGAAGCAGCCACGTTTAGTTTTGAACTGTTGCCCCGTGCACCTTACTCACCCAACCCAGCACCGTCTGACTTCTGTCAGTTTCCCAAACTGAAATCCCACTCACATAGTCACCATTTTCACAGTGATGATGAAGTCATCCATGCTGTTGAGGAGATCTGGAGGCCCAAGATGTGACCTCCTTCTGCGTCGGGAAAGTTAAGCTTGAACATCAGTGGACCAAGTGCATTGAAGTTAAAGGAGACTATGTAGAAGAATAGTGCATGATCAGTCTTTCTCCTGTGCTGTTTTCTGGGTGAGGCCGAGGACTTTTTGAAATACCCTCGTATGCGTCATCTGTTTAATTACACCAGCATGCTTTACACTGTTTTTAATTTCACACCTCGCATGAAATATCGTGATGCTACCACTGACCAGACCGTGAGTTGGCCTAGTGGTTAGCGTGTCCGCCTCTTGATCAGGAGATCGCGAGTTCTACTCGTGGTCAGGTCATACCAAAGGCCATCATAAAAATGGTACCTACTGCCGTCTGGCAAGGCATGCTGCAATACAGATGCAAGTGGGGAGTCAAACTCTCGCGGTTACCAGAGGACTAGCTCCCACTGTAACCCTAACTATGTAATAGCCAACGGATACGGATACGGAGATCGGCGCCGCCCGATGTACCACATGGCATGGGAAGGACTTTGATTTGATGATTTTCATACTGATAAGCCCAGAATGTGCATTAGAACATGAAACCTGCCAAGATGCACCTTGACATTGCTTTCTTTCCTCAGCCTGAGAGCTCAGTGCAGATAGTTTCTATATGCTAATGTGGATCCGTGTTTTTAGACACATTCTGTCAGCTCAAGTCTACAGCACTAACACTGTGGAGTTTCTCCTGAGCCATAGCAATCCTTTACAACTGTTGAATCATAATGTAATTCATACCAGGTTACCTGCAATCTGACTGGGTTGGCAAAATAGCGAATAACTTATTAGACCTCAAAACCTTCTATGCTGAATAATGCTCTTCATTATATTTACATAATGATGTCGATATAAACAGTATATTAGTGTTTCATGGAGATGTATGTAACTGATATATGATATTTATTAGTTCAATATTCATTTGTAGTCTCTGCTCATAGCTGTATTTTCTTCCTGCTACTCCCAGGTGACAGCCACCCACACTGCCTCAACATGTCAGAGCTTAGACTAAAATCAGGCCATACTTCTACATACTTGCACAAAAATTGTCTCATATCTCTCAGCCAGGAACACATTACACAAAGTTTGGAGAAGAGGTAAAGGCACAATAAAATTGGCAAAAACAGTGCAAAAGAGTCAAAGCGAGAAAACTGAACAAACTGACTTATGTTTAACTTTTCCTGTAGTTGCAGCTCTTATTACAATGTAGAAATTCAGTAAATGCAGCACATCGTGGAGAATTAATCATGTTTATGTAATAAATTGAATAACAGTGATGATGATAGAGTTTGAGCCGTAGGACTTGGGCCATAGGCGTATTTTATTTACTGATTTTTACTGATATTGACTGCATTTACTGATTAGATATTTTATTTGTCACAAATGCAGACAGTAAGCAAAAAACAATGTCAAAAAAACAGGCAAAGGTCAGGTGATTGGCAAGCAACATGAACCAGGCAAAATACAAAAATCAGGAAGCAAAGCAAATTAAAAAAAAAAAAAAAAGCCTCAACAAGGCTGTAGCTCTTACTGGCCAAGATGCCCACGAAATCGTAATTGTGACCGGTAGCACCACCATCTTGACAACCTTTATGCACACCCATCTGGGGAGCATTGTATGTGAGTTTGATCAAAATCCGATCAATCCTGTAGGAGGAGGAGTAATTTTTGTAAATTGTGGATGGACGACGACGATGGACAATGACAGACGAATGACGCGTGATCGCATAAGCTCATCTGGCCTTGGCTGCAGCCGGATGAGCTAACCAGAGTCGTCGTCACTGCCGAACCAGGCTTGAGGCAAACCATGATTCTGGACTGTGGGGGAAACCGGAGCACCCAGAGGAAACCCACACAGACACGGGGAGAACATGCAGACTCCACACAGAAAGGCCCCTGTCACCAATGATGCCATTTATCTTGAGCCACAGGGCTGGGCAGGGAGTAAAAAATGCTGCTGATATGCTTTAACTAGGTGTTAAGTGTAGCCATTTTGTTCTTTTATCAATCCTTTGGTTATCGTTCTCGATAATCATTGCGATTGACACCTAAGCGAGGCTTGTTAAGCCTTTAATTTACGCCATTAAAACATGTTATTAACTTGACTGCAGACTTGATTGCTTATTGTTTGTCTCTGGTGGGAAGAGGAGCGCATGGCTCAGTGTGTCATGTAAGCAGGCGAATGACTGATGTAATTACAGGAAGAGTGTTTATTTACAAACAGGCAGGCAAACAGTTCAGAAACGTAAGACAAAGGCAGCGTCGTGAAACAAGCAATGGTCGAGAGAAATGTAAACAAAATAGCAGAGGCAAAGAGGAAAGGCAGAATCTAAATACACAAAACAAAGTCAACCAGAAAGGTAATACACAGATACAAGGCTTGGTAATGTGAGACCCTAGGTACAGCGTGTATACTTTGCCAAATCTGTGTTTAGAGAGTTCTTATAAGCATGCGCTGTGATTGCACTCTAATGTGGAACAGGTGCATAGTAATTAGTTGGAATGATGTTATGCACTCTGCTCTGAGTGCCAGTGAGCGTGGACATAACGCAGTGATTTTTTTTTTGAAGGCTACGACTCGTCACTAAAGGTGGAGGCCACAAACTTTGTTGTATGTGAAAGTTCACAGTAAGAGTTCGTTATAGTGGGTTTGCAGTGCATAAAAAATTTGGAGGTATGATTATCCATAACCATCACATGGCGCCCCAAGTAAAGGAGCTCAAGTATCTCTGGGTCTTGTTCATGTCTAAGTCTAAAGTCCTTCCCGCATCGTATGGCACATTAGGCGGCGCCGATCTCCATTTTTGTAGCCCTCGGCCTCTTGCTTATTACATAGCTAGGGTTACAGTTGGAGGCTGGTCCTCTGGTAACCGCGAAAGTTTGGATCCCCACTCACATCCGTATTGCAGCGTGCCTTGCCAGACGGCAGTAGATACCATTTTTGTGATGGTCTTTGGTACGACCTGACCGCGAGTAGAACTGGTGATCTCCTGATCGAGAGGCGAACACGCTAACCACTAGGCCAACTCGCGGTTACTTGTTCAACGAGTAATGGTAAAATGGAGCGTGAGATGGAAAGGAGGATTGGGGTGGTGTCAGCAGTGATGTGGGCATTGTAGCGGTCCGTTGTGGTGAAGAAGGAGCTGAGTTGGAAGGCAAAGCTTTTGATTTACCAGTCAATCTATGTTCCAACCCTCACCTATGGTCATGAGCTTTGGGTACTGACCAAAAGGATGAGATCGCGGATACAAGCGGCTGAAATGAGCTTTCTCCCTAGGGTGGCTGGGCTCACCCTTTGAGATAGAGTGAGGAGCTCGTACATCCGGAGGGATTTCGGAGTAGAGCCGCTGCTCCTTCATGTCGAAAGGAGTCAGCTGAAGTGGTTCAGGCATCTGATTAGGATGCCTCCTGAGCGCCTTCCTTTGGAGGTTTTCCGGGCACGTCCAACTGGGAGGAGACCTCAGGGTAGACCCAGAACACGCTGGAGAGATTATAAATCTCATCTGGCCTAGGAGTGCCTTGGGATCCCCCAGGAGGAACTGGAAGGCGTTGCAGGGGAGAAGGACGCTTGGAATACCCTGCTTAACCTGCTGCCACCGCAACCTGACTTCAGATAAGTGGAGGATGGATGGATGGATTATCCATAACCCCACCTCTGAGTCATGACACAAATGTGCATCGGTGCTTCAGTGCAGAAGTATAAACGAGCCTTAGCGAATTGTCAGAAGACTGACCACAATGTACAGCATATACAGTCCACTGCAACGATGAATACAGGATCAAATTCCCATGATGGATTATCAGGAACTTCACCAGCAATGAGTCGTAATCTGTGGTGGCATGCTATGGCATTATTCAACCATTCTTTGTTGATGTATACACACAAACCACCTTCTCAAGCTTCCACAGTGTTGTGTTTTGTGTGCATGTGACGTCACACTTATTTTCCAAACCGGAAGTCCGCCATGTTGGATGATAACAACAACCAAGATAGCGTCGCGTCACTTGTGAACTGCTGCAATGCTTCATGGTTTTCTTTTGATTTCATTGCCTTTTGAAGAAAGACAGTGCCTACTTTGTGCGTGGGATATAATTGTGGTAATAATGCTACTCGTTACAAAGAGAAACGGTTCTTCAGAATTCCCAAAATGATTAAACACGGCGACAAAACAGATGAAGAACTGTCCAGAGAACGTGGTGCATACGCTGTGGTTCAAAAACATGCATCGTAAGGACTCAACTGAGGAAAAAGCTAATTACACCCACGTGTGTGGTGACTACTTTATATCTGGTAAGAGTTAATTGCTAATTAAAGCTGTTTTCTACTGATTAAATTGAGCTTTAGTGCGAACACACTGCTTCTCACCTTGCAGGAGCACTGGCAAACCTACGCGATAAAACAAATCCAGATTGGGCACCAACACTCAAATTAGGGCATAAGATCAAGACGAAAACTCATCTCGCGGTATCGAGAAGCAACAGGAGAAATGAAAGCTCTGCCAAGAAAGCCAGATTAGAAGCAGCGCAAACCTTAGTGAGTTTGGATACACGAGGAGAACAACGTGGGTCAACTTTGCCAGGTGAGATACTAGCGATGCCGTTCCAGTATAAGCCTTCATTTGTGCATTGGTTGTCCATGAGGTTTGTAGAACAAGATGGTTCACAATATCAGGATATTCAATCACTGGTAATGAGGCTAAATCCTCTGTGTAATCAGACGACTTTAACATATACGGGTCAAAACCACAAATTTCAACTTTTTCTCTGGATCTTGACTTGGCAGAGGACTCCAGAGAATCATAATATTTCGAGAAAGTCAGAGATGCATCCCAGTTATTGTTCGCACGAGACGGCGTTTTGGATTTGTAGATCATTCAACGTTGCGGCGGATGCATGTGTTGCACTGTTTTGTCACGTGGTTGCACACAAAATATTAGAAATATATTAGGATGGTTTTCATGGTGCTTGGTTTCCATAAAATCACAGGGGTCTTTGATCCCATCTTAGTAGCGTTTTGCAGTTTGAAATGAGGTAGTCTTGTGTATTGCCTGTGATGACGAGCCAAAGGACGAGCTTGATTTTTGCCTAGCGCTGATTTGCTAAAATGAGCCTTCATTGATCTTGGCTCTGCGATTCTGTGCAGCTATGCTGCAGCCTTGAGGTCTGATCTGTAAAGAAATCTAAAATAGTGCAACAATCTATTCCTAAGCACCATATTTCTAAATTCTGTGTCCCTGGACAATGGCTCCCGAATGGTGCAACAGAAATGGTTTTTGTCTTATCGTTGGAATCTTGATAATCCTACAGCATGTGGGTGTCTTGTATGCAAAAGAGGGCAGATGGCACGTTCTTCCAAAGTGTGTTATGTAGTGTTGTGATGCAGCATGATTGGCAGTTTAAAAAGCTGGGATTTACTGACTTGATCACCATCTGGTATGCTTTTGCCATTGACAAAGGTAGACTACAGTGCATCATCCTCTCTCCTGAGAGGACTATTGGCTGCAACCTTCCCCTTCCGTCTCTTCAGGACCTGTACAAGTCCAGGACCCTGAGGAGAGCAGCAAGCATTGTGGCCGATCCCCCTCACCCCGGACACAAACTATTTGAATCTCTCCACCTCTGGTAGGAGGTTGCGGTCCATTAGAACCAAAACCTCACGCTATAAGGCCAGCTTTTTCCTTACTGCAACTGATCTCATCAGTAAAGTCAGAGACCCCTACTGACTCTAACCTCACACTTTCAATCTGTGACATTAATGCGCTTCGTCTCTCAACTGCCATTTTGCACGTTTCAAAGTCATCCTTATTCTGTGAACTTTTATTGCACGTTCCGGCACACCCTGTACAGCTTGGCTATTGATTTAGCCCACTACACATTCTCTTCCACTCACACACTCTCATGCATGACTCTTCTCCATCATCATGTGACCTATTTTTGAACAGTCTGGGACATACTGTACAGCTTGGACTCCAACAACCCGTGCACATACCCCTTAAATATGTCGACTTTTCAAATTTGTATATTTCAGATTCTTCTATTTCTCGTTCGATGTACATAGCTACTTTTTGTCTTTGCTAAATTCTTCTATCTTAACTGTTCAAGCACCAATCACCAAAGCAAATTCCTTCCATGTGAGAACGGACTTGGCAATGAACTTGATTCTGATGTGTCTCAGAGGAAACACATGCTTGCCTTTGTCCTGGGTTGGTACTTGTAGCTGTTGTACGGTTGGGAAAAGCTGGCTGATGGGTCAGAATTGGAAGGCGACCAAATTGGGGAGACAAAGGGGAGGGAGTTGGGTTTCGGGAGACGACTATCAGACAGAGTCTGGTGTTGGTAAACATGGGAACAAAGGCAACATCTTTTTACCCCTGGAGATACCTCTGCCACCCGGGAAAGCGCTTTGTGAGAGATTGTTTGTTTGATTGAAGAAGCAAATCTTCACTAAATTCGTTCACTGTTGCTCGTCTGAGAATGCTGACACTGCTACTAATATTCTTGGCTCCACGTTTGACTCAGTGACTGGTAAAAGCAGTGGCTTCATCAGCACTTCTCCTCTATTAAAGTGCACCCACGGTGCTCATGTTCCTTGTGGACTTTTTCAGTGGACGCCACTCTCACACTTGTTCCCGATGATGAATGTTTATGTAATAAACTATTACGCCTGTGTTGCCTTGACAAGAAGCTATAGCAAGCCGTCTAATTACACACAGTCAGCGCCTCGCTGGCCCGGCCCTTGACGTTGTGTCTCAGAGTCAGCACTGATTATTTGTGAAGCAGTATAATAAACATTGCATGGCGTGCATACAGCCAGGTGTCTCGGAGATAAGCCACACAGAGGACTTGCATTTCCATGCACAAGGCCTTTTTTGCTGCCTTTTGTCAAGGTTATAATCATACAGCTACGCACAATCTTCTGCCCACCCACAGCTAGGCCAACAAGCGCACACAGTCTTTCACTTTCTCCTCTCTGGATCATCATATTTGGATGAATTTAGGCATGTACACTGCCCAAATCCTACACTGATTCAATCAAACTTGGACGCACAGAGGGTTTGTAACGCACAAACTTCCGCTTAAAGGAAACCTTCCCACTGAAACAAATTAAATATGTTCATATTGTGATCTGCTTAGCGATTCTAGTGCTAATTTGTTGACTGGTGCTTTGTTTGTATGTTCCCATGTGAAGTTAGCAGGGTTGAAACTTGACGGTCGCACGGTCGTCAGTGGCGATTAAAAACTGACCAGGCCCACTAAAAGTAGAGGTTTGATCTGCCCAAAGGGCAACTACGGTTTGAGAAGTATGAAGAAATTACAGTAAAAATTAAATAAAATGCTCCTTCCTTGGAGTACCTTTCTTTGCTTTGCTTTCCTTTCCTCAACTCTAAGTTCGTGAACTCTAATAGAAGTTTAGTTCTAAAGTGCAAAATTCAAAGCCGTTTGTTTCTGAATTTTCAGATCGCTCCACAATATCCACAACTTTCCCGAACTCTGACCTTTCCCATAATCCATTTGCTGTGTCATAGCGGAAGCTGGTATCTTTCTTCCGCTCCACTGTGTTGGCGTTTGTAGCTAACGCTAACTGCTAGGTAGGTAGGTTAAAAGATGGTTACACAGGTCCAAGTTTCTGATGTGCTCTGGGGATAATATGGTTAAAATGTCCCATCCATCTACCCTCACGGAATGGATAGACGACATGAAGTTGTGGCCCGACGTCAGCTATGTTGGCATTGTCAATTATTATTTTATTCTTAGCGAGGGTGTTGATGACAAAGAGCTAAGGAACTACAAAAGCACAGAGGTGTACAATTATCTACACCGTAATAACATTGGTAAAATTATGTGTAAAAGAGAAGGGCGAGTTTGTTTGCTTAAAGGAGAACCGAAGGCAAATTTTTAATCAAAATTTTATTTCTCTCATTTTATTAAATATAGGAATACATGTTTGATAGCTATTTTGTCACTGCTATAGCAAGTTATGAGTGTTTGAAATATG
>JAOBAM010000009.1:15522226-15535284 GCA_025212355.1 Notarius kessleri | reverse complement strand
CGATCTACATGCTGGTGTGTTTGTTGGCTGGAAAGCAATGGGCACATCCACATTAAGGTCCCCCCCCCCCCCCCCTTTTCTCTCTATTACAGTAACTGATTCAAGCCATCGTTAGATGTCTGCTTTCTACACTGGATTGCTTTTCATTCAGTCATGTCACTTCTTTTCCTTCTTTTACTTATATAACTATGGCTTTTTGAACCATTATTGTGTGCGTGTGTGTGTGTGTGTGTGTGTGTGTGGTCACATATATGACCATAGGTGTGTGTGCAAAGTGTCCAGATGTCTCAGCAATGTTCTGGCTGGTCTGATTTCTGCTTCACCCCATCAGTAACACAGCCTGCGTTTTAGTAATGGTTTTTTAAATTCAAAGTGACACTCCAAAAGGAGCTGGGCAGCCTAATTAAATCTGACCTAATCTGGAACACAGAGCAGTGACAGGGCTGCCTGCCATCCAGCTGTATGGTGTGCATGTGCGTGCGTGTGCGCGCGCACGTGTGTGTGTGTGTGCGCGCGTGTGTGGTCATGCATGACTATCAGCAATGCGATAAAATCAGGCACTCTACTCTGCCATTCTCCTCGTGTTAAACTTTTCCTTTGTTTACATGTTTGAATTCCCCAGTTGGCTGAATTGAAATCCCCCCTCAAGTCCAATGACTGTAAGGGCACTGTAGACCACTCTGCCTAGCCAGTCCATTTTTGTGTAGCTTTTTTTATAGCCTCGATCTAATCTGCTAACCAGGACTCTCCTCTGTCCATTTCAGAGCTGCAGAATGTACAGCCGAACAAACGCACCAAAACTAAACACGGTAAAACAGCCATTGACGGATTCGCTGTAAGCCTGTGGAGAACCAGTTCGTGTTGTGAGAAGATGGAGTAATAATTTGAGGCCAGGTAATGTGATACTGACTCTCAGGGAACAAACTTTGAAATGGAAATGGAAATTCACTATGCAGTCATTCAATGCTACGCCACAAAAAAGAGCTGTCTTACACCACCTGAAAGAACTTTGCCCTTTAAAAAAATACTGAGAACCAAACCAAAGAGTCCAAACCTGTCCCACAGGATGACAAGTTACCCGAGGTGAAACAGAAAAGCACATTAATCTTGTCTCCATATAAACTCCAGAACTCTGACATGTTTTCTCAATGCATCTCCAGGATCAGTTCCAGAATAATTCACAGCTACCTGCGTTCTCCTAGTTAGCATCGAGTACATTCTCCTTCCACTGTCCTTTTATATCATCCTAGGATTTTCTTCAGTCACAAATCGTTCTCGCTCTACCATTTATCATAAGCGATGACACATTTTTATAGTAACTAAGTCTGGGATGATAGCATCGTCAGCTGTTTATTTAGCTGATCTAGCCCCACAGAGAATCTTAACACATAACTTCGCGTTTATCATGGAACTTGATCAGGGCGGTGAAGAAAAAGAAACCAGTTTTTCGCATAAACATTTAGACAACTGTCTTCTTCTGCAAGACGAACAGCTGGACACCACTTCATCAGAAGGTGCGGCCATGGGTTTGTGGTCAGAGCTCTGGGTCAGCCGGTGGGAGGGAGCATGTAGGGATCTAAGGTGCTTCCAGAGAAGTGAAAGAAAGCACTGAGTTAGTCTGGGAGAAGCAGCTGGGATGGCGTGGGTAGAAACAGAGGGAGTGGTGTGAGCAGCCTCGGAGCAGGAACAATCACGAGCCGATGATTTCTCCAGAAATGTGCCCTCTTTATGAGTCAATGTGAAACAGATGAGTACAATAAAATTTGTCAAGGATCACTTGCTTTTTAGCACACACACACACCCAAGTTGAAATGTAAGACAAATGGACAGGTGTATTATGGGCCATTTTCCAATCAACCGAGCTCCAAACAGACAGAAAAGAGACAGCAGAGGATTGAATTTCAAAAGTTCTCGTTCAATCAAGAGTCAGCATCCATAACCATAGATAGACAACAAGACAAACTGTAACTTCTCTTATGCAGAAGTGTGGGGGCTTGATGCATATTACGAATAAAACATTTCTAAGAATCTCTGTGGTATGGGCTCGATAAGACTATCTCAGCATATGAACATGCACATGTTCATCTTTGAATCTGATATTTGAGACCACTGGATCCAGTTCGAATTAAGGCTTTAGTGGGACCACAATGGCCATGTTTTAAACACCCACAGTAACACAGTAACACGCTTTTGATTTGGATGTTTATACTACTCTTCTACTGAGTAGATTTTGTCCATATAAACTTTAAGGCTGGCTTCAGCAAGCTTTGGTTTCTGCTCTGACTGAGGGAGCTTCCTCAGACTGAGAGGAATATTTCCTTTGGACCAGTTTATGAAGTATGGTTAGTACAGTGTATTGTTCCACATATTTCTCTTCATCTCCCAAGCTTTGCTTTTCTTCACTTTTGGCCCGCTCTTTGGATGAGAAGAGTGACCAGAGAGTTAACAACTCTTTGTAAACTGTCAAACACCGCCTCTGTCCAGAGTAAAAAAGGCACGAAGAGGAAAAAAGAAGCAAAAGAAAATGCAAAAGCAGGCCAGACATCGAGTTCCTTTTCTGAACTGAAAGGAGTCGAAGATTACTCTTCCATAATCAGGACAAGACTTGGAAACCCCAACCATTGCTAACCTCTCTTTTCCTCCCTCTCTCTATCTCTCTTGCTCTTTCTCTCGCTCACTCTCTCCTGCTCTCTACTAGCATTACCGGCTTTAAGCAGAACCACACTACACATCCTGCTCGCTGCTACTACCAAGATGAAAGTTCACTTCCCCTGCTCAAGTTCACTTCATCCCCTGAAGCACACACGTGATCTCCACTCGCTCAAAGAGCTTACCTTTCTGGCATGGTTACCATAACGCATCTACAGAAATAGATATCCCTCAATTGCTGGAATGGGTATGGATTAAAAAATTATTGCTACTTTTGTTTTGTCTGTAGGAAATAGAAAGAAAGATGATCCACCAGAGGTGCTTAATGAATGGTAGAGAAGGGGAGTGTGAGATTTATATCCCCAGGGCTAAAATCCACATTTTCTATATGCATTAATATAGTTATAATAGATCTGTTATAATAGTAATAATATTGTACTAATATTGTTCATAGGCTTGAGTCAGTACTTTGTATTGAGTTTACACTGTGACATTCTGCATATATGTGTGTGTGTGTGTCCCTGCTATCCACTTAAAAATGTCCTGTAGTAATATTGTTCGTAGGCTTGAGTCATTATTTTTGTATCCCGTTTACACTGTGACTGTGTGTGTGTGTGTGTGTGTGTGTGTCTGCTATCCGCTTAAAAATGTATTGGCAAATCACAGTATTTCTCTGAGGCCCAAACACGCTGGTTTCTTGTGTGTGGTTTGATCGTCAGTATATACAAAGTCTAAGTGGGAAGCCAGTCCTGCTTTATTGCCAAGGTTTCAGCTGAAGCTCCTTCAGTGACACCCTGAACATGGGTCAGTCAACTTTCGAAACTATGCTTCTTCTTTACCAAGTCATCCCCAGTGTTTATCACTGCAGCAAATTATTGATAAACACATAGCGTTTTATATACAGCATAGCATTTAACACTAAGGATTGATATTGCTCTGGAAGAGGGCGTGTTCAGAGTTGTGCCGCAGACACGGGAATATTTACAGGTGCTCATGCAGAAATATCCATGAAAACGTAAGAATAGAGACGACAGCTGAGTAAACTACTCAGAAACATAGTTAATAATTATAGATTTTTTTTTTTTTAAGAATTGACAACATGAACACATTTTCATATTCTTGAAATAACCACAGGTTTGAAGAATTGACAACTCCACCTTAAGTGTGTGTGTGTGTGTGTGTGTGTGTGTGTGTGTGCATGCGTGCACGCAAGTGTGTGCAAACTTCTTGTATGTGCATGCTTAGCTATTTCCTAACTTTGTGTCCCCATACTAAGATGGGTCAGGTCCTGAGGTAAGCGCCAGTTTCACTTCCCTTTGGTTTAAGAGTCAATCGATCAAATGTGACCAAAAGAAACATCAACATGATGACATGCTACAGAAAAGAAGTCTCAAGAAGGCAGTGTACTGAAGTTGCCTACAACAATGTCACATGTTCAGTATACTCACTAAGGCTGGGAGGGTAATTCGTCATATCACAGTGCATTTATGGCTTAAGTAAGTCTTCACATTTACCTATTGAGGTTGTAAATGTTAATAGTGGTCAAAAAACTCCCCTCTTAAAAAAAAGAAAGAAAAAGATAAATTCCCAGTATCATTGGTATATAAGAATAAGGTACAGGTGCATAGAAATAATATTGATATGTGACATAACAAGGCTTTGCAAAATTGGTTGTGCTGTTTGTATGTTACGGGCAGGTGGTGGTGGTGGTTAGGCGTGTGGTTGGGGTGATCCAGGCAGTGTGTACATCACAAGACTGCTTAGCAGCCATGAAATTTGGGATCAGGCTGACAGACAGCGCGAACAGTCTGAGAGAATTGGGGATTTCACAGGGCTTATCCTGAGTGGAGCAGCTGCAGTGAGAGTGCTGAGATTTATCCATGCTATCGGTGTCAGGGAAAGTGCCCTATGTCTAATCTTCATGGCTGTCACATTAACAGCTTCATATATTAACCTGAAAGCAACAGCACCATGAGTGGGCCTATGCAGCTCTCTGTGACGTATACTCTGATTATGGAAGTTTACTTTAAATGCTATTAGATTCATTATTTATCAAATAATGTGGGTTACTTGGATAGAGTTTATATACACTGGATCTGAAAAAACATGCTTTTGTTTCAATTGCTATTTGTTTGGTTTCGAGTGTTGTTGAGGCTCGACGACTTTCTAATGGGTTCACTGTGTTCTCCTGAAGAATGTTTGGGCTGCATTGCTGAATTGTAAATATTACCCAATTTTAAAGGCAACACCCATGCTTAGTCTATCTCACCAGATGGACATAAATTCACCACCATGGATTACTGGTATTATTGGAACATGCGCAATAATATGTCAGTGGTGCACTCAAATGGATTTGCTTATTCGTCTTGAAACAACCAGTATGAAGGCACTTGTAAGGGGGTGGGGTATCGTATGCAAAAATAGTTCAAACCATCTCGGACACTCTGGATATTCTCTCTACAAAATGGGACTCATTATATCAATGCATAGATAAGCTTAAGTCACTTTACCAAAGTGCTGGAACAATTACTGGCTTCATGTAGTTGCTCCCTTTTGTATGGGAATGCTGGGCCATTCAGCAAAGCAGGAAACTGATTTACAGGAGATATCCAGTATTCCAAAAAGTCCTCCAATTATCATACAATTCCAAAGATGCTGCTTTCTTTTTTTTTTTTTTTTTGCCCAGAATCCCTTTTCCATCCTGGTCAGAAGCCCTGAAAATTGTTCATATGTGCTTTGTTACTTATTCTATATACACTAGTCACACTTATTACACAGGTTAAGGGTATGATTGCAACATTCTTTTGAAACCTATTTTCTTTGGGTTTTACTTACATACAAAAACAAATAAAATAAATAAAAATGTCTTTTTTGGTTTTCAATTGACTGGTTGGCTCGGAAGTTGAATAAAAAGGATCTTGTTTTTTTTATATATATATATATAAATACTGCACTGTTACGTGAGTGTGTCTATTGTTGGAGCAAATTATAAATAAAACAGTTCTCCTTTTTTTTTTCTTTTTTTTTAAATGGCTATACTGCAAAATGTATAGAGAAAGGCACTTTTAATGCATCCTGTGTGCATTTTTCTGGCTAAAGGTCACTTTCCTCCTGTGTCTGAGGTGCAGGTTCACTGAAGATGAGGTGAGAGTTAAAATACTGTGGGCAGCATACAGGCATTTAGTTATGTGTCATAGCTGTGCAGCTGAGCTCTGTTGATGGAAGACAGAGTTGGTGGTCTCCTCTCTAGCTGGGGGAGTAGCGGTCAATGGTGCGTGCCTCTGCAGGGAGCTGTTGAGAGGCAGGTGGCAGTGGCAAGACATCCATCTTATCATGTGTGAGGCCTAGGTGCTCTGCAGTCAGTTTGGTCAGTGGATAAAGGCTCTCTATGGCCTTGGGATCTGCCAGCAACTGCTGAGAAGCCTGTGCGAGAAGCTCCGAGGCCTTCTCCTGTTTCAGGCCTAGATGTTCAGCTGCATACTTACTTAGTGGAAAGATGCCCTCAGAGAAGTCCATCTTCAGCTTGCCGTCAGATATGAATCCCCCACCATTCCCTCCACTGCTGTGCATCTTCATGTGACTAATGAGGTTCCGCTGCTGGGCAAATTTGCCACCGCATACCTGGCACTCGTATGGCTTCTCACCAGAGTGAATGCGCATATGCTCAGTGAGCCTGTACTGCCTCGTGAAGCGCATGCCACAGGCGTCACAGGCAAAAGGCTTCAAGCCCAGGTGGCTACGCATGTGGCGGGTCATGGTGCCACGCTGGGTGAATTTCTTGCCACAGATGCTGCAGGGGTAAGGGCGGGTCAGCCAGTGGGTCTTCTCGTGCTGTCTTAGGGTTGCCGGATCTTTGTAGGTTTTGTCACAGGAGGCACAGCGATATGGCCGAATCATTTCCCCAATGCCCACTGGATGCAGGTTCTGCCCTGATTTACTGTCTAGGTAGGTGCTGTGGAGGCTGCCAGTGCTGTTCAGGTTTGTGGGTCCGTTGGTGCTGGCAGGTTTGTCAGTGCCATTGCTGTTTGGGTTTTCTAGCTCTCCCACATGGTTCAGATCCTCTTCTGCATGGGTTTCCACATGGGCATTGAGCTGCTCAGAGCTGGGAAACCCTTTCCCACATGGGATGCACACATATAGGTTATCTCCAAAACTCTCTGGCTCATAGGGCACATGATACCTCCCACGGGGACCAGGGGGAGATGGCCTGCCTTCACTGCTGCCAGTTTCTTCGCTGCCTGTCCCATTCTCGTCCTCTCCATCACAGGTTACTGGTCTGTCATAGCCTCCCTCACCCAGGTTCAATTTCTCCTCACTGTTTTTGTGGTGATTCATATGTTGGTGGTGCGTTTCTTTTTCCTGATCACCCATGCCCCCACTATCATCCTCCTCATCATCATCATCTTCATCCTCCACACTGTAGGTCATGGGCTCGTTCTTCACCCAGCGGTAAATGTTGGAACCATCCCTGCTGCGGTCTCCTGGTTCTTCTGAGGGCTCGGGGCTTGGGGGGCAAGGGTAAGCCTCCTGGCCCTGAGAACTTGAACGCTGAAAACGAGGAAGTTGGGGCAGTGGGTTGAGGAGGGGAAAAGAGCGTGGAGTGAGAGAGCCAGTGTGGTGCACAGCCTCCATTTTCCCTGAGCCATCGGTAGGGCTAAGCAGAGGGCTTGTGCGGTGACTCAGGTCCCCGTCTGGCTCCTCGTTAGGGTGACTCAGATGAGGATGGGTCGAATGTTGTTGGGAGCTGGGGCTCTTCTTGGACAGGTCCAGGCCATATATGGGTGAGCAGTTCCTGTCAGCAGAAGGCAAACGTAGACCTGGTTGTGGAAGCAGGGTTGCTTGAGTATGAGGGTAGGGCTGCTGGCCCTGTGTAGGGCCCGGAGCATAAAGCTCTCCTACATGGGGAGCCAGGGAGTGGGGTGGTAGATCCTCCAATGATGGGCCTCGTGGTGTGCTCATCACCCCACCAGGGAAGCAGGGCTGTATTACTGGGGTGGACACTCGCAGCCTTCCCCCCAGCACTCCGCTGGGACTCATTTTATTGTAAGGCAGAAACCCAGACGTGGGTCGTAAGTGGTATTTCCCAGTTCTTTTTAGCTTTTTTTTGCACAGGGCTACCAAGTCCAGCAGTTGCAAATAACTAGCAGCTGCTAGCACTGCACCTATGTTGGGCTCTGTCGGAGAGGTGGGGTCACCTTCACTTAAGCGTCCTGTGTATATATAGTCAAGGATGACTCGGAAAACTCCTGGACTCACCATCTCATGGTCCAGGTTGATAAGGTTGTCATGGACAACAAGGGATTTAAGATAAAGGCTGCTGGCAGCCAGAATGTTCTTATGAGCACGAAATAGAGCATTCTGCACCACTATGATGACATCACACAAGAAGCCTTTGGTGCGTTGCGTGTTCAGTTGCAAGAGGAGGTGCCTAGCATGACTTGGGACTTCCATGGCATCCAGCATTATCTTCAGTCCACCACCTGAAACAGCAAGAAAAAAAGTTCAGACCTTATCCAATAACCATATATAAATCCTAGTATGCTGTTGGGTTTCAAGAATGCTGCTAAGGCCCAAAGTACAGCTGGAAAGCAGCATAGTAAATTGACACTTCGGTTCAGGATTTCATTCTTAGGCCAAATTGTCTTGTTTAATAAGTACTGCTTGAAATGACAACTGAACGGCTATTACTTGAGAAGAGTACCTGAGAGAGGGTGTACATATTTTATTGGTTGGTGTAGAAGAAAGATATAATACTAATAAAAATACACTGCATTTACAGCCTAAAAGTGGTCCCTGCGGTTTACCTTCATGCTGTCTTTGCAGAAAACTAATATCAAAATATTTCCGATCCATGGGCCATAAAAAGTCCAAACGAATATTTAAAATTGAGCTCCTAATAAATGAGAAGGGACACAACATCGAGGACGTAGGTGCATGTTGAAAACCCGCAGTATAAAAGCAAAAAAAGCATAGGTGGAAAATGGCAGTATAAATGTGTTTTCATATTGCTGTCTTCCTGATAAAGTCTTCCAGAGGTGGTGTGTGAAGTTTTAAACAAAGTCTTACTGAAGGTTTTGCAAGTGTGACGAACAGCAGGTATAAACCAGTGGGACAAAAATGTGTCCAATAAAAGATAGGACCCTTTCAGCTCAGTCAAATAAGGAACTGCACACAGGCTTACTGTAAATCTTATCAGAATCACATGGCACAGGGCTGGGGGCACAAACTCATCTTTATTAACATGATATATAAACAGCATTATTACCAGGGATGTTTAACCAAAAAAAAAAAATCTTTGCTCTACATTAGATATACAAATCCCTATTACACGACCTACACACATTTACCAGGATGTGTTGTTTAAACACTGCTACAGAGTACGTGTACTTTATGTACAAGATAAAACAGATTTCTGGGGTCCCCTAGGGCATGACTTCAGTGATGGGAAACCAGCAGCTAAATAAATAAGGTCAGCTATAGTCATCCCGACATTAGTTCATCCTCTCTTTGTTTATGTATTTGCACGTTCGCTTCTTTTTAGAGGAATAAGGAAGTCTGTATTTATAAGCTGCAATGTCATTTTTCCCTTAATGGTTTAGTGCATGCTAACCATTCTGTAAACTTTTGATTAATGTGCAGAAGAAAACAAAGCAAAGTCAGTCCTATGTTAGGGAGCATGCGCGACCTGGGGTATTAGTATGTTTGCTTGGTTGTTGGTGGTGGGGTTTTTTTAATATATAAGGTAATGAAAACATATTATTATTATTATTATTATTATTATTATTATTATTATTATTATTATTTTATTATTATTATGGGGGGAGGGGTTTCACTCTACAAAATCAGGGTGATCCGTGTGAAAATAACCTGAGGGTAAATATAGCCTGCATGTGATCACATGCACGGATGGATCGCCCCCTTACACTCGCCTCCAGACGGGGTTGCGCTCCGGACCCAAAGACGACGCGACGCCCGACGCGACGCGCTTTATCCTGCGCGCGCAGCTGATCAAGTGCACGCGCCTGAATCGAACCGCGGTTCAAAACACCTCTGTGTATTGACAGTAACTTTGTGATCATTCTGGAAGTTAACAAGCTGGCACGCAACAAACAGCATGCAAACATCCAATAATAATAATAATAATTTCAACAGAAATAATAACAAGCAAGATTAAGATTAAACAAGACTCAGCACGACAAAAATAAAACAACAATCCTGAGGATAACAGGCTATCAGTCATGAGTGTGTAGGTCTATAGTGCACCTGTAGCGCAGAGCGCATGTGCGCCGTTTGGCGCATGCTTTAATGCCTTAGTATGGCAGGACGTTTTACGCACTAATTTTTAACACGAAGGAACAGCAATCGCAATAATAAATCTCAACATACGCAATAATTACATGTTTAACAACAGCATGCTTACATTAATATTGAGCCTAGACCTTTGCTTAGATCGAAACTGTAATGCTCTGTAAGACTCATGTGGTCACCGAAACTAGTGACCTGACTGACATGCTCTCTGTGCATTTCTTCCCAGATCTCTCTCTTCATGAGGGAAAAAAGAAAAGAAAAAGCCACAGCTTGGGGTTTGCCTCAGTAACTTTTATTAGTAATCCCCTGGATCATCATTTGCAGGTGTAATGTGAAGTGAAAGGAGAACGGGTTAGAGCCTTCCCATTTAAGAGCAAGAGTGTTGGGGGGGAAACCCAAAAACACAAGAATTCATGACTTATTGTCATGCCTTCTCTCTCTCTCTCTCTCTCTTTCTGTATGTGTGGGTTTTGTCACTCACTGCATGCTTGCAGAAATAGCCTAGTAAAATCTGCCCAAACAACAATTTTTAAAGTTGCCTGTTTCTAAATATGACCAATAGAATCAGAATCAACAAGAAGAACAGCTTGTCACATTTTTTGTCGATGAAGGCATTAAACATCCCCTCTTCTCTGTCAGGCGCTCGGAGTGTAGGGTCAGAAAGGGAAGTGGTAGCACAAGTAAATCATGTTTAAAAAGCTTTGTTTGAACTCCACGCGTAAACACTTCTATCCTCCTGTACACGTCCCTGCACGTGTTCCTTACACACCGGGATTGGATGGACCGGTCTCAGGCCTGAAATCAGTCATCGATAACTGAATGTCAGATACCTTCCATACCAACACCTTACATTTACCTTACGAGTCCTATAATTAATACTAATGACCTGTCAAAATACAGTCCTAATCTTAATCCTAATAATCACTTTTCACATCAGCAGTGTTTGTTTTAGTGAAGCCCGTTAACTAAAACACTTTACCTATCAAATTAAACAGGTGTAAACACGGACATTAGAGTCTTGCTAGGAATAAAGTGAAATACGCTGTAGCCTAAGAAGCATGTGCCTTCAGGTTATAGTAAACCCTTATTCAGAATAGCAATAACCTTGTTCCCAATATATAGTCTGGGTGTGATGGACTAATTTGCTATATTTGGTATGATCCATGCTCTTGCTTTAGGACGGCCCGTGGGCCCTATTTTGGAGGGTTTGGTATTCATTAGGCCCTGTGTTTTGTCTGTGTTGTCACTTGGCTGGTTTTGGGTTGAGGCAGGGGTCTAAAAGTGAGGGAATTAAAATCTGTCTGTGCCTACATCCCTCTTACTTCCTCTCTCTCTCTCTCTCTCTCTCTTTCCGCTCTCAGTCTGTCTGTCAGCTCTTGACCACAAATTCATCCTCCCTTTGAGATTGATTTTGTCCTTAGTGTTCAACAAGTCATCTTATCCCATATCTCACGTTACGTTATTGAGACTTATAAAGAAGTGTTTACAGGTCGGTTTAATAGTAGTTCTATAGGTAGTAGCCTAATTTTATAGTTCAGCATTGAAAACTTAAAGGCTGTAACAGCTGATCAAATGGCTCAGTTGGGAATATAAACGGAAAACCATCATTATAGAAAAGAAGGTGTGGGGGGGTTAAAAAAATGCATGTTTGCATTTGTTTTTAAGTGTATAAGCTTCAGAAAATAATCAGAGCGAAATGAAATAATTGAATCCTAACCGAAAAAGTCTTTAGATAGATAGATAGATAGATAGATAGATAGATGACACGTTTTCCATGAAACAAATATTCGTGTACGAGTACCGAGATGATGAACTAATTACTGGTTTAATATACAGTAATAATCTAAACTGATGTCAAACAAGTTGTGACCAATAAATAAATAAATAAATAAATGCAGTTATCATTTCATCCAAATAAACATTTAGAATGATGTGTGAATGGGATCTAAAACACTAAATAACAAATAAAGGTTTGACTTTAAATCAGCACGACATTTGAGCGGCTCCACTTAACAAACACGATGACGTAATTTAAATGCGCATCTTTTTAGTCCTTAATTAATAAAGCTATATTTCCGACAGTCGGGTTTTTGCCTCAATATCGCGCGCACATTTGAGCTGCTCGAAGGAGAAAGTGCAGAACACACACACACACACACACACACACACACACACACTCGCGATCTCCAAGTTCATTCACAAATCCCCTTAACACTGCTCCAGCCGTTTTTAACACACAGCTCTATTTTCAGTCATATTCTTAAACGTTTTCCTTCAGGCAAAAGAAAGAAACTCGGATCTAACAGTGTCACTGAAACAAACACTCTGTTATCCTGTTTGGATAATACTGTAGTCCCCTGCTCTTTCTCCTCAACTCCTAAAGACATCTTGTCATTTTTGCGCCACTGTTCCATTTTGGCTCCATTCTCATCATCTGCTTTTTGAAGTATTGCTTTAAACTATTTCAATCTTTCATATATATATATATTTTTTTTTCTTCTTCTTCTTCGCAAGCCTATAACAGACAATAAATCAACAGGCTCATGAATATGCTCTTTGGGGGGGGGGGATCCTTCCAGACTTTAATTCTTTATATTAATCCCTCTCAAGTTCACTTCACTCCTTTCACAGGCACTAAGTTGATATTATAACATGGCACGAGTTTCACTGATCTCTTCTTCATGCTTCATCACAATACACTCAGATAACAGAATAATTCTTCACGTGCTTTTGGAAAACAAACAGCACTCCCATCAGCATCCATGCCTGGCCACACTGATACCCAAACTCTGTGTGTCTGGTCACTTATATGAACCAAATTAGACAAATAAATATAGCCTGCATTTTGTGTTTGCTCGATAGCTTAATAGCCTAATGACACCTTTAGAGCTGAAGTCTGTAACACAGTAATGCACAGGCTGCATGATAAGGAATGTTGAACACAACATAAAAGTGCTATAAGTGAACTTTTATGGCTGGTCATGCCACTAATGCAGATGCACAATAATAATAATAATAACTCACCATCCTTTCTTCTTCCAGAATTTATTGAAGAGACGATATACTTTGATGAGAACAAGTCTGAAACTAGCACACTGGAT
>JAOBAM010000009.1:14732117-14742447 GCA_025212355.1 Notarius kessleri | reverse complement strand
CCGGAGCACCCGGAGGAAACCCACGCAGACACGGGGAGAACATGCAAACTCCACACAGAAAGGCCCTCGCCAGCCACTGGGTTCGAACCCGGAACCTTCTTGCTGTGAGGCGACCGTGCTAACCACTACACCACTGTGTCGCCTTAGCCATGTTGAATGTAGTTTGTATGGTCCACGGCAGGAGTCACTTATCTGCACGATCCTCACAAGACTTGTGCGAGACTTCAAACGTGAAGTGTCAATCCCACCATTTTGAAAACTGTTTACACAGTGGCCAGATCGCCATATTCCAATTTAGATTAATTTCGAGATTTGCCAGCTTCATCAGTGATGGAGTGTCAGTCCTGCGCGCTATGGCGCATGCACCTGAAGGCACGCTTCAGGCTGCGCGCGCCGAGTGGACTCCAGCACACGCACAAAGAATAAGGCGCACCTGAGCTCAGTTAAGGAACTGTGTGTTTGCCTATTTAAGGACTGTGCTGATACATTTGCATCGCAAAGTATTATGATATGCATTACCAAGCCTTTCTACCCATTGTCTTGATTTCCTGTTTCTCGTTCTTGTCCTTGCTTAGCCTTTGATGTACTTTTTGCACCTCAACCGACCTTTTTGTCTGTATTCTCGTTTTTTATCTAGCCTGTCATTTTGGATTGTTTTTTTTTCCTGCACTTTATTAAACTGTATACTTCTGCACATACATCCGCCTCCCTCGCGTACATGACAGAGATTATTCCATACGACTTTGAACCAACTGAGAAGAGTTGGAAAGACAACAGGATAAGGACTAGTCCGTCACACTGGTATTTACCTCATTACTGTCGCACAATTAAAATGTGCCAGATCAGGTGGCTGGTGGGTTTTCAAAATAAATACATGCATGTTTTTTGTGATAAATACATTTTTCCCGAGCGCATTTCCCACATAATCCTCACTAAGATTTCAGACAGCACTACAAAATGGCGTCCCCACTACAGTGTCCTATAAAGTGAGTAGGGAGCGATTTCGGACACAGGGAAAACTAATGCTTGATTACGTCAGCATTCGAAGGAGGGAGCACGTCTTTTGACAACATTGGCAGATGTTGGTCACTTTAATTTCCGCTGGACATTTTACTTCCATCCCACAAAGCTTCGCACAGGTCTCAGTGAATCTCGTTTATGGCCATTGCTTTGACATATGGACTGATATATTACATAGCATATTTCAAACACTCATAACTTGCTATAGCAGTGACAAAATAGCTATCAAAAATGCATTCCTGTTTTTAATAAAATGAGATAAATAGAATTTCGATAATAAAAAATTTGCCTTCAGTTATCCTTTGAAGGAACAGAGACTCAAATCGGCCATTTTGAACAGGGCTGTGTAGACAGAGTGACAAGGGAGCTGTGGGGTTTTATTCTTGTGGTATTGCGACCAAAACACGTAACAGACATTTAATTAAGACCTCAGGGAACTGTGTCAACTCATGGAAAAGGGGAATAATATGCCACCTTTAAGGGAAAGCTCTACCTAATATAAGATAGCTTTCAAATAACACCTTTATTTACTTTCAGCTTTATTATATACTAGCAATTGGCAGTATACAAATATCTCAATCTGCTTTTTACAAGACAGGTGCCATGTTTGTGCATGTATTTATTGTTTTTATCTGTTGCTGGACAGCACACTGGCCTGTACCCCATGGTGGCAAAAAGTCTTCGGCGCATTGCAGAAGGAAAAGATCCAGTGGACTGGCACATCCACACCTGTGGCATGGCGAACATGTTTGCATTTCACACCCTGGGTTACGATGACCTGGATGAGCTCCAGAAAGAACCTCAGCCTCTCATCTTTGTGCTAGAACTACTAAAGGTCACTGTCATCTCTCTTACTTACTGACTCACGCACATCCGTAAAGAAATACTTTCGTGTCCAACAAGATACTAGATATTAAGCAAGCGCATATTGTTTTAGTCAGGATATTTCGTAAATCAGTTGTGTAACAGATTTCCATTTTGCAACTTATGACAAATCTGGGAAACACAAGAGGAACTTGAGTGGAGCACATACACAAAACTACTTCTCAAGAATGGCCACTAGGTTGAGCTCTGGATTTATTTTCAGTTTAAGGTTCTCAAGACAATAAGTTTTTATGGTTCTATAGACTATGCACTATAGACACTATATCATCGCTATGCTACATATATTATTATTTAATATGTTTTTGTGGGTTGTGTTGTTCAGGTTCAGCAGCCGAGTGAGTATCACAGGGAGTCATGGGCGATGAGTGATGAGGAGAGACTGAAGGTTGTTCCTGTGCTCCATGGCCAAGGGAACAAACTGTACAAACAGGGTCGCTTTGAAGAGGCCACAAACAAGTACAAGGAGGCAATCCTTTGCATCAAGAATGTTCAGTCAAAAGTGAGAGAAACAAGAAGTGTATATGGAGGGTTGATGACTAGCTAGTGGATAGAAGTGAAAGGATAATTGATATGTGAATGTCTGATATATACGTAATAATCTGAGTTACTTTCTGGCCAAAGCCATGTAATGTCATCTTGAAATTCATCCTGTGTGTGCTTATGCTGTTTGAAGTTAGTAGCGTTCCTTTATCATGAAGGCACATTTACCAGAGCACAGTAGCTACATCTATCATGGCAAGCCAACTGGGGAATTTGTCCCAGGCATTATATCAGGATTACAGCATCGTGTGTGTTGTTTTAGGAGAAGGCTTGGGAGGCTCCCTGGCTAAAGCTTGAGAAGATGGCCAACACTCTCACACTCAACTACTGCCAGTGTTTGCTGCGCATGCAGGAGTATTATGAGATCATTGAGCACACTAGTGACATCATCAACCAGCATCCTGGTGAGTGTAGAATATAGATTTCATGATTTGGCTTGAATGTATTCTAGGTCAGTGTAAACAATGGAGTTGCTGTGTAATCATATAGAATAACAGTGCAAATAATAACCAAAGCAAGCAATTTTGAGATTTATATGTTAAGTACTATTATACCCTGGTTTGTGTTATATAGGGGTGATGAAAGCTTTCTATATGCGGGGGAAAGCGCACATCGAGGTATGGAATGAGGCTGAGGCCAAGGCTGACTTTCAGAGGGTGCTGGATCTAGACCCAAGTATGAAGAAGTCAGTGAAGAAAGAGCTGACTGTTCTCAACATGCGCATGGAGGAGAAGAGAGAGGAGGAGAGACAAAAGTACAAGGGCATGTTCACAGCCACAGCAACAGGCCAAACAAATCCAGAACAAACACAGGAACAGGGGAATGCAGACCAGGAAACAGCAGAACAATCAACTACTGAACAAGAACCTTCCAAGCAAGTAGCTCTAGAGCAAGTACCTACAGGACAAGAAACAACATTGAAGGAAACTCCAGATAAAGACAATTCAGAGAAAGAAACTCTGAAGCAAGAAACACCAGAGCAGGAAACTCCAGAGGCAAAAAATCCAGATGAGGAAACTCTAGAACAAGAAACTTCAGAGCATGGAACTCCAGAGAAAGACAATACAGAGAAGGAAACAGAGCAAGAAACTCTAGCACGGGAAACTCTAAAGCAAGAAATTGCAGAGAACAAAACTCCAGTGTTAGCAACTCCAGAGCAGAAAACTCTAGAGAAAGAAACTCCAGAGCAAGAAACTTCAGAGCAGGAAACTCCAGAGCAGAAAGCCCTAGAGAAAGTAACTTCAGAGCAGGAAAGTCTAGAGCAGGAAACTCCAGAGCAGAAAACTCTAGAGAAAGGAACTTCAGAGCAGAAAGCCCTAGAGAAAGGAACTTCAGAGCAGGAAAGTCTAGAGCAGGAAACTCCAGAGCAGAAAGCTCTAGAGAAAGAAACTCCAGAGCAGAAAGCTGTAGAGAAAGAAACTCCAGAACAAGAAACTTCAGAGCAGGAAACTCCAGAGCAGAAAGCCCTAGAGAAAGTAACTCCAGAGCAAGAAACTTCAGAGCAGGAAAATCTAGAGCAGGAAACTCCAGAGCAGAAAGCTCTAGAGAAAGAAACTCCAGAGCAGAAAGCTCTAGAGAAAGAAACTCCAGAACAAGAAACTTCAGAGCAGAAAGCCCTAGAGAAAGAAACTTTAGAGCAGAAAACTCTAGAGAAAGAAACTCCAGAACAAGAAACTTCAGAGCAGAAAGCCCTAGAGAAAGTAACTTCAGAGCAAGAAAGTCTAGAGCAGGAAACTCCAGAGCAGAAAGCCCTAGAGAAAGAAACTTCAGAGCAAGAAACTCCAGAGCAGAAAGCCCTAGAGAAAGTAACTTCAGAGCAGGAAAGTCTAGAGAAGGAAACTCCAGAGCAGAAAACTCTAGCGAAAAAAACTCCAGAGCAAGAAACTTCAGAGCAGGAAAGTCCAGAGCAGAAAACTCTAGAGAAAGGAACTCTAGAGCAAGGGCTTCCAGAGCAGGAAGAGCAAGTTACTCCTGAAAAAGGAACTGCAGGACAAGAAAATGCATCACGGTTAACCTCAAATATTGCACAAACAACTTTTGAAGCAGCAACACCAGAACACCACAAATAATGGCCCCTGTCAGTGATGAAGACACTTAATGAAACAGTCTTAGAGCCATTTGCTCCATCTGATCCCAGTTATTGGAATTTATTTATGCAGGCATGAAATGGGCAAATTGCTTATTTTCAGGGATGATTAAGATGGTATCTGATATTTGTTAAAATACTGTGACAATATTTAGATTAACGAGTTTCCATGTTCATAATTTTGGGTAAGCCATCAACCACACAATGGCTGTAGAGCTGTGCTTTTTATATGCACTTCAAGTAGCATGGTGCAGTAAAACACATTTTGATGACTCATTGCTTGAAAGAGTGGTCATTCCCTACCATGATATGTCAGTTGCTTTTTTTTTTAATGACACTGAATACCTGGTTCTTAATTATCATTTTGCTAAATAAAGCAAAAAAAAAACCCTATTGTCAGCATACCTCACACACACACACACACACACTTGGCCAGGGTATCTCAAAGTCAACTTGATTGTCATTCTTTCCATCAGAGACATATGGAGTGGGTATGAAATATAATTTCTTCAGGACACTGTGCTACGTTTAACAGCAGACAACAATGCAAAGAGTTAGACAACAGACGATAGACAACACAATATAATAGAATAAACAATACAACCATTTAAAGCTAGACTGCCTTTCAGATTTTTCAAGTTTAAGTCATACACCCAATTATTTTTGTTTTGTGGACTGAAGGCTACTGAATTCGAATCACAGACTTCCAATTTTATTAGTTTTTTTTAATATACAGAACAATTAGTGAATTTAAGGCCACATGGCCCTAAATTCTCCACTATGTTTTCCTGCTTCACCATGACCCGATTCAAGATACTATGTCATACATCATGTGGTGGGCTTTCCCTGTTCATGCGCAAGGCATTGTGGGATACAAAATTGAAACAGGGGAGAAAAATGGAGGATGTGAGTGTGCAAAATGTGAAAAACCAACTACAATAACAGAAAGTGAGAAGAAAAGATGTTCTGTAGCGAAGGAAAGGAAATGCAGGACCAAAATAATAAATATCGGCGGTCAGCGAGCACCTCGGTGTGATCAGCTGTTTGTTTAGTGACAGAATGATGGAATTGTCAGTGCACGGTCAAGGTAAACCTGTAGATGGCAGTAACGCAACACTGGATGCCGGCTACTGTAAAACCCAAAAGAAGAAGGAAAAGAAAAAAAGGTAAACCTGCACATGTGCACACGGACTTCCTCTGTCTGCTTGACTGCACGAAGCGAGCGATTTCATGCACATTACTTGCTTGGGAATTCCCTCAAATTAAATAACTTCCCAGCCACAGAATGGCCTGGGTTTGTTTGTTTGTTTGGAGATATTACAGAAATAAACATATATTACAATGACCAAATTTCAGAGGGAACTAAATTTCACTAATTTTATGAACTCAAAAGGCCATCTAGCTTTAACTCTTTATCCCTTAAAGCAGTTGCTACAGCCACCCTTGTATATGTATATACTGTTCACCTTAGAACATATTTACAAGAAAAAAAAAGTCTAAAGACAAGGTTTTAGACAAGGCGTCATATGTCGTCATTATGGGATATACACGGGGTCGTCATACGTAGTCATTAAGGGGTAAAGAGTTAAAACAGTTGTTTGTGTTGGTATG
Source organism: Notarius kessleri (assembly GCA_025212355.1). Taxonomy (NCBI): domain Eukaryota; kingdom Metazoa; phylum Chordata; class Actinopteri; order Siluriformes; family Ariidae; genus Notarius; species Notarius kessleri. The sequence continues at coordinate 14,736,305 of JAOBAM010000009.1, read as the reverse complement.
TTGGTGCGTATTTAGAAGAATAAAACGCTTAAACTGTGCTGTAATAGGAAAATAATCCGCTTTGAGGTGGTAACAAGCGCATCATGAAAATATATCTCATAGCTCAATATGTTGTGACGCTGTTTAACTGGTCGTCTGATTTTATTTTCTGTTTGTGATTTCAGCATTTAGGGAAAGAAGGCCTCACCTTTTGCATTGAGCTCTGTGCTCAGGCTCTTCAGACTGACCTCAAGAACGATCCCGTCATCAAGTCTCTCATCTACAAGACCATCGCGTACCTGTTCCCCAACGACCTGGAGATCTGCAGAGCCTGCGCGCTGCTCGTGTTCTTCCTGGAGCGAACAGTCGAGGCCTACAAGACCGTGTTCTTCCTGTACAACCACCCGGACCTGGAGTACCACCTGGACACCAGTCCCATCGGGAACAACGTGCGCTTCGAGGTGATTCAGATTCTCAAAAAGGGCCTGTTTTTTGACCCTGAATTCTGGAGCCTTCTGAACATCAAAACGAACTGCCTGAAGCTCATGAGCGACGACGTCGCCAGAGCCGCCCGTGAAATTATGGAAGAGGACAAATGGGTGCCTGGTTACTGTGTTCGAGAACATTGCAAGTGCCGCGCGGAGCTGGAACGGACTGTTATTACACAAGAGGCAAAGCCTGGGAGTAGAGACGAGCAGGAATCTGGGACGGTGGAGGAACCGCGCACAAGTCCTTCCGGTGATGCGTCTTCTGAAGTTCCTCAGTATAAGAAGAGAGGGAGGAAACCAGGGACACGGCTCACAAAGAACCTGGAGTTGTTTCCGGTCCGGCGTTCATTCAGGCAGCTGGATTTGGCACAAAATCATGCCAGGCAGCTGAACAACAGATGTCAGAGGTTCCTCACTCGGCAGGCGGACAAGAACATTCTGAAACAGCGAGGCAGGAAACCCCGGTGGCTCCTGGAGCAGTTAGCTTACTTGGGAGAAAACAGCGCTCCCGGGCAACGGAAGAAACCAGGGAGGAAACCAAAGCTGTTCAGCTCGTTGAAAGACATTTTAGTTGACACGCCCGTTATTGAAATCACAATGGAGTATTCCTACCCTGATAATGAAGTTGAGCTGCCTGCTGACGTTCAGGGCCGGTCTACATCCAGATCGACTGCTTCCACAGAGCATCGCTTCGATCAACCTCAAACAGCGCCTTGTAGTAAAACTCCAAACTCGCTCCTTCAGATGCTATTAGAGAAGTCTCCTCATTCGTGGGCAGACAAAGATGACTTTCAGTCGCAGGAAGTTATGGTCATAATTAGAAAATTCCACACCTACGCAAAAGTGCCTGAAGAGGAGGAAAGCCCGACACTCGTTCCCCTGACGGATACTGTCGTGTTAGCAGCGCAGCATGCCGCGAAACAGGAAGAGGAGTTTCACACTCTTGCGCCTGTAAAGAGTCCTAATGAACCAGACGAAGGGATTAAAGTGACCTCAGTGACTGCTGCTGTAACACAGGAAGTCGGTGGTGGATCTGACCCATCATTACTTTCACCTCTCGAGCAGCACGTAGTCCCGGCTGACAGCAAAGTCAGTCCTCCCAAAGATCAAACCACTAGCATCGAGACTGACAAGATTCAAGCGCTGGAAGACACCCAGGAAGTTTCTGGTCTTGCTCATAAACCTGACAGTGCTACTGAATATATTTGTACTACGTCTGAAAAAGGAACTGACATTATCTCTACCTCTGGAAATCCACTTAATACTACACCTGGACTTGCACCCCAAAGTAAAGTTTCTACCCTCAAAGAAATCCTGGAAAATCCACCTGAAGTCAAAGAAGCGGTAGACGCCTCTAAAAACGCGTCCGAAGCTGAAATCGTCCTCAAGACTCCTGCTGCACTCGAAGAAGCGAAACCTCAAGAAACGGCGTCGCAGCAGACCGCCGAGGCCGAACCCGAGCCGACTCAGAACACCGCCTCGTCGCCGGTCTCCAGCGCTCAGAGTCCCGTGCAGCCCAAACGCCAATGCAAGCTTTGCAATAAAACCTACGAGACGCCTCTAAGTCATGCTTTATGGCATTACCGGACTGAAAAGAGGTGCATGTTTTGTGACAAGCTGGCTATGACTCGTGGAGCCTTACAGCATTTCCAAAAGCACATCAAAAACGATTTAAGTCGGGTCGAAGGTCCGGTTGAGACGAAGAAGTCCGAGGGTGTACCTGAAGCGACCGGGAGCCCCGATCAGACCGCTCAAGACTCGCCGCCGAAGAAAGCGAAGCCCGGATTTGCACAGATCAAGTCAAGACTGCTGATGAGACTGAAACTGACAAGGAAAGCCCAACCTCAGCGTGAGACAGAGAAAAGCTCCGATAACAGCGGAACGCTCTTGAAGGAGACCGAGACGGACACGAAGAAGCCCGTATCGGAACCGGAGCAAAAAGAGAGTAGCGTGAAGAACGAGAAGCAGACCGCTCCACAAGAGACGATAAGATACTTAACAAGAGGTTCGGTTAAGAAGTCTGAGCACAAGGTACGGCTGCGTAGGACGGAGCTAGGCAGGAAAGCAAAGGCAGCCCCCAGAGACGGTTTTGTTCCTAGGGTGAACGGGGTAGTTAGAAGGAAACGAAGGATGTGGTGCCTTCAGGAAGAGAGCTGTCCTGCGACTGATAAAAATGTACCACCAGTAAAAGAAGAGAATAAGACTGATGCAGAGAAGACGATTAGAAGTAATAAAGCTAGTTACGCTATCAGGACCAAATCGGACAGCAATAATATCGACGGGGAAAGTAAAAACTGCGCAAAAGCAAAGGCACTCGAGGAACCGAGAGTAAAAAAGAAAAAGCATGACGAGGATGAAGAGAAAGTTGACGTCAAAGCGGCGAAGAAACGAAAGAATGAAGACGGTACTTCAAACGCGAAGCCCACAGACACCGCGGAAGAGAAGAACTCCGTTCCAAAGCAGCAAAACGGGACGGAGGCGGAATCCAGCGAGACCTCAAAGACAGTAAGGAAGAGGAAAGTCAGTAGCACTCCTGTAGTCAGCTGTCCTATAGACACGTGCACGTTCCAAGCCATGCCAGGTCCGGTCCTCTCGCACGTCCTTATACACCACGCGGGCGACACGAAAGCCCTCGAGTTCTTTTACAACTTTGCCGCGAAAAAGTGTTTATTCTGCGCCAGAAGGATTTGGACTCCTCAGCACTTTTTCGACCATGTTGTTTCTCACCGGGGAAACCTCAAACACCCGTGCTACCACATGGCCTGCCAGAAGAGGTTCAAAACGCGGATGGATGTCGGCGATCACATGGAGAAGGATCATAATCCTCTGAGAGCGCGGTGCTGCTTCCCTGGATGCACCGTGGAATCTGGCAGCCTCAAGGACCTGTACAACCACGAAAAGAGTCATTACAAAGCAGCGACGCTGAAAAAGGACAAATCGGAAAGTTTTGAGAAAGCCGTGGACAAACCCAGCCTCAGAGCATCAAGAGGGAAGAGTACTCCAACGGTAGCACAACAGGCAGACGAAAGAGTGACGCCTGAGACGACGACGGCGGCGACGACGACGACGACGACAACAACAACAACGACGACTCCACCAAGTGAAATTAAGGAACAGAAGACAAACCCGGATCCTGTAAACCAAGAAGACGAAACGCCTTTGACTTTAAATAGAAGTACAGTGAACTACAGCAGCAAGAGCTCCCAGCTCGTCAACGGTCACACTGAGCACGCACAAGAGTCTGGTGTTAAAGCGCCCCCTACAGCTCCAAAAGAGCAGGAGCCGAAGTACGAGAAAGTTGTAGTCAAACCTTTCAGCCGACTTCCTCCTTCAGCTTACCTGGACGAGCTGTACCTCAGCATGCCCAAAAAGTGGAGGGGGCCCCAAGTGAGCACCAAAGGCTCCGATACAGATGAAGTCATCCCCGTCAAGAAACAGAGCTGCTCGCGCTGTAACGCAGCCTTCGAGTGTGAAGAAGAGCTCCAGCTGCACCGGGAAAAATGCACGTCTCTCTTCGGCTTCGATTCGGACGATGAAAGTAAGTGCAGGCTGGAGCCGTTTTGAGTTGTATTATTATGTTAATTTCATATTTTTTAGGATTCTGTTAAAAGACTAAATCACCCCTACTCGCCATATTCAGCACAAAGCCGACGCTCTTTGTACACATCTGTCCAGTTAAGCTAAAATTTGGTGTGTTAGGTCTTTCTGCTGCTCTGTGAAT
>JAOBAM010000009.1:13006187-13016366 GCA_025212355.1 Notarius kessleri | reverse complement strand
GTGGAGTTTCACTGACTAGCTAGCTTAACATTAAACCACCATGATGGCACAGCATGCGTTCATTTTGTGAATTCACAGTTCTGTCTTTAGTAACGGCATTAGGTTTTGTTAGCGTTGTGGCAATAATACAACAATGCGTTGACAGAAAATGTACTTTTAATACTTAAGTATTTTTAAAAGAAAATACTTCAGTACTTTAACTTAAGTAAAAATTTGACTGGACAACTTTCACTTGTATCGGAGTAACATTTGACTACCGGGATCTGTACTTTGACTTAAGTAATGAAGTTGGGTACTTTGTCCACCTCTGCTTGTCAGTCTGAATAAAACTTTTGATAAAACATGTTTAAATAACCAAACCAGTCAGGATAAGTACAAGGAGTGTAAACCAGGGGAAAATCTGTCTTGCTTAGCTAGCTAACCTTTGTTAACTAGCTTGCAAATAGCCTACTAGTTTAAACAGGTATTCCATACAGCTGGTGGTCAGTCTGCACCCAGAGCGTGATCAAGCGTAACAGCTATGAGGTGAGGTAAAATTAGATTAGCTTCCTAATAGCTAGCACCTGCAAACATGAAACATTCGAATACTGAACTAGCAAATTAGTTTATTTAGCTAGATACTCAGAAAAGCTACTGAAATGAAATACTCGAGTTCAGATTTTTTTTTTACTCTTTCAAATGTATTCAAGATTTATATTTGGTAATAAAAGAGTTAAAACAGCAGTACAAGTGTAAAATTGTTATTTCTTTATCAATGCATTGTCCTGTAAAAAGAGTTTTCCACAATGTACCATTACTGTACACAAACATGCTGAATATTAATTACAGTATCTACTTGAATACTTTGCTGTCAGTAAGACACTGTAAATTTATCAAATTTGTCTTCTTTCTTTCTTTCTTTCTTTCTTTCTTTCTTTCTTTCTTTTCGTTTACAGTGTTGGACATTTTGTTTGTAGTATTTCATATAAGATTTTAAGATAGTGGCGACACGGCGCGAGGACCTGGTATGGTAGGCCTTCCATCCTTTTAAACTTCTTGAAGTGCTCCCTGATGAGAGATACGATCTGCTCGAATGCTTCCGTGTTGCTCAGCCATTTCCGCTTCACCAGTTTATCAAAGAAAGGCTACAAAACAGAAGTTGTAGATCAGCAGTGATGAAACAACAACAAAAACAACAAAAAAGAACTTTTCACTTTCGCTCACTTTCTTGATGGGCAAGTTTTTGTATGTGGAATTCCAGCGAGCAGAAAAGACTTCCTGACAAAACAACAACCCCAAGAACATTTCCATTCTTAGGCAGTCAGGATGCATGATGAGACACTGTAGCCCATGAGGCCTGGCAGTGCCCAGCTCTACTGTGGTCTCTGAATGTACTATGTGGCATTCGGCCAGAAACATCTTGTTTGGCTGTGTTTGTCAAAACAAGTTATTTTTATGTTTTATCCCTGACCTGTTTGTGAGCCAACATCCCTGAGAACAAACCACAAAGGAAGCGCTGATAAGATATTCTTTATATTCTTGGAACGAGTTGTGCAACTAACATGGAATCAGTTTATAATGTATGCGTGTATGGGTGTGTATGTAGTTTTCATGGAAACAAAATTGTTCCTCCATGAAGCAATTAATTGTACTACTAAAGAAGTTGTAGTATTTACTTTAAATACTCAAATCTATCTATCTATCTATCTATCTATCTATCTATCTATCTATCTATCTATCTATCTATCATGTAAGATTCTTGAAATTGCATTTCAGTAACTAAAGTGCCCGTAAATCAGCAGATTTTGTAAGTGTGTCTGTCTCGGGAACATGGCTCTTTGAAGCGTGCATGTGTGTATGGATGTGTGTATGACATACGTACCCTGATGTGCTCAAATATCCTGTCATTCAGCACTCTCACACTCAAGTTTACAATCTTGTCCAAGGCGGTGTTAGCTCTACGGCCAGAGTCTTCGCTGACAGCAGGATCACTGTGTACACATCGCTCTACAAAGCTCCTGTTTGCAGTGCACATATACACATTTTCCAATAAATAGATCTGCATATTTAAAAAAATTGCCTGGAGTTTAAAAAAATTGTGTGTAGAAATTGTGTGTACCTGAAAGGCGGACAGCAGTTGGCTAAAGCGATCGTCTTGGCAACATAACCATCTTCATTTTCCCCAGATGCACTAACAAAGACTTCATGGAACATTTCCACCTTCCTTTGAAAGCTGCAACAACAAACGGCACAAATAGGTTCAGCTATGATGATGATGATTATGATGATGATGATGATGATGATGATGGTGGCTACAATGGCGCTATAGTTCAGGGTTAAAACATAGCAAAGTACATGCTTTTTGAATTGAATCCAATTTATGGACATTAACAGAAATCCAAGATGTTAAAAGGAAATATGCCTCTATCTGCAGCAAGACAACAATCAAAAACAAAGTCAAATGAACAGAAATATATTTTGAATTGAAGTTTTGTTATGACCCTCAGTCTCCAGGTCTTATTAAAGAAATCAGTGAATGACAGTGGACAGAGTTATAACAGAAGAAGAATTTTCTCACCTGTACAGAAAATCTGCAAGGCCATTAAGACTGCACTGTGCTACTCGTGAAGCCAGACCTCGGTTAATTGCTGCAGATCGTTCAAGATCTCCCTGCAGTATCTGTCAATCAATACATACTGGAATAAAATAATTCTGTTCCACAGTAATAGGGATATGTGTATTATACAGTATGTTAAATGCTAAAGTGATGTTCCGGTTGAGCAGAATATGTAAATTCTTCCTGTCAGCATTTCACACAGACTCAAGGTGACGAAGCGATTCCCACAAATGAAGTTGGGAAGACATTAATTTGTTGTTGTTTTTTTAAATCAATTCGCCAATAGCCCAACAATTAAAAATCAGTTCATTCAATATCTGATTTAAAAAGCATGGTACATTTAAAGAATTCACCAATGTGTGTAAATTGACATGCAGTTATTTACTGTACTATATAAATATACACCCATGTGACAAATGAAAGGAAAAACCCCACATAAAGTATGTTAGTAAGAATTTAGCAATCCACAAGTTATCAGAACAGCTTCAGTTTGCCTTGATGTACAGAAAATTGTACAAGTCTGACAAGCTTATAGAATCAATCTCAAGTGATGAACACCGTTCTTCAACAAGATATTCCCTGTTTGGTGTTTCGATGATGATAGTGAACAGTGCTTTCTAACATCTAATTTTGTCACTGATCTGTACATGCTATATAAAAATTTGCAGAGCTGATACAAATATACAAGATAGGAACTTCGCAGAGCAATAACTGAAATACTCTATGGCCACTAGAGTCAAGCAAAGAGCCTCCTAAAACTATATAATGGAAACTGGAACACAGTGGGAATTTTTCATTTATTTTGGCCAAGAATATATATTTTGTACATTGCATTTAAGGTACTAACCTGAATAACTGCATTAGCGAGTGGGATCTGGTACTCCTCGATGTGCAGCGTTTCTGTCCATCTCTTTTCTTCCTCGTCTAACACCTGAGACAGCTCATTGGTTACTTTCCCCTGGAATATAATAAATAGCAAGTTAAATACGTTTATATTATTTTTAAAGTGATAAACTGAGTAAATAATTTTGCCATAAACACAGATTATCTTGAATACACTCTGTGTGTGTGTGTGTGTGTGTTTATATACTACTGGGGACCACATGTCCCCACAAGGATATTAAATCTGACAATTTCGACCTTGTGGGGACATTTGGATGGTCCCCATAGGGAAATTGCTGGGTTTTTAAAAAAAAAATTTATTATTATTATTATTATTTTTAACAAAAAGTTTCCTTTTCATTACTGAGGTTAAGGTTAGGGTTAAGTTGAGGTACAGGCCCAACATTAATTAACTACAATAATAACTGTGTGAATGGAAGGTCCTAACAGGGATAGCGAAACAAACGTGCGTGTGTGTGTGTGTGTGTGTATATGTGTGTGTGTGATAGTATCTTTGAGGTAAACAATGACCTATAAATAACCTCTCAAGTACACTCACTTATTCTCCTTCTTTCTAGGACATGCCTGTGGAATATTTTGTCTGTAGTCAGTTCAACAGCCACAGACTTCATTACATAGACTGTATCACACCTGCATTGACTCTCATTCAAGTAGCCTAATTAAGGGGAAAAGCCTTGTTATAACAGAGACCTATTGTGTGTTGCTCATTGTGAACAGGAAAACTTTGACTTGACCCTGAAATGTCGCAATCTAATTGGTCATGCAGGTCAGAACAACCAGTCAACCTCTAGACTGAACAGGACATGCCGTAGATGCACCCTTTTCCGTCCACTGGGATGAGGACTTTGCCCCTGGGGATCTGGAAAAAGGGAAACACATGGGGTTTGGGGATTTTCTCTCTTACCCTGACATAGTTGAGGCAGTCCAGCTCAAGCTTGTCCACCATGTCTGCTGGCAGCAATGGGCTGAGCTGAGAGCGGTTGATGGGTGATGTTATGCTCACTGTTCCAATAACGTCCCTACAGCAACAACCGGAAGAGTTACTCAGAGATTTTGGACAGCACTTGTGAGGACACATTAAAATTTGACGGGATAGGCGTGGACGCATGTTTCCATTCTCTTATCAACAACAGCTTATCAATAATGCTATTTACTAAAATTCCTGCTGTAGGATGGGCCTCACATCAAGTGGCCCAGGAAATATAATTCAACCTGCATGACACCTTGACAAATGATAAAAACAGTTGAACAAAAATAGTAATCTACTGGAGCTAACAAAAACTTTTATTTACCTGTCATATATGTTGTAGAGCCAGTCTAGAAGGGAGTATATATCAGTAATTTGCAGTTCTCCATTAGTGATGGTCTGCAACCGACTTGTGATGGCTTGATGGTAGCTATGTACATACACTTGGAAGGCATCATACTCCTCAGGGTACACAGACACAACATTCCGGCGGGCCGCTCCCAGATCCTCCACCATGCGAATTCGCAATTTATCCAGGTACGCTGCCAGCTCACCTGCCAGGACCACTTCAGACTTGGGCAAATTCTCATTAGCAGCCTCGACCACAGCCTCCTTCCATCGCTTTTTCAGCTCCCTGGGCCGTGGTCCACCTGGAACAGCACCCTCACTTTTGGTCCAGTCCTGATCAGCCTGTTCTTCCTGTTGGAGGACCTGCACCACCAGGCCTAGGTTAGGCCCGGCAGTAGGAGATTGCAGGGATTCCCGGACCACGTCCCACAGCTCCTTTTGCAAGGCCTCGTACAGTAGCTCCACATCCTTAGCCTTACGCCGGCTGCTGTCTTTGCTGCTGGGGCTGGTGAGATCTTCCGCACCCCCTGGCAGTGTAGTGGACACCTCCATACACTCCTGTTCTAGCTCTAGTATGTGCGTGTCTGCCAGGAACAAATCTCGCTTGGTCACCAGCTGCAGGATCTCCAACACTGTCAGAAAATCAAGGGACAGAAAACAGGAGATAGACAGAGTGAGGTTTTATTCTTTATAATACATAACAAGATCCTGTGGGAAAGTCATTCAGTAGTAGTTTCAGTCATGTAGTAAGAGCGGGGAATATACACACAGTGGGCAACTTCAGAATGTACCTATACAGAGGATGTACTTGATCAAATATATAAATAATGTATATGTTTACATTACTCTGCTTTTATCGTACATTTAACCGCGATAATCTTTACTTGATCAGACCATGGCAGAGCCATGACATGTCCATGTGCTTATCAGAAGCTCTTCTTTTGGGTTTTTTTTTTGGCCTTTCACTGAAAATGATTTTTTTAGCTGCAACGCACCCAACTAGACTGGTTCTTATGGACTTTTTCCTCATAGTCAAAGCATTACCTTTGGTGCCAGATGATTTTGCCAGATGCAGAGCAAATATTTGACTGAATTTCTTTCTGTCCCTTAAGGAAATGACCTTAAAGATGTGGACATGTTTTTGGCTTTTCCACCATATTTTCTACCCTCATGCTGCCTTCAGATTTTATTATAACAGTTTGAAAATTACATCTTGAAAGTCCAGTTTGGCAGGCTACTGCTTGTTGATGATAGAAAGATTTGTCTGTCAATGTGATCTCACTAGTACCTCTGATGTGGTCGAATGAGAACCTTTTATATTTGTAATAAAATTATTGATGAAGTAGACCAGTTCTCAGTAAGACTGGTGCTCACACCCATTACATCAGCCCTGATCCTCTCATTCGGGACTAGTGAATTTCCTTAATCTAGCTCAAGTAATATGTACTGACTGGTGATGACAAGATCAGACACAGTCATTAACTTTCACTTATGCATTTGACTTGGTTCAAATGGTGGATAAAATGAATCATTTATCCTTATTTTGGCCAGTAACGATGTACTTCCCTGATAAAACACATATGTTAATGAATGAAACCAGACATAAAGGTGGTGCAATTAAAATATGTTCCAGATAAAGCTCATCATTAACAGTGAATAATCAGAGCAAGTAGAGGTGGATGTACAAGATCAGGAGAAATCTATTGCAATATTATTGCAGTCATAGAAAGAGGTAAATGACCTTAAACAGACTACTAGGGTTTCTGCTATATGTGTATGAATGACCTGTGGTATGCCTAATATAATGTATCATGTATCGTATTTCCCCTTGCTCATGCTTTTCTGCTTATATAAACTCTGTTGGGGAAGCCATGGCTTAACGGTCAGAGAAGCAGCTTTGGGACCAAAAGGTCTCCGGTTTGATTCCCTGGACCAGCAGTAATGGCTGAAGTGCCCTTGAGCAAGGCATCTGACCCCTAACTGTTCCCCAGGCTACTCTGGGTATGTTGTACATCACTCTGGATAAGTGCATCTGTTAAACAGCATTAATGTAAGGTAATGTTGAGACACACAGGCCTGTCTAGTTGATTATTTAGCGCTGGCTTGCTCCTTGAGGAATTTTTAACCAGCATAATTTCACCCCTTGCTTCTAAGTTAGTTTCTTAGAATCCAGGGATCTTTGCATAGAAAGACAGGATTTGAATGATAGGTCCTTACTCAGAGAAGTCTATCAAATAAGCATTTCTAAATAAATTTGATCAACTAAGAAAAGTTAGTACCATACTGTTATTCAGAATTCTTACTCAGGTAAATGGGAGTCCTCTTACAGCTGAGTTGCTCAATTCATTTCTAAAAAAAAAAGTTTTCGTTTGGAGTAGAGGATGCTGGGGAGCTCAGTTGGCGCCCAGCTTATCCGTCCCTGTCCCATTTGAGGAAACAGTGTCAAACCATTCCATCACATGCTGAAACCCCTCTAGCACCACTACTGCAAATCATGACGGCTAGAGCTGATTCGCCAACCTATCGGAAGGAGGTCTAAATATATAAGACAATGCTGACAGTCCTACTGCTATCACACAGGAGGAGGAGGAGGACAGGGAAAATGATTGTGCTCCCTGTTCTTGTGTAAGAAAGTAGGAGCCACTTCCTTTGCTAAAGCCATCCGGGCTAAAGTCCTCCACCCAAGGACAAAAACGTCACTGAAGGGGTGGGGTACCTTAAATCAATGGGCACCGCTTTAAGCTTTATAGAAATACCAATCACCTCTAAGCACAGACCTGTAAAATATGTCCTTGAAATGACATTGAGGCTCAATTGCCAGATGTTGAGAGAGTTCTTGGTTTATCCTGGAGTTGTTAAAATGTTAAAGACTGCCAAAGTGGAGAGTGAGGCTGAGCTCTGTATTTCAGAAGAACACTAGGTCTTTGTTTGCAAAGGTACTTGCTCTCTGACCCTGCTGCAAAGAGCATATATGTATTTTTATGCACTGATATATGACCCTTCTTTAACTAAAACAACAGTTATGGAAAAGTTACTGCATATTCTTCGAAGGCAACAGGGAATTGTGGAAAAACTGTGTTTTTGACATTGGTATTTCATTTGTCGAGTATGACCAAGGTAATGAGTAAGCAGGCTATCCGGTAACATAGCTCAGCCACCTGCGTAATCCACATCACTTGCACACCTACTCTGTGTCCAAAGATATAGAGCATCACCCCATTAATCCCATAAACTACAAATTATTCAACTTCGCTGCATATTCACTAACAATTCAGCTGGCATGGCTCAATGAGGCTTTTGGGGGGGGGGAAGACATCTGAAACTCCCTCTATTTTTTCAACTCCCTCTCCCCATTTCCATCACAGGGGTATGCAGGGTAGATAAATATTTTTCTTAAAAAGTGAGCAAGAGAGTGTTTTCACATCGCTCCCCCATTCTCCAAACCCCCACTGGCACAGCTGGATCAGACCTGCTTAGCTGGAGCGTCTAGTGTCCCTGGGCGAGACTGAGCCTGTCAGAATACCACTGGAGCTGAAGCATTGTGTAGAATCAGCCATTTGGACATGGACTGGCTGTTGGATTAAATGCACATCAGCCACTCCTGTCACTGGAGAGCTTTTGGCTGGGTGCAGACTTGAACCCAGATCAGGACACACTGGTCTTTCTCCAAATTTCAATTACTGTGGACATGTACAGTGTCCAGTGAGTTGACATCTGCCCCACCTTACACTACCCTTGTGATATTCACCAATAATTAAATTTCTGATAAATGGAAGTGAACTAAATGTGTATGAAAGCTTAGCTTAGTAATGTGATTTTTGTCCTCTTAAGCATGAGGTAGGTGACTGCCAGTGGGGTGTAACCAGTCACGCTATCATACATTTATGAATATATTGGTTACCAAAGTTGTGCTTTGACACTGTTCCCATGGCGGCTGCTGAAGTATGGCTCAAAGCTGCAGTTATAGTTTTATGGTTGATGGTCATTGGCTGTAATTGGATGAAGTCTGGAAATCATTTACTACTCTCTGGTGTAGCACCTCAATAAATGGTCGACTTATCAAACGTATTTAACCAGAGCCCATCCCAGTGAGCAAGGACAGCTGGTACTTTAATAAAGACCTTGCCTTGCAGTACACAATAAAACATAACAGTGGTGACATATTTCAAACAAAAGAGAAAAAACCATACAAATTATCTCCATATAGCTGTCAGCTTATAGAACACTTGGAGCTCCTCTGTGTGTGTGTGTACTAATTATTGGTGAGAGGGTAATTAACTTTTCTGTTCTCCTTCATATTACACAGTTCATGCATTGAGCCTATTCTTGAAGTCAAGTTAATTGAAAATTCCTAATTTTTACATAAAAAAACCCCTCAACATTTTGAAAATTTGAAATAATTTATCAACCCTTATTAACCCTCAAACACCCGGGAGATGTCAGTGGGTCCAAATGCCATCACTCTTGTGGCTACATGCCTTTTCCTATTCGTTCGACATATTTACTGAGCATATATATATATATATATATACACATCAAAAGTTTGTGTATTTGTATTTTGGGAATGATCAGTGGTAAATAAATGATAATTAACATGTTGTAATTATTATTTACTAGTAATTTCTTTTCCAAATAAATCAGCTAAATTCCAATGTAGGCTTACCTGTATACTTGGTGAATAAAGTGAGTAATTTGATTTCAACGTCATTCTTGGTGTTACACAACATTTTCCCATCATTCTGTAATAATCAAACCCATCATTTTGGATGCAACTAAACTTTCCCAGTGTTTCGCAGCTTCTTAGGAATTATTTAAAACACATGAAGAAAGAGACTGTTGAAAAAAAAGTCTTATAATCGTTTTGGTTTATGATAATAGATAGCATTGATTCTTGCGAGTGGTAGTACATCTGTTAGTAATGTTCAGCACAATGTGAAGTAATGTGTAAACATAATTAGTAAAATATGTCAAAGCTGCATTTTCTTTTTGTTATGAAAATGCCAGTAATGCTATGAGAATCGCTCTCCACAAACCCACCAAGGAATGTTCTGCCACTTGAAAACAGCTGCCACTTAAAATAACGTTTTCCTTTAACATAAGACTTACATCTGTGAAGCAGGAAATGTAGGGCTGTACTCTGTGGTCTCTCAAGTTGCTTTTTAAAGTCACAAATGACCATTAAAATCAGTGGTATATTGAAAAAGTTTAATTTAATTTTCAAATAAATCCCAATGGAGCTTAACTCTTTACCCCTTAATGACGACATATGATGCCCCATGTATATCCCTTAATGACGACATATGACGCCTTGTCCAAAACCTTGTCTTTAGACTTTTTTTCTTGTAAATATGTTCTAAGGGTGAAC
>JAOBAM010000009.1:12781025-12795232 GCA_025212355.1 Notarius kessleri | reverse complement strand
AACTTCTTGAAAAATGTGTTTTGAGGTAATTTTTTATATAAGGTATATAGTTATAAGCTGGACTTTAAGGAGTAAATATTGCTTGTCCAGAATTTCACACTAATTTATCTTCAAGAAACCACAATTCTCTCCTTGCAGCCAACTCACTCTCTAACTATCCTCTTATTTTGGTTGTGTGAGCACAGATGCTGGAGAAAGGTTGAACAAAAGTTGACCCTCTCTAGTTCCAGGTGACCCAGGGGGAATACTAAATGTGTCCGGAAACACCTGAGGTTCTGGAAATGGAGACTGAGCAGAGATTCCTAGGGGAAGTCCGGAGGGATTAAGGGTTGGGGGGGGTAGCAGGCGAGCGGAGTACTCATTAACACATCCTATGTTCACAGCACTAGAAGTCAAAGGCTAATAAAGTGTCTGCTTGCCTTTGAGTAGATCTTTGGATCGAGGAACAGATGCTGTGCAGCCTGAAGGTATACTGACCTTGTGTTTAATGGTCATTTCTTTGTCATATGCAAGATTGGAATTCAGTTTTGCAACTTCAATGTATAGCTTGCAGAAAAATCATGCGATGATAAGCGTTTCACATGATTATCTGAATAATGTGATCACATGTGGAAAAACATTTCAATTTGTTGTGCCCTGAAATAATTAAATAATTCAAAATAAATCAATCGTGTCACAAAAATAGGATTTGAGAAATTAAATCACATGTCCTACATGTGAAAATAAATAAAACAAATTGTTAAAAAAAAGTGTAATTAGAAACATATGCAGTACATGTGCAAGTGCAGGAAATATAACATGCACTTAGTGTCGGAAACCGCATGTGTAAAATTCACACGTGAAGTTCATGTGACTTCTGTAAAGGTAGATTATCTTGGATTTATGGGAACAGAAACAGATGTGTTCGAGAGGTTTGAATAATATTAAAAATTGTTATTAAAATGTGATATTGTGGACACGTTGAAACATGAGCAGGGATAATATTTAAAGGAGAATTATCTTAATTCCATCCTGTTCTCCTTTCTCTTCATATCTCTTCTCATTGAACTGGTTTTAAACGCCATAATGCACTTTCAGGACAAAAAAAAAAGATTAAAAGTAGACTGCCTTTCAGATTTTTCAAGTTTAGGTCAGAAAAAGAATTTTCCCTGACACCCAATTATTTTTGTTTAGTGGACCGAAAGCGACTGAATTTGAATTACAGACTTCCAATTTTATTAGGGTTTTTCTAATAGAACAATTAATGAATTTAGGGCCACATGGCCCTAAATTCTCCGCTATTTTTTCCTGCTTCACCATGGCCCAATTCAAGATACTACGTCATGCATTACGTGGTGGGCTTTCCCCGTTCACGCAAGGCATTCTGGGATACAAATTTGAAACAGGAGAGAACACTGGAGGACGTGAGTGTGTGAATGAAACATGAAAGACTGACTATATTAACAGAAAGCAAGAAGAAAAGACATTATGTTACATACAAAGGAAAGGAAATGCAGGACCAAACTAATAAACATCGGCGGTCAGCGAGCACGTCGGTGTGATCAGCTGTTTGTTTAGCGACAGAATGATGTAACTGTCAGTGCACGCTCAAAGGTAAACCTGCGCATGCGCATGCGCACACGGACTGCCTCTGTCTGCTTGACTGCGTGAAGCGAGTGATTTCATGCACATTATTTGCGAGGGAATCCCTTCAAATTAAATAACTTCCCAGTCACAGAAAGGCCTGATATTTTGTGAGATATTACAGAAATTAACAAATATCACAATGACCACATTTCAGAGAGAACTAAATTTCACCGATTTTATGAAATCGAAAGGCCGTCTTGCTTTAAATTTAATTTTCTAAAGAGATTTCTAGTTTGTCCCTATAGATGATTGAACACATACAAACAAAATAATAATAATCTGGGTTTGTATATCAATAGCTAGAGAAAGAGAAATAACTCTAGAGTGTAAGGAAACAGTGTTTGACACAGTGTTTAGTGTTTCACCACAGCCCTGTTGAATCCTCTAATTTGATTAGTCAGAATGTATTTTCTCTAACAGTAGCTCTGACTAGTGCTGGCTCCAAGGCTTATGTGACAGATGCTTCATATAATCATAAGCCGATATATGATATGGTGAACCTTTCTGTAAAATAATCATTTCGCATTCATGGAAGGAGTCTCCAGTGTCAGCGCTTTGCTGTAAAGCTGTTACATTAAGCTTTCCGACATGACAGACTCTTCAACATGGATAACTTCTCACTTTGTGCTTTCTCTGTTACAACCTGCATTTTTTCCTGTCTTATTAACATCAATAATAACACAGCCGATAACAGGAAATGTTACACAACTCACAGCAGTAAATGTAACTATAAACGGATAAAAACTATGCAGTGTCACTCTGTAATGAAAAAATAATTGAATGCTTGGCAAATTGCTGTGCTGTAAGAGGAATTTGTGCTGTTATAGACGTTCAGTTGACTTCTGGGTGGTAATCACAGCACCACATTGTTGATTATTTTCCTCTAACCACACCCCCTGTCGTGATTTATTTGTAACATGTTAAAAAGTACACACAGCTGTTCCTTTCAGAGGAGCTGAAACTTTGCATCATTTTTATTGAAAAATGGCTTTGTTTTTTTTTTGCTTGTTGCTGTCTTTCTTTCTCCCTGCGGTGTTTAAGAGTCGATAGGACCCAAAAAAAAAAAAAGAATTCATACACTGGCACTGAGTGAGTTTTGATTGACCAGACGGGGTTGTCTGGGATGACCTCTGACCCAATCCCATCAGCAAGAGGGACAGCTTAAACCATTTAGGGGACAAAGAGATGAGACAGTCACCCAGGCGACGATGATTCCTAGGAACCGAATCAAGGAAGGAATCGTACATCTCGCACACACACCAAACTGATATTGGCATTTTGTGCTTTGAGAACTAATAGTCAGTGATTTTATGAAAATACAGTCAATTTCATTGTTTCATAAAAAAGGCTGAGCAGGAATAAGGTGTGTTAACAGAAATTGAATTCGAAATGGCTATATTGTGTTGTGTTCTATGAATCCTTTGTGTGTGTGTGTGTGTGTGTTTTGCTCCGCACACACATTTCTTCTGCTCTTCACTGCTGATGGACAGCTTGAAGGCATACTCAGCAGTGTGTGACTCAGTAAGACTCCCTGCCATGCCAATGCCTTCTTTTATTGCCAAAGCTTTATCCTCACACTGAGTTCATGAATATGCAGAAGCTGCACTTACAAAGCTTTTCCAAAATCCTTGGCACGGAAAGAGCAAAGGCCGACACTTGGGTTCCAGACAATGCAGGCTATTCCGTGTCCAGGGCACCAGCGTGGACATGGTGCCACAGTAGGCAGGCCATGTGCATGGTGAAATAATCAGTTAGTTAAAATTTAGTGAATTTAAACTTTGTAGGGATTGATTTAACAGTGATTTTACTTCGTACATATCTGGATTACTGTATCATATAATGGTTATTTAAAGTTCTGAGTTCATGAGGTTAAAGTTACAGGAGTTAAAGGGACACAAAAATCCCTTCCAGGGACAAAGCAAGGAAAATATTTGAGTCCCTCATGCCGAATTAAAACCCAACGTGACACAAATGAACGCTGGTGATGCAGAATCAACTTGACACTGCAGGTGTCAATTTAGCGTGGCTATTTATTTATTTATTTATTTATTGTTGAAGAATCAGGTTATCTTCTCCTATCCATTCTTATACTCCATTTCTCACCCGAATGAAAAAACTCCTCCAAATCTTGCCTTGTGGTCTTTCTCACTTTCTCGAACTTTCCACAGCAATCTGCACGTCCTCGCCCAGAGAAGTGCTCTGCTCAGCATCAGCCATTTTGGCCTTTAAGGGATTACAGTGATGTCATTGGCAAGGTCTCACCCCTATTGGCAGCCATCCTGCTGCAGGTCACCGTTAAGTCTGAGCAGCATGGCTTTTGCATGTGCAATAATTCGGAGTTTGACTTTGATGATAATAGCACTAATAACGGTTTGACAGTGACGGATGGGTGAAGGCGGTTCGGAGGCCTGTGAAGTGACCCTGAGCCCAATCACAGCACTTCCAGGTTAAATGTGACCCCAGGCTGCTTCAGATGGGGTCCTTTGCAGAGCTACAAAAGGTGCTGAATGGAGCGAGAGAGAGAAAGAGAGCGAGAGAGAGAAATGAAAGGGAGAAAGAGAGCTGTGAAGTGACAGGTTGAAACACAAAGATATGTATTACATATGCATTATCTCCATGAAAAGTAGCATGGATCCCAACATCTTCTTGTTCTCAACAGTGGACTTAAGAGATGGAACAGAAATGCCATGATCATCACACACCCCAACTGTTGCATTTAACAAACCAGCTCCACGGCCACGCTGCGGTCTCCTGATCAACCCAGACGCCTTCCTCGCCAGTGGTGGGAATGCACAGCCAGGCCATGTGTTAGACATTAAATGCAATCAGCGAGTGCGTTTTTCGTGCACCAAGAGATTGAGAGAAAAGCAGATCCAGGCTGATGAATAGCAGAGCCCTTCTCATGCCTGTCTGCTTACAAGGAGCCTGGATAATCAAACCACGGCCTGTTTTCTTTATTTACGCCAAACGTCAACGTGGGAGATTTATCGTTATTGTGCAATGACTCTTGATTAGCAGGAGTATGTGGTCAACTAGCTGCAAAAAACGTCCACTGGTGTTTCTCGTACAAGAGTGAGTTTTGTTGTGGGTTGTGATGATCAGTGTCATGGGAGAAAAATGCATGGGTGAAATTGTTTTGAAAAGAGAAAGGTGACAGGGATAAAGTGTCCTTTGCGGCAAAGAAAATGGCAAATTTTGCATTGTCTGATGATTACCAATGAGGCATCCTCTAGTCCACGTCACAGACGGCTGACATCTGCTTACTATGCTGGATATATAAAGGAAACCATAAAGACGCCAGACTGAGGAAAATATACCAAGAACTTTAATTATGCCAGTGCCGTGATTTAGATCTCCACATCAACCAACATTAAAAATACATCTCAATAAATCAAATAAACACCCTGGAGGAAGTCTTCTCTTGCACATTGCTAACACATGATGCTGTGTCATACACCGCCCAAGGCATGAATAATCAGCACTGCCATCTTCCATCCCTTCCATCAAAGTTAAGAATAAGTCATTGTCTGCCATTCTGGCACTCTCCCCATTGATCCTCCTCTATCACTCTTAATCATCACCAAAGCCCAGCTCAGGAAGTGTTAAGTAACACACTACCTATCAGATCCACTGGGGTAAGAATTAATTGAATCATGGGGGGGGGAGTTTGGACAGTGAGCAGTCCGAACGGGCCGAGTTTCGAGACCTAGGGCACCCCTGCAAAGTCATAACTCAGAGCTTAAGAGCAGCAGCCAGCTCGAGGAAGCACCGTCTGCCAATTGATTTACTATCATCCCAGGTCTCAACCCCTCCATATGATTATGTGCCTTATTAAGTGATTTGCTGAGCATGACAGATTTACTTTATTAGCTACTTTCCCTGGCTGCTTTTGCTGCTTTTGCACTTGAGGACATTTCTTTGAATTGGCTCTTGGTTCTGCCTTAATGGCGTTCAAATTGTTATTCATTCTACCTTGCCTGAAGGATGTCCATATTACACTATTTGAAAGAGATCCAAATAATTACAATCTTTTTTGTCCTTTCAGATACTTACTCCTAGGACTACCACTTTTTTTAAAGAGCTAATCTTATAAAATAACCACTTTATGCTTATATTCATGTTTGTGAGATGGACAGGTCACGTACTGGATAGTATAGGGTTTACAGACATAACTGATATTCACGCTTGCATTAAAGAGTATGCGGTGTGCGGGACTGGCTCGTGATTATAGATTTTATAGATAGAATTAAGAATTTTATCAATAGAATTAAGTTAAGAGGCTATAGCTTGATTTATGCCATAGGTTACAATCTGGTGAATTTTTAGCCTAACCCTGGAATAGACAGTTAAGGGTCAACAAGACAAGAATGAAACTGAACAAACTAACTACAATGCCGAAAGAAAGGAAACACCCCCCACCCCCCACCATCCGGTTGTTTTTCTTTTTGCTGAATCACATCAAATTTAAGCATATTTATTTATAACAACGCTTATACAGGACGCTCTTATCACCATGGTGTTTTTCAGAGAGGTCCTGCACATATATAGGGTTAGTCAAAATTATGTTAACACTAATTGATTATTTTTCTCCTGAATGTGTGGTGCGCCGTGACCGCTGCTGGCGTAATTGGGCCCTACTTTTTTGACACCCCAACAGTGACGTCAGACGTCTGCTTATAGATGGTGCAGCAGCACACCATTGATGAACTTCCACTACAGATCCGATTGGCGGGGTATTTCCAACATACAGGATGGCGCACCGCTGCGTCTTGGCCGTACTGTTCGTGCTTATCTTGACCACACGTTTCCAGATCGATGGATAAGTCCCCTGATTTGACGCCCTGTGATTTCTGGCTATGGGGTATGGTGAAAGAACGCGTGTATAGCAGGAAAGTTCATGGTATCAATGACCTCAAGGACAGAATAAGGACTGTGGTATCATCTATTCCCCATGAAATATGTGTCCGGGCTTTAAATGGTACTGTTGCTCACTGGTTTTTGTGTGTTGAACACGATGGCGAACAGGTTGAGACTGTCCTGTGAATCATCTTGCACGTATGATGTATGTTTTGTGAATAAATGGTTTCTACCATTTAAATGTTAACATAATTTTAACTAAACCTATATAATGCTATTTAAAAATGGAGGGTTTGTTCAGGACGTCCTGTCTCACACAATGATGATGCAGTGATATGATTCTCTCCAACTAATCAGTAGTCTGCAAAGTTTTCACTTCATCTTTTGGTATCTCCTCAGCTTGCTTAGAACCTTGACAGCGGTGATACAAAAAAAAAATACTGGTTACCGGGTACTATCCATGACTTTGGCCCAATGGAAAACCAAAAAAGGCGAGTAGAGTTGAGTAGAGTCGAGTCGAGTCGAGCTGGTACCAGGCAGTGGAAAAGGACCATTTAAGACATCCACAACAGGCAATTTCTCCTTTTCTCCTGCTTTATCTTGAGTTTTCTACAAGTCAAAAGCATAGTTTTACACTCATCTCCCTTTTGCGGCAGAATTTCCAGCCCAGTGATACACTGGCGGCCTGAGACAGAGATTGGCTTTAGTTGAAAGGGGGAGTAAGTCTGGAAGGAAGCAGTGGCGCTACAGCTGCGTTTACGATTCTGAATGCAAGGTGGTTCATGAAGGCTGTCCGTTGCCTGCTGACTCAGAAATAATGCTGTCTATCTCTATATACTGTTACTGTCTTCTATGAATCATCCAGCCCACCTCCCTGTTCTGACTTCTCAGATCTCTGGATGCAGAGTGCTGTTTCAGGGATCTGACATCCTTTCAGCACATCTGTCTGTGTCTTCCCCTTGTATAAATCATTACCGTTTTTATAGTGCATTCCTTTTTAATTATCATCCACGGCTTACTTTTTTCTAGACGTGCATTTTTCAGGCGCCATGTATAAATTCTTTTATCTTTTTTTAAAATATAGACACCAATTAACTTCCACCCACCCATGATTAAGTGAAAACAGAGCTGACTTATCTGTCACTTTTTATTTGATATACAGACACTTAGGACTTTATTTTACTTCATTCTGGCATGGCTCACCAGCTATAATTAGTCACATGCAGAGACACAAAGGGTTTTTTCCTGGTAAGAGACACTCAAACTGATAATATTCGCTCTCCATCCTTTTTTTTTTTACAGTCTCATTCTTTACTACAGCCAGTGACACTTTTATAGCGCCTTGGAAAAGTCTGGATGTTGCAGCTCTCCCGGTCAAACCCTTTCCCCTAACTGTATGCTCTCGAGGGTAACAACCACACTTGCGTGAAACTATGATGCCTCACAGACAGCCGGAACGACTCAGGTTCGGATTTTCAGCCCGAGTTGCTTATCATTATGTCATTAGAAGACTTGTCCTTGCCATATCATAGGAGTATCTTATAGTCCAGAACTATAACCAGTTGTGTTTCTTCCTCAGTAGGTGCTTTATTATGTGTCTTTTCACATGTAACCGATTACTAACCCACACAGCTGCTGTACAGCTTCAGGGAATTGCCAACTGTAGTCCAATCTTTCACAATTTCAGAATGTCTGATTTAGAGCATGCCAAGCGCATGAAATATGTACACAATCTAAGGTTCATGGAATTATTTTGTACACATTATTCATATAACATATGAGCTCTAGAAGATTACACAGAGCAGCTAATTGAACCAGAAATCTTCGATAGGTAGATAGATGTGCCATCTACTAATGCAAGAGTACAGCCCACATCTGTTGCAAGTTAGGGGAAGTATTTACAAGACCAAATAGTATCCATTTAAGATATTTAGGATATTGATGTTGAAGGCAGAACAGTTACGATACCACTTGTTACTTGTCACACAACAAGCTTTAGAGAAAGTTTTTTATGGACTGTTTGAAGATGGACGACGATTAAAAAAACATTTTACTTCCTCTTCACCCTGGTGTTTGAGAACCACATATGAGATACTTTTATCAGTTTTTTACTGCCCTGTTTGCTAAGTATGGGTATCTACTTCAACCAAACATTTCTCATTGTTTTTGCACAGGCTACAAGAGAGGGCCTTTGTTTTTGGTGAGAATGAGGAGGAGACCAAAGGGTTTGGTGCCATGGGCCGATGAATGGTTATACGGGGGGTTGAGCCTACTGGGAAATGTGAAGGTCAGCTAGAAAAGAAACAATGACGTCCACTCTTTGCCTGAATGTGGACAATAGCCCAGGCAGGCTGGTGCTGATGTCTCTCTTCTGCAGTGTCTTCACTGTTTATTTTTATGTTTGGGTCCATTGGGTGGCCTTCCTCAGTGAGCAGATCAACAATTGAACATCAAAGTATAACCTTATACTTTCACACACAGTCACAAAAACAAATACAATGCCCACAGTGTGGCTCTATTGTTTATGCGAACGCAAGTGTGTTAGTGCTGGCCACAGAGCATTTCATATCTTTTGTACAGTTTTCTGGCCACAAGCTTCAGAACCTTGAAGGCTTTAATCTGATTGGCTCTTTGTTTTCCATGGACTATCTGCACTTTCATGTTCCAGTTTTCAGGAGGAAAAGAAACTTTTAAACACTGTGGCACAATGGCAAACATATAGGCAGTGGTACATTCTGACGTGATCATTTCCATGCCCTACACCCTTTGAAGGTTACAACATTCATAGTGAGAAATCTGTAGGGCCCTCCTCTATAGGAGCTGAAGCTAATAGTCATTTGGAAAGCAAAAAAATCATTTTCAAAGCTGGTGATTTATCGTCATACAATCACTGAAATGTAAGCAAAAATGAGCATCTCAATAGAATAAGGATGTAACTGAATATGAATACATTTACTTTCATGTGAGTGTGAGTGAGATATAAAGCTTGCAGGACAAACAAAGAGCATGCTCAGGAACATGCATTTACAGCATTCATCCTTAGTAACCGCCTGATCATGGCCATGCTGGTTTAAATTAGGTTGCTAGCTTGTTTATTTTCATTTATTTTTCTAGAGACCAATTATGAACTCCAGTGTTGTAGCTGAGATTGAGGAACCAGTATTCACTGACCGTGCTAACATTGTTGACATTTACCCCTTTCTTCCAGTGTTTCCCAGTGTGCCTGAAGGCATAGTTTTAGAGAGGGCTCATATCTAATTAACCCCTTGGCTGCCACCCATAATTAATTGTAATGGGCCGGGCATATAGGACAAAAATAGGTCAAAATTGGGAAATTTTGATAATCTTTCTCTAACTTGTTCTGAACTTTATATTTTTAATATTTGTATAGAAAAATCACAAAAAGCACTGTTGTAGAGTAAAAATAACTTTAGTAATCAAAAACAACCCCAAGACAATGGGTCTTGTCAATGAGAACCTGTCCATAAACATGAATTACTAGTACTTGAAAACACAGTGTACACCAAGTAACTAGGTACCATTTTTATGATGGTCTTTGGTATGACCCAACCATGAATAGAACTCACAATTGAGAGGTAGACACACTAACCACTAGGCCAACTTGCAGTAATGTGCCACTGTGAAGTAAAAGTAATGTGCCATGTAAGGAGGTGTTTCTCATGAGTAGCGTACGTCATAAGGCACAGCGGTAAAAGATTTCATGATGTATGTGACTCGTCCAAGGGCATTGAAGGGGTTAATAAGAAACTTACAAAAACCTTCAAGTTTAAGCCATACCTACTTCATATTTAGCTAAATACAGATACAGATATTTGGAGCACTAAACATATGCAGATACAGATTGCACTGTTATTGCATTCTACCCCTACTATATAATAATGAACATAAAGGCTAAGCAAGCGGCATGGTGGTGTAGTGGTTAGTGCTGTCGCTTCACAGCAAGACGGTTCAAGGTTTGAACCCAGTGGCTGACGGGGGGGCCTTTCTGTGTGGAGTTTGCATGTTTTCCCTATTTCTGTGTAGATTTCCTCTGGTTTCCCCCAAAGACATGCAGGTTAGGCTCTAGGTGGCTCTAAATTGACAGCGAGTGTGAATGGTTGTGTGCCTTTATGTGTCAGCCCTGTGATGACCTATTGACTTGTCCAGGGTGTACCCTGATTCTTGCCCATAGTCAGCTGGGATAGGCTCCAGCTTGCCTGCGACCCTGCACAGGATAAGCGATGATGTCTAAAGACTAAGCAAAAGAAATGGCAACTTCAAACAAAGGCACAAGCTGTAGAATGTTACCTCAGCTAATGATAAAAACATGAAAGCTATAGGAACTTATATCATGCACCACTCTACTGTTTTATACAATTTAAAATTATTACCTACACCAACTGTGTTGGAGAAGGTGATGTTTTCACCTCCCTTTGTGGGTTCGTTTGTTTGCTGTTTCCAATATAACTCAAAAAATAGTAAACAGATTTTGATGAAATTTGGAGGAAAGGTGGGCAATAGGCCAAGGAACAATTGATTAGATTTTGATGCAAATCCGGGTATGTATGTGGATCCAGGATCCAAATATGTTTGCGGATCCAAGATTTTTTTGTGGATATTCTAATATGTGGCTTGGCGGAGGTATGCGCTCTACCAAGTGACCTTTTAGTTAAATGTAATGCTTTGTGCTTGAACTTGACCTACCATTGTTAAATTCAGGGTCAGAACGTGGCAGAAAATGTCAGGAGCAAAGTGTCCATCGGTTGTTCTTTTTGAGGATGACTGTTTTGGAGGGCCCTTCATAGCAATTGCATTTCATCACATCAGTAAGGAACAACTCTACAAATGGTTGCCATGGGCAGTCTGCCTTTTGGAGTGCTGTTCTTTGGGTTTCATCCCTTGTGAAAGAAGTTCACAGCATTCCGTTTAAAAAAGTTATTAAAGAATGTGCTTTGAGGCAGTTAGTGGTGAGTAAACAAAAATATCTTGCTGAAGGACTATGGGAAAACGTCTGTGGCTGGTTGTCTGCAATGTCAGTCATGCTGGCTCTTTCTGTTCTTGGCCACATTTATTAACAAAACATACCAGATTCTTTAGCGAATGCCAGAGACCTGGCTTGTGAAACTAGTACGTGTGAGACATACACTCAAGTTTTCATTAAGCCTCCAGTGTAAAACCTAAATGTCGATAATGGCTACCATGAGCAATATGTTTAATGGGCTTTTCTTTCTTTTTTTTTTTTAAATTAAAACCACAAGCTACAATGGAGGTCATTTGAATCGTTCGGATTACACTGTATTGACATCACTATTATATGATTGTAAATGGGCTATGTAGGCAAGACATACTGCCTACTCATGACACATGACATGTCTGCACATGGTTCTGCTAAGAGACAGCCGAAACACACCATATTAGGTTGTAACGCATACACTTAGTTATTTCTAAGTTATACAATTCTAAAACCCAGATCCCTGTCACACATAAGGCTTTTAAACCTGGACTTCTTTAGTGCCTTCACAATCACTCACAAAAAGGAAAAAAAAACCAAAACTCCCTGCTTTCCCATCCACACATGCGCATACGCATACACACAGCTGTCCAGCTGTGCTCCCATAAGTCAGCAGGAGTGTGTGTCTCTCTGTCTGTTACTGTCAGGAGCAGGGCTTGGAGAGCACGCAGATGTACCTGAAAGCATGCCATGAGGGTTTGACTGTTACATGTGAAATTATAGGGTGTAAAAATCTTCCCTTCGTACATTTTTCATCATGACAGCATTTTGCCTGAGGAGCATGTTAGACCGCTCTAAGCTTGCACTTTGACACGTAGGACATAGCTCTACATTAGGAGGTACAGAGTAGCGTGTAAGCGTCACTCCAACATCTGGGGCAGTTAAGCAGATGTTGGCCCATTTCCACTCGGCCTTAAAATACCCCCAGCCCCAGGAGGAGGCATTTACCCTCTATTAGAACCTTCACAATGGTAAAGAGTGGAAAAACAGAGTTACTTTACGCTGTAACTCTGTTTCTGGAATTCAACAAACAGGCTCTGGAGCCAAAATAGTATACGTGGGGTCTAACCACAGAGCCTCGTAGCACTCTGAGTCCTTCATGCTCACAGTTACAGGAAGTGGAATGCCTTTTAATTAGGCAACACTGGAAATGAGGTTCTAAAAGACCCAGGACACTGTACTGAAAAACACACGGAAGGACACTTCAAGGCATCATGCCAGAGTAATTTGGAAATCGTAATGTTTGCAAAAGTTCTAAACGGCAAAACTATGAAGGCAAACAGCAGGACCTCAGTAGCAGGAGTTATACAGCCACTAGCACAGTCTCTCTCGGGTATACGGACCGTGAGATTATACGCACCTCTTTACTGACATACATAAATCAAAGCTCAGGAAAAGACAGTGTTAACTCTTTGGTTGTAAAGCAAAAAGCCAACAGGAAAGGCAAACCTCTAACCCTGTTTGAATTATGGAGAGCTGCTCGAAAGTTCTGTTTAGGTAACGCTGTGAAGTTGTACCCCCTGCTGATGGTGTTCTGAGTAAAGGCCAAGGGCATGTGTCAATTGAGAGACGGTCTAGAGAGACAGTCTATAGTAACACCATAAATAAACACCGGTGCTTCTCAGACAGAGCCCTGTCGGCCCCTGTTATTTCCTTTCACTATAACACTGGTTCCTGGTGGACTTACAGGACGAATGCTCAACACATTGCATGAGCAAGAGAAGAGCACATTCTTGTGTCCACGCCAACCATTACATACAGTAAGTTCGGCGTTCTCCTCTTCCAATGGAGATAGAGGTTCAGAAAGGCAAAGAAAGTCTCTACAAGTCTCTCCCACCCCCTGTTTCCCAAACAACTTCTATTGGATTTCAGCTCTTTAATTGCTTTGGCTCGGAACATAGGTATTTTTCCTCCAGTGCCTTTTTTTTTTTAAATATCCAAAGCCTTCCTCTTTGAGTGAAAGAAACGGAAAGCACTGCACCACTGATAAAGAGGGCGGGTTTGCCTTTCACTTTTCTCAGTTTCTACTAAAACAGGGAAGTATTACGGAAAGAAAATCAGATTCTAAGCTAATCAGTAATAAATACTATGCTTATTTCTCTGATCTGTGTATGGAACTGGTGAGTCCATCAGGTTTGATTAGAAAAACACACTGAAACCAAGAGCAGTTGTCAATGACACAGTCCAATATTTTTGTTGGAGTTTGTGGTAAGAAATGGCTGTCAGTTCTGTACCACTTCTAAGCTTTCATTTTGAATAGGTTCTTGACATGGAGTACACTGAGGCGTTGACAGTTTCAGTACTCAGAAGGCATTCATTGACTTACTGGAAAAATTTCCTTCAGCTTCAAATGCTGTATAAAAGCATACAAAATGTCTATGCTCATTTTGTCTCATTGTGTTTAATTTTTAAATAACTTGTCCTTTACAGGTTTATACTTCCTGTGCCATATTCACACCATGCCTGAGGGGGCGGGCCGGGACAGCCAGAAGAAGCCGAGTAACCAAGGTCAGTAGCCACAAGATGTGACATCAAAAAAATAAAAGAGAAAACATACAGTGGTGCTTAAAAGTTTGTGAACCCTTTAGAATTTTCTATATTTCTGCATAAATATCATCAGATTTTCACACAAGTCTTAAAAGTAGATAAAGAGAACCCAGTTAAACAAATGAGACAAAAATATTATACTTGGTCATTTATTTATTGAGGAAAA
>JAOBAM010000009.1:11770333-11784493 GCA_025212355.1 Notarius kessleri | reverse complement strand
GAAAAGACATAACAAATTAAGTTTAATTTGGGAGTGGTACAACAAGCAAATGGCACCCATTCGGTGGAATGTCCCATACACACACACACACACACACATAGCACCCAAATCTGTTAATTTATCAGTTATCAAAAATGAATTCAGAATTTTACTGAATTGAATGTGTCTTTCAACCAAACTGAGCCAAATGAGTTGTTATTTAACAATTATTCACCGAGTCTGAGGCGGGTAATTGTTTTAGCATAAATACACAGGTGATTTTTATTTTAATTTTTTTAAATCATATTAAAAAATAATTTATGTCAAACTTCAAAAGTGACGTGCAAATGTAATAAAGTCACGGCGCAGACTTGTTACTTTTGTGTACCTTTGAATAGTTTTAGACCAAACTTCGGAGCATCTTTAGTGCTTTTAGGAACAGCATTTTCTTTCATAGTTTGTAATTCCTGCTCACTTACGGAAACAACGCTACTGGAAGCCATTTTGTCGAGTCAGAAATAGTCCGAATTTCTCAACCAATCAGTGTGCCCGATTTTCTATAATCACCTGCGTATTTATATGAATAGTTTATATTAATATTATTTTCCGAACATACCGTGTTTATTTGAGTACAGAGCGTTAACAGAAAGTCTAAAGCACATGTATGCACAAAACTACACGACACACATAGTTGTATTCAAGCACTCATTTATACTCCATCATATCACCCGCTGTAGGCAAGTGGAGCAGCTGGTGTTGTACATGAAGGCTGCTCAGCTGCTCGCGTCCTCTCTGCACCTGGCCAAAGCTCAGATCAAGTCTGCCAAGCTGAACCCCTCTACTGCGGTCAAACAAGGTGAGCAGCTGTGTGTGTGTACTGGGGGGAGTTATATCTTGGTGGACCAAATATCCCCTGTGCTATATAGACCACTATAACTACAATTTGCCTTGAAATATAATTTTTAAAACACTTCAAATTCTTTGCATTCAGTGAGGCCTCCATTAAAAGTTACGAAACATACAACTAAGTCCCACAACAGTCACTCTAACGTGTTACCTGAACACATTCACCCCATGAAATACCTAGAACATTTCACAAATCATATGTTCAACAGGAAGTTGCGTCATCTGAATTATTTAAAGATCATTGGAAGAAGAAAAGTAGTTTCTCTCATTTCGGCTGTCCTGTCAATCACAGTGACACTCGTCAAGTTGCAAATAGCACTTTCTGCCGAGCGTGTTACACTGCTGTGTGATACTGCATGAAGAGCAGTTACAAAAGACATGGTTGGCTGACTTGACATGGGGAAGCCATGGCCTAATGGTTAGAGAAGCAGCTTTGGGACCAAAAGGTCACCAGTTTGATTCCCTGGACCAGTAGGAATCGCTATTGAGCAAGGCACTCTGGGTATGTTGCATGTCGCTCTGGATAAGAGCTCTGTAATGTGTCGGAGGAAGCATGTGTTGGCTTCCACCATCCACAGTTGGGGACTGAATTGGGGAGAAAAATGTTTGTGTAAACTAACTGGAATGTCAGTGTATTTAGAGACATGTTGGTTGTTCAGAAAGCTCCTTTCCTAATAGTTTTACTTCTCAGATTCATTTGTTATTCTTTAATACATTTGTCAGTCTTTGCCCATCTGCAGGAAACGTAATGCCCTCACTGGTGCACTGTTTCAACCCAATACCAATCTGTGGCTTGTTGCTTGAGAACCTCTGCCCTGTTCCAAAATAGAGTAGTGACAATAAGCTCAGACATTTAGACAAAAATAATTACAAATGTAATTTACCAGGAAAAGATACATAAAAATTTGTTTGACAGAACCAGCTGAATGTGCTCAATCTCTCTTCCTGTGTTCTGCAGTGGTTAAAAGCCTGAACGAGCGCTACAAGAGCTGCATCTCTCTGTGCCGCCAGCTCACAGACAAACTCAACCACTTCTTCTCAGACAAACAGCGCTTCGTGGACGAGATCAACAGCGTGACTGCTGAGAAGCTCATATACAACCACGCGGTGGAGATGGTGAGCAAGACAGACAGTATTATGCACGTGTCTGCGTCTCTGTGGGAAGGACTGACACCAGCTTTATGTTCGGGACAGGTCCAGTCGGCAGCGCTGGATGAGATGTTCCAGCAGACCGAGGACATCGCGTACCGCTATAACAAAGCCGCCATGCTGTTGGAGGGCCTCGGAAAGATCCTGCAGGATCCAGCAGACAAAGAGAACGTCACCAAGTGTGAGTGTAACAGCACACAACGTACACCTTTACATTAGGCCATGTTGATTCGATTATATGGATGACATCCTCTGGGAACCCCAAAACTGATGCGAACGTGCGAAAAAAAAAAAGTTTGGTCAAAAAAAAAAAAAATTCTTCATTATGAGATCTATAAGTGGTCAGAAAGGTTGAGCAAATGACTAGACACACAGAGTATGGTATACCAAACAAGAAATTCTTTATTTTTGTTATTTCACATCTTTTTCTGGTGGCACAAAGTGGTGCAAGCAAGGGTAATTCAAGCCCTGCTTCCCTTCTGGCATCTTCTTTTCCTTGACATCCTTCAGGTGCCTAAAGAAACACAGCATGAAAGGCAGCAATTAGATATTGTTATCTTTAGTTTCCCAGTAGTTAGTGTAAAAGGTTTATGGGCATAAATGTGAATGGCAGGGGATGAATGCTTGATATTGCAGATGGAATGTTGCAAGCAGCATGATGCTTTTCAATTTAATACTTGGTATCTAAAATATATAAAATAGACCCACCTTAGTTGTCATCTTCCTCCTCTCTTCTCCTTTTCATCTTCTTTCTTCCCCTTGTTCTTTCCCCTACCCCTGCAGATTTGCACACCTACAGAAAAATTGCATGATGGGAGGAAATCATTTATTGATTGACTTGTGCAATATATGGATGTCACTGCAGATATCTGAGTCTATTTAGCTCCAATTTTGGACCGGTTTGTCCAGTTGAAAAGATTTATCATGTATGTACATTACTACCTGGATATCAACCTTAATCAACAAAGTAATACACTTCTATGGTTACACACAAAAATACACACTATTTCAGACAAGAGTACAATGTATGCAAGCAAGTAAATAAAGACTTAAAACCCACCTGACACACTGGATGGATGGTCTGGAATTGGTCCATCTTCTCTACGGGGATGGGCAGCGTCTCTTCCTCCCCACATTGCCAGCAAACCAACGGGAGGATTGCCCTCAATGCTGCTGGTGCCTTCAGCCTGGCAGAGAAGTAATAGAGCTCCACTGGCGTGGCACATGACAGAGCCCTGCACAAAACAGGTGTAAAAATTAGAAATAAGTAACTTTCTGCCTAAAAAAACAGTTCCTCTGTGCAACTATAAAGCTGATAACTACAACTGTCTACCCCATGCAAACAGAGCACAGTCCTACTACTACATTCATCTTTCAGAATTTAGTTATAGGCACTACAAGGTATGATTGTGATGAGCTACTACTACCTCAGAATAATAAAAGGAAACATTGTCAAACAATTTTAACTCTGTGTATACTACAACTCACCTGCTCACATAACAGATATCTCTCAGTGGATGGTCCTCTGGTACCCAGCATACTCCACAGGTGTACATGGAGTCCTCCTTCAGACCATCCAAGTGGTTCTTCTGTACTGCTGTGAGAGCTCTCTGACTGTGAATTGTTCGAGGTTTCCCACAGTCCAAGCAGGTCACTATACCTCTGGTGTTTTCCGCACACGGGGAGAATGGCATACTGTGGTCCTTGGCACGTGGCTCTTTCAGGCTCGGCCTGTATCCCTCAGATGTTGCAGTGCCATACACCTCTATGAATGGCTTGTAGTGCTCTCCGGTGGCATCTACTACTGGATCAGGGAAGGCTTTCAGTCTTCTGAATACCTCTGGAGGGAGCTTTGGCTTCTTGCAGATGGTGCATTCACTGTCTCCACACTTCTTGATGCTGAAGCTGTAATGCCTTGACACACAGCTGTGGTCCATGAATGCCATAAGGTCTTTCTTCTTTTGCACCTTGACCTTGGTTGTGTCACCCTTCGTTAGAGTTTGGTCAACCATCAAAATCAGGTCCCACATCTCTTCCACTTCTTGATCTGTGGCGGGCTGGATGGTAGAGACTGCTTCACCTTTCAAACTTAGGCGCTGAAACAGTTCATTCATCATTCCACGTGTCTTCTCTGTGCTTGCTACAAGTGCCTGCTTGAGCTCTGGGTGTTTTTCCGCCATAGCTCTGATATCCTTCATAGAGCTAAGTCCAGCAAAAAGCTTCTCCATTGCAGGAGACATCTTCTCCCTCATGACACCAATAGCTTGCAACGACAGATTGATAATGCTCATCACCCTTTCCACTGGGTTTCTGAAACTGTTTTGAGGTGCTGTGCGAGCACATATAAGCATGTCTAGGATGATGAACATGCATATCAGGGACACCTGTGTGCTGATGTAAGTGAGCCTGTGGTCTGGACCTCCATCACTGTATTGACACAATATCGGCAAGCCAAGCTTTCCAGCTTGGGTGAGAATGTGATAGAGTTATGTCTGATGGGTGTCGAAGGTTGAAATGTTGCGTCCTTCAGCGAAACGAAGACCTTTCCGCGGTAGAATGACTTGCTGGCACTTTCTGGAACTTCACAGACAAGTGTCACACTGGGAACGAGTTTCACCTTCGCGAAATCATGGTCTGCCACAACAAACACTGTGTCCTGTGCAACTAGTACAGACTTGCCTCGGTCCACGGCAGCTAAGGGGTGTCCTGGTTCCCCCACCTTTATTCCATGTTTGTCATCAAGGCAGACAAATGCGGTGAATTCTCGGAACATCACTGCAAACTCTTTCAAGTACTTGAAAACAGCAGCCGCATAATGACAGTCAGGGTGGCCATGGTTTAGTTGTCTGCTTTGTACCATGTACTTGATTCCCAGCCTACCAGAATAGCATATGGCTCTGTCAGCAAATGGATTCTTGGGCCAAAACTGCAGACTTACCCATGATGGACAGGGTATCTTTGCTTCCTCAGGAAGCCTCTTGGCCACTTGGGTGATGAAATCTGGGATGGACATTGCAAGTGCCATGTAGCAGACCTGTCCATGTCGCCTGTCATCCACACTTGCCAGCTGCATTTCTTCTATCACCTTTGCAGCCTCATCCCAGAACTCTTTGTAACTTTCCTTCCCCTCATTCAAAGACCTCATATCCACAATGAGGTCTGAGTCCTCTGAATCTAGAAGCATCTTCAGTCTTTGTCTAATGTCTCTGCTCAAGGGACATTCTTCGACTGTGGCATCATTCATCAGAAACTGATACATCTCTCTCAGGACGACAGGTTTGGCACTGGTGACCAGCGAAAAGCGATCATTGAACTTCTTGTGCATTTCCCGTGTATGGTAAACAGGTACGTTCTTCTCTACCTCATGCATTAGTTGACTTGACTGGTTTAAGTCTCTAAACTCTTTGCTCGGTGGAACCTTCCAGATGAAGTGCAATGATCCCAGATTGTTTCCACTCTTATATGTGTACAGTTCAACACTCATAGGCAGCTGCAGCTCACTGATGTACACGTACCTCTTTCTGTAGTCTTTTGGAGCAAAGTCATTCAAGAAGCATACCTTGTATTCTTCAATATCAGCAAGATGCTGCTCTAACTGGGAGTACCTGCTGATTATCTTTGGATCATGTCGAACTTTCGCTTCAAACACTCACAGTTCTGTGCTGTGCCCATCCTCCATGGATCGAACAGGGAAAAGCTGCTTCCTCTGTTCTTGGACTTTCCTATTTGATGTCTCCAAATGCTCGCTGTACTTGGAGATTCCTTCTCCTAGAGTCAAGACCATGTCTTTCACCTTCTGTCGTTGTGGCTTCTGTAGCAAAGACAGACAGCAAACCTTGAACAGTTCTTGGGCATGCCCCTTAAGGTCTTGGCTTGACATAGGCTCGAGTGTATGCCGATGAAGTGAGGGGTTATTGTAGGTCTGTGTGAAGGTCTTGTCATCATACAGGGATCTCAAGGCTACTGGCAGGTATACAGCACGATCCGACAATGTTTTCAAGTGCGGTAGCAAATACCACACGGCGTTTCTGATGGCAACAAGGACTTCTTTACTAGAAACTTCATTCCCTTTGGTTTTTTCAAACCTGTTTTAAGGACACAAAGAAAGTAAAACTTAAGGTCAAGCTCCTAAATACATCATTTTGTCATTGTCACTATACATCCAAGCATTTATCTATTGATAGAATCTCTTTGATAAATCTGATCAATTCTACTATTCAAAACTTCTAACAACTCATGCAAAAATTGTGATATAAATCTCAAAACCCATAGTTGTTGCAATAGATGCTCCAGGAATAAAACAAACCTGAAGCTCTGTTTTTTCAGAAGGTCAACGATATCGTTGTAGAGACGGATGTGCCCCATGGCATTGTTGTTCTCGGCCTCACCACTACCAGCATAGGCTGGAAACACAAACTTCTCTTGGCTGTGCTCTCGGGAGGCCATCATCACCTTCATACAGGTACATAGAAAAGGCAAAGAAATCTCACTTTGTATGCTGGAAACAATTCGTCCCTCATTTGAAAAAAAAACGGCATGGCTGTTGACAGGATGTTCCTGTCAATAGTGCAAAAAAAAAAAAAGTTAATAGTGCACTCAATAGTGCAAAAAATCTGACAGGAACATTGTCAATAGTGGAAAAAATTTTTTTAATAAAATTGTTATTGACAAACATCCTGTCAATAGTTTCGGCCTTAAAACAAACACTGCTGTAGCCGTTCATGCATGTAGAATGCTTCATTTTCAAAATGCCCCCCTCCCATATTCCTACAATTACATTTCATAGAGTTCAATCCAAAACTGAAAAAAAGAAACTTAATCACCTCAAAAGCAGACTTGGACCGCGGATCTTCAGCCCCACTGGCCGCCGTCTTGTCCACCTCAATTCAGATGAAAAATCCGAACTGCCGGGTGGCCTGGCCAACTTTCAGGCCACCGTAGACCTCCACACCTTTTCCTACCTTCTCTTCATTGCAGAAGAACTGCACATTTGCAGTTCTTGAAAGGACGTTTTTGAAGTTCACCGGCTGGAACTCGCTGGCCGCCACGAGTTTCTCATACAACTGGGCAAAAGTAACGTCCCCCTGCCCACAATCGATGGCATACCAATCTACGATGACGCCACCACTCTTCCTTGTTACTTTAATGCTGACATATAAATCCGGAGGACGCTCATCCGCAGTTGAATTTGATGCCATATTTCTTGGAATGTGAGCGGTGCACATGCGCTCGGAGTAAGTTTACGACAAAATCAGTACGTTTTACGATAGAAAGAGAGGCATTTTATGGCATACGTTTGCTCTGGTCGAAAACTTTTTTTTTTTTTTGGGAAACGCACGAAAATTGATGCACGCGTGGATGTCATCCATATAATTGAATCAACGTGGCCTAATGGCTAAAAACTCATGAAATTTTCCACATCCATTTGTCCTATGGTAAATTAGACTAGGTGGGCTTCATTAACTTTATAGCACCATCTAGTTCAAAAATACAGATTTGACACTTTGGACATATTCAAAAACTCATGAAATTTTGTACACTCATCGATTATGCACACACCGAAACTCAGCCATTGGCGCTTGACCCCAGGTGTGTCTGAGGGACTCCTGCCCGGTATATGGTTTCGCCTATCAGTGTCAAATTTGGTAGGTGTGTGGAGTGCCTTGAGCCAAACAAAATTGACTATACGTTGCATCAGCCATAATCAACAGGAAGTGAGATTTTTGGTTTTGTGCGTTTTGACATGTATTGCATTTTAATGAACTCCTCTGTGGTTTGTTGGATCAATGCCATATTTGGGATGCATCATGTCAAGATGATGCTGATGTTAAATTGCGAACGGATTTGCAATATGTTGCAAGATGTTGAAATGGCGAACAAATAAACTTGTACATTACACCATGCAAACAGGAAGCAATTCATAAATTCACCATGCATTGCCTGTTACGGCTCAAACTTCTCCACAGGTTATAAGAAATCATGGTTCGGAAGATACCCACATGCCCAAAGACACCCTCTGATATTGCGCCACCATTTGGACCTGGACAGTAATGATTCCATTGGCGAAAAACTCTGACTCATAAAATTTGGTCCACACATCATTCCTGGCCACTACTACTCAGGGACAGAGGCTTGGCCCTGGATGCAATGCCCTATTATTTTTGGTATGTTCTCATGTGCAAGGGCCTTTTATTACTGCTAGTGGCTATATTTATCATTATTCTTAGATTTAGTTATACATGGGGCCTGAGCACTGAGGTGCAAAGCCCTATTGTTTTTGTCTTTTTTTTTCTCCACAAGGAAACTCCTTTTTGAGGCACTTGCGATGCTCAAACTCACAAATTTTGGCACACTGATCAAATGTGCGTAAAATCACACATTTTACATTCAGCAAGGGACTGGGTGTGGTCCTGGAGCTCTATAGCGCCCCCGAGAAACAGGCTATGGTTGAGATGAAGTTGCTCGGCATGAAATTTGGTGTGATTGATACTCTTGTGACACAGGACAATTTTCACTTGGTTCTATTTGACTCCGCTCCACAGGAAGTCAGCCATGCTGGATGGAATGTGGGATTTTGAAATTTTCCCACGCTGTCTTGAGGGGTGGTTAAAAACTCTTGATGGTTTAAAAACTCATGAAATTTTGCACATACATTTGTCTGATGATACAATTTGAGGTGATATGGTAAATTAGTCTAGACAGGCTTCATTAATTCCATAGCACCACCTAGTTCAAAAATGCAGGTTTGACATCCTGTACATATTCAAACCTCATGAATTTTGGTAGACAAATCTGTCATGCGTACCGCTGCTCACCCATAGGGGCTTGACCTATGGGGTCGCCATGGAGTCCCCCATATGTCAGAGACTCCTGCCTGGTATATAGTTTCACCTATCCGTGTCAAATTTGGTAGGTGTGTGGAGTACTCTGAGACGAACAAAATTGCCTATACATTGCATCAGCCATACTCAACAGGAAGTGAGATTTTTGGTTTTGTGCATTTTGACACGTGTTCCATTTTAATGAACTCTTTGGTGGTTTGTTGGATCCATGCCATATTTGGTATGCATCATGTCAAGATGTTGCTGATATTAAATTGCGAAGGGATTTGCAATATGTTGCCAGATGAAAGAAAACCAATAACTATATACGTTACGCCAAGTAAACAGGAAATGAGTCATAAATTTGCCATGCATTGCCTGATATGGCTCAAACTTTACAGGTTATAGGATATCATAGTTCAGAAGATATCCACATGGTTTTATGGTATGGCGCCTTATCCAACTGAGTCACGATGCCATATTTATTTATTTTTTTTATTTAAAGAATGTATCATGACTTTGGCCTGTTTTTATTAAGCGTGTCTTTTGTTTACAGTTTAGCATTGTAAGAGCCAAATTTTTTGTATTATGCTACTAAACTATATTTTATTGTTGTTTTGTTTATTATTATCATTATTATTATTATTATAGCAGCAGTAAAGATGCCAATTAGTTGGCCTTGCAGAGGACAATGGAACATGTTTTGGGTGCATACTATATGTACATATTTGCAGAAGAGTGTTCCCCTGTTAGTACTTACAAAGTGGTAATTTCTGACAAATGTCTGCAATTTTTTTTTTCAGTGTAATTCAGTGAAGTTATTTTTCAAAATAGGCAAAAAGAGGACACATAATTTGCATTAAAAGCAGTAACTAATATAACGGTGATTATGTTCCAAAAGATTGTGCTCAAAGCAGAATAGTAAAGACTTAAAAAAAAAAAAAAAAAAATTAGGGAGAGATGTGACACCACAGCTTTATTGGCAGTGTTTTTAGATAATTAAAACCTAATCATTATCTCATCCAAGATAACAATTTCATTTTGCAAAACATGTTGGTGAAACACGTTTTTTACAGTACATCCAGCTCAATTTACAACCAAACAAATAAAACACAAACTAACTAACATTACATTAGTTACATTGTTAAGCTATGTAAGTAAGAGCTCACATTGTTTACCCTGGCTGGTTTTGTTATTTGAGTGTTCATTTGATTTTGCATAGTGTCACACACAGACTATAAGGGGGAAGGTTTTTGAAACCAGTTAACATTGATCACTCCTCAAACTATAATCACACCATCAAAATTTCACATTGTAATAGCCCTACTCACAAGGAGTTTGTGCTTTCACTGAAAAATAATTGTCTGAAACCTAAATAAACTGCTTTTCCCTTGCAGAACTGCCCTCTTTATTGCCTGTCGTAGAGGTTGCTGAGGCCCTACTGCATGTGCGAAATGGAGAGTGGTTTCTTTGTCTCCTTGTCGCCAATGTTCCAGACAGCTTCAATGAAGGTATTTTAATAAACACATCTACTACACTTTGAAAGCATTGTGTTTCTTTTTATTGATAAAATTTTTTTTTTGAGTCCTGTATATACAATCCCTGTCAGTAACTGCCGGCAGTTGCAGTTATGCACGTTTTTACATAAAAACAATCTAATTATTCAGGACTATTCCTTATTTCTGTGAAAGACATTCCTATTTTCACATTTGGTAGTCATTATTTCTGCATTAGACTGCAAAGTTTTATCTTACTATTAGCTCACTCGCTATAGGGTCATGCGGTGTCCGTCCGCAATTCACAAAAATCGCTACTCCTTGAGTTTTCAGTGGATTTTGATTCGAATTTTGTTTGGAAAATGTAATTGGTTTGTACAAAAGTTACTCCCTGGTTTTGTGATTTCTTCATAACAAATTGCTAATTAGGCCGGTTAATGAGCTTTCAGGAAAATCGCTGCTCCTCCCTGAGTTTTCAGTGGGTTTTGATTGTTTTGTGTGGAAGATCAAATGGTTCTCATTGTTCTCATGAATAACTGAGCTAATTATAAATGAGTTTGATCTCTCATGGTACAGCTGTATGAGCTACTGCATCGCTGATGCTCTGGTTCCGTTAAATATTTTAGCGCATACAGGGCTTGGCATTAACGGTAGTCTGACTGTCCGAGACAACCAAATGTTTGGTCCAAACAAGTCAAATCTGCATCTGCCTGTCTTGACAGGACAAGTTGAATATTTGATGAATAATTACTATAAAAACTGATTTTTCAAGAGTTACATCAATAAAGTTTCAACAAAACTAGTTGTCATCTTGATCCAGCTGTGTTATTGCTTACAAAATTCCAGGGAAGCAAAGTATAGCAGGTGTGTGTTTTAAAAAAAAAAAAAAAAACACCCACATCATAATATCTAACTATAGAGGACTTTCACGGACATCACAGATTTTTGTTTTTCATGCAACATCCGCCATATTACTGGGCAAACAAAGAAACAGCCACAACAGTTCATCATGAAAATTGAGACGACTGCAGTCAGAACAATCTCTCTGAAATTATGAAAAAATTATTTTATACCAGCAGGTCATGTTACATTGAAAAGCTGAAACATACAGGCATCACAGATCCATATAATTTACCCACAAACGGGTTTATTTATTCTGCATACTGCTCCGTGTGTGTGTGCGCATGCACATGCTTGTTCACTGCTTCAGATGGATTAAATGCAGAGCAGGAATTTCATTGTGCTTGAGTTTATATGTGACAAAAATAAAGGCTTCTTATTATTAATTTACCCACAAATATTTATTCCAACTTGAAAAGTATACGACAAGCCAGCTACCAGATTTGGGGACGCTACAACATCTTGAACTATTTAGCATTTGGACTTTGGAGATGCTAAAGGCTTACAAAAGTACAGATGCCTACCAATATTTCGAGGCAGGTTTCATGCATGTTGGAATGTTATGGGAAATTCCTGATGAAGAAAAATACCTTAACGTGACAAAGGAAAGCTCAAACATGGACTTCTAAAAGTAATAAACAAGCCAAGGCCTAAATCTAGCATATTTTATGGTGTTTAGCCTCATCTACATTATCAGTACAAAACAAGCATGCTGCTAGTCTCACCAAGCATTAGGTCTAATAAAATGTATAACTAAATACCAAGACAATACTTGTGCATACTAGTAACTAACTTTCACACTAAGTTAATTAACACACAATCAACAGATTAAGTTGTTTTTTTTTTTTTTTCAAAAGATTGTATATATTTTTAGTCTTTTGTATTTGTAATTATTTGTATCTGTACATGCACGACCCCACCAGCTCTGCAGATCAACTTATTGTGTTTAAATAAAGTTATTCATTCACTATGAGTTGAAAAACTATCCATCCGTTGAGTTCCCCGACATCTGACTACCTGGTGCTGCAAACATTGTTCTACACGGACAAACTGATAGAAAACCTGGAAAAGCATGGAGGCATACAACTTTTTATATATGGCTGGGTTAAGGATCTGAGGATCAGGACACAAGATAAATCCTATATGATTTTTGCCTGCGTAAATAGGAGTTTCTGTTTTTTGTTTTTGTCTGTGTCTTTGTGATGGTTGCTAGGAGGCTACAAGTTTTGATATCGGGTATAAACAAACGACTGCCGCTCGATTCCCAGTCCTCCCTGCTCTTCTCTTCCAGCAGGCATCACAGAGCCATATAATTACCCACAAGTGTGTGTGTGTGCGTGTACACGCTCTATGTGTGGATGCGAGCAAGCAATCTCCAGTCACTTTTGATTCTTTTGACTGCTGCGAATCTCTGGTTACAGATGCTACTTGATAGGGGGATAGTAAACACGCACACAAATGCGCATGTGCGCCTGAAGCGAGCCAATCAGAATCACAGTTACAAATCAGGAAGAAAAACAAAACAAAATGATCACAGGGATGCTGGTGAATACATCTTGTTTTTTGGAATGTACTCACTCAAATCATTTTTGTTCTTAAAGAAGCTGACCATAGGTGTGCCTGAACAGGCCTAACTCACTAAAATATTTCTGCCTTGAACGTCTTGGTCGGGCAGATCGGGCATTCAGGCAATGTCTGGTGTTGAGGCTAGCATTTGGGTGATAAGATGGCATAATTATAAATAACTTGCTTCTATAACTGTCCTATATAGTCACAAAGTACATCTGTGTAACTAGGACGTTCATTATAATTTTAACATTAAGTCTATTTTGTTGAAGTTATCAACTGTTCATCAATGCAGATTTGAGTGCAAGACAGTTTTCATGAAAACTAGGTGTCCAGAGCCATTTTCTAAATGTATCTTTTGACTGTCCATATAGGGCCATCCTCCACAGGAACGATGTAATGAGAACTCCAGCCAGAAGTAGGGCATCAGGATGGATCAGATAGGTCCAAAGTGTAAAAGAGGCCAGCATCACTGATATCTCAGGATTGTCATGTAACTTGATGGGGGGCAGAGGGGAGCCACAGGTTGTTTGAGGGGGGAGAAAGCCACAGGTTGTTGAGTATGCCCAGTGTCATCTAATGGTTAAGAACAGTATACATTGTGCACTGAGTGCAAGCAGGGACTCTGGCAAGACAAACAAGAGGCTTAACTAAACATTTATGTTTTCAGCCTAGACTTAAATGATGAGACTATGT
This sequence comes from Notarius kessleri, assembly GCA_025212355.1. NCBI lineage: Eukaryota > Metazoa > Chordata > Actinopteri > Siluriformes > Ariidae > Notarius > Notarius kessleri. The sequence continues at coordinate 11,770,980 of JAOBAM010000009.1, read as the reverse complement.
TTGAGTCCCGAACACAACTTGGAAGGTTGTTGTGTAACTGTGGGGCTTTGTAAGAAGAGGCTGTGCCCACTGATGTCGCCCTCACTATTTGAGGTATCAACAGATAGCCTGTACCTTTTTGATCTGTGTAGGTGTGGCAGAACATAAAAGACCAGAAGTTTGCTCAGGTACTGTGGTGCAAGACCATTTAGTGCTTTATAGTTCGATAGTAGTATTTTATAATCAATGTGAAATTTGGTTAGGAGCCAATGTAGTGTAGATAAGATGGTCGTAAATTCATTACCTGTTCTCCTTATTCTAAGGCAGCCTAGTATTACACTTTATTTACATTCAATTCAATCCAGTTATTCTTGATGTTATTCTCCCTAGAGAACAGTGGGGCTAGTTGGGTGTCTCATTCTTTGTTTATCTTCTGTGGCAGCTGTACATGTTGTCCTATCACAGAATTTACCACTTGATCAGTGCCCATAAGCGGCTGATACTACATGGGCTGTAGAGCAATACAAGCAAGTCCACTGCTATTACTGGATTAATCATGGACGTGTAAGGCAAAAACCATCCAAACATCCAGTCGGTTATCCAATTATAGGCCAATATCAAACCTTCCCTTTATCTCTAAGATCCTTGAAAAAGCTGTGGCACAGCAG
>JAOBAM010000009.1:10280058-10294266 GCA_025212355.1 Notarius kessleri | reverse complement strand
GACTTGTCCAGGGTGTACCCCGCCTTTCGCCCGTAGTCAGCTGGGATAGGCTCCAGCTTGCCTGCGACCCTATAGAAGGATAAAGCGGCTAGAGATAATGAGATGAGATGAAAACCCCTCCTACTGCCAACTCTTAATCCCATCAGATTAACTCTTAATCACATCAGGACAAGTCACAATGGGTAAGGTCATGTTTTTTCACACATTCCAACAGCATTCTAAAACTGCTTTTTACAACAGCTTCATTTATCTGGTATTTGACTCTATTCTGTGTGTCTTGAACTTAACTCTTGTACTATTTTACTCAGTTCAGAGCCACAACCAACTATATTACTCTGTTACATAATTACTCTAATTTTGCTCCAACTCCAAATTTTACTCTATAAACTCAAAATAGAGCAAAATTAACTATTTTTGAGGACAATACTTTTAACTCTCAAAAAACTGCTGTCTTTTTTGTCCTGTGTATGCACTACAGCACAAGCATATCAACCGATCTTCTCATAAGAAACAGAATAAATATTTACACTTACTGGAGTTCATCTTTGGCTGGATTGAGTTAAAGTAAAAAAAAAAAAGGCACCGCTCATCATCAGTGTTGCAGTTCTCAAGGTTGAATTGAATCGCTGTTCTGAATCATGAATTGAACCATGAATTGATTCACTGTCCTGAAATTGATTCATTGTCCTGAATCATGAAATGAATCATGAATTGAATCGCTGTCCTGAATCATCCAAAGCACATAAAATCCATGTACCATCTCACAACAAGTTTTACCTCCAAATATCCTAAACTATGTCTGACAGATTTTATCCTGTTTATGGTGGGTGTTCCCATGGCAAAAGAGAAACCAATCAAAACTGAAAGAGTGAAAGTGATTATCATACCATTACCATGTGAATAGTCTTTTATGAATGTTTAAGTGTGCGCTCAGCACTCTGACTTCAGTGTGACTAAGGTGACAAGTTTTATGTTTCATCTAATTTAGGTAATTTAAAAACTATAATATTATTTGTGTCATTAAACCCGCTGGAAATGAGCAAACTACAAAAATGGACAGCTTGGACTACAACTCCCAGCATACACAGTGCCCTCTATCTCCTGCCTTCTGATTCACAGCTGACTCACATTTCCACAATCACCTGTCTCCCTATATAAACCCCAGTCACACTCTCACCTATTATGAAGTATCATCCTGATTCACCCCCTTTGCACAGCTCTCTTAGTATCAGGACAATCCATGGGGGACCCATAGGTGACAGACTGGTCTCATCACGAACACAACCCTTACAGATACAGGTGGGTGCACTACATAAAGAGCTCATCTCACTGTACATCACAACCACTATCCATCACAACATCATCCTAGGATATCCCTGGCTACAGCTTCATGATCCCCTCATCTCATGGCAAAACAAGGAAATACTCCAATGGTCACCCACATGCTTTCAGAGCTGCCTCTCTTGTCCCCAACTCCTCATTTCCTCCACTTCTGTTGAGAGCCCACTCCCCGACTCCATGGACAACATTCCCAAGTGTTACGGGGACCTTTCCGAAGTCTACAGCAAGGGGAAGGCCTGTGGGTTACCACCACATCGGCCCTGCGACTGTGCCATAGAGCTACTGCCAGGCATGGATCCACTCTAAGGTTCCTGTCCCAGAAAGAACACACTGCCATGGAGGAATACATTCAGGAGGCTCTCAAGCAAGGTTACATTAGCCCATCGAAATTTTCTGCATCTGCTGGCTTCTTCTTCATGGAGAAATGAGGAGGTGGACTGCAACCCTGCATTGATTACAGAGGACTCAACGAAGTCACAGTTAAGTATCCGTATCCTCTCCCTCTGGTTCCGGCAACTCTAGAGCAACTTTGATCGGCCAAAGTGTTCTCTAAGCTGGATCTATGCAGTGCACATAACCTGATCTGGATCAAATGAGATGACGAGTGGAAGACCGCCTTCAGCACAGCCATTGGTCACTTCAAATACCAGGTCATGCCATATGGACTTTCTTCAGCTCCCAGCGTGTTCCAAAGTTTCATCAATGATGCACTGAGGGACATGCTGGGCAAATACATCATTGCCTATGTAGATGACATTTTGATCTATTCCTCTGACTTCCACAGTCATCAGGAACACGTCAGAATGGTAGTCAAATGGTTATTGGAAAACCACCTCTACATAAAGGCCGAGAAATGTGAATTCCATCAAGACAAAATCTCCTTCCTGGACTATGTAATCAGCACGGAAGGAGTAAGCATGGACTCAACTAAAGTCTCAGTAGTAACCTCATGGCCAACCCCCCAAGTCAGTCAAGGACCTCCAGAGATTTCTAGGTTATGTCAACTTCTACCGCCATTTTATTAGGAACCATTTGTTGTGGAGGTGGATGCCTCAGAAACGGGAGTAGGAGTCATCCTGTCCCAGCGGTATGGGGAAAAGCCTAAGTTACACCCAGTGGCCTTCTTTTCCAAGAAACTGACGCCCACCGAGAGGAACTACAGTATGATGTAGATAATTGCAAGCTGTTGGCCATCAAGCTAGCCCTTGAAGAATGGCAACACTGATTGGAGGGAGCCACTTGTCATCCTCACTAACCATAAAAATTTAAAGTATCCCAAGAAGGCCAAGAGGTCGAATCCATGTCAGGCCAGGTGGGCACTGTTATTCACCCATTTTAATTTCTCCATCTCCTTCTGACCAGGTTCCAAGAACACCAAGGCAAATGCTTTGTCCCGGGCAATAGCTCCTTCCCCCAAGGACACAGAACTGCCACCCATCATTCCATCACAACACTTCGTACAGTCCATCAACGTGGAATATGGACAACGAAATCCATAAGGCACAACCACAAACCTTACCCAGTTACCTCCCACCTGATCTTCTCTTTGTGCCAGCATGTCTACACAGCAAACTCATCACCTGGGCACACACATCTCCTGCCACCAGTCACCCTAACAGTCAACACACCTACCAGATGTTGAAGAGCAGGTACTGGTGGGACAACATGCTCTCTGAAATAAACCAGCTCATCTCTTCCTGCTCCAACTGTGCCCAGGCCAAGGTTCCATGATCTCCTCTGGCTGGCAAGCTAATGCCTCTACCTGTCCCACAGCAACCCTGGTCACACCTTGCGATCAATTTCATCATGGACCTTTCTTCCTCACAGAACAATACCACCATAATGGTAACCATCAATCATTTCTCGAAAGCCTTGAAGCTCATTCCTCTACCTGGTATCCCTATGGCCGTCCAGACGGCTGTTCCAGCAGATCTTCAGATATTATGGCATTCCAGAAGACATCGTCAGCGATAGAGGTCCGCAATTCATTTCCAAGTTCTGGCCCAGCTTGATGGAGAGGTTGGGAGTGTCTGTAAGCCTTATATCCAGTTACCATCCTCAATCCAATGGACAGGTAGAACGAGCCAACCAAGAAATCGGCTGCTTCCTACAGATCTACTGCATGCACAACCAGAGGGACTGGGCATGCTTCCTGCCATTGGCCGAGTATACACAAAACTCTCTAAAACATTCTGCAACTAACACCATTCCAGTGCATACTCAGCTACCAACCACCCTTGTTCCCCTGGGACGATGCACCCAGCCAGGTACGGGCAGTTGATGAATGGTTCCAGCACAGCCAAACCATTTGGGAGGAGGTCCATCAGTGGCTAGAAGTCATCTGTGCCAAGTACAAGACTTATGCTGATAAACACAGAGGAGAGACTCCCACCTTCCTTCCCGGCAATCGAGTATGGGTGGCCACAAAGAAAGAGAGTCAAACACCCATAGAAAGCTTCAACCACGCTACATCAGACCATTCAGAGTTCTGCGATGCATCAATGAAGTCTCATACCATCTGGAACTTCCACTGCACAGCCGAGTCTCTCCCACATTCCATGTTTCGAATCTCAAACTTGCCATCCCAGGACTTCTTTCCGACAATACACCTACCCAAGAACACCCTTCTTTGAATCTAGAGGGGGAACCCATCTACCAGGTCAACAAGATCCTCAACTCCAGATGAAGAGGAGGCCAGATCAAGTACCTGGTGGACTGGGAAGGGTACGGACCAGAAGAACAAAGTTGAGTCAAGTCCAAAGACATCCTTGACCCTCTTCTGAAACAGGACTTCCATGCCCAGCACCCCAGCAAGCCAGCACCCAGAAGTAGAGGACATTCCCGAAAGAGTATAGCTCCTGGAGGTAGCTCCTTGGGGGGTCTGTCAGTAAACCCACTGGAAATGAGCAAACTACAAACATGGACAGCTCAGACTACAACGCCCAGCATGCACAGCACCCTCTATCTCCCGCTTTCTGATTCACAGCTGACTCACATTTCCACAATCACCTGTCTCCCTATATAAACCCCAGTCTCACACTCACCCATTGCAAAGTATCATCCTGATTCACCAGTTCATACCAAGCCTGGTTTCTTTCTGACTGCCTTTCTAACCCTTGCCAGTACTTCCTCGTTTTCTCACTCGTAACTAGTCTTGCCCTCGTAACTCTGTTTGCCGATCGCCCGACCCTCGCTAGCTTCTGACTATGTCTCGATTTGGCTTGGTTTGCTCTTCTAAAGCTGTCTTCTGCCGCAAATACATCCGTAAGTGCCTGCGTCCTCACAGCTGGGCCTTGGGTGTGACTTGTTTTAGTAGCAGGTAAGATTGTAGTAGGGGAGAAATAAGCATTCATTCTGACACAAATAATCAAATCAGAATCCCATTCTTTCCTGAAATATTAAGACTTGCTTTGCATTAAACATTGTTACATCCAACACTTCCCCTACTGGACAAAACTGAAAAACAACAAACAGGTTGACTGTATTTCACTTTTCTGATTTTTCATGATGTCATGAAAATTTTTTCACAATGAAAAGCAGCGCACTTGAAATAGTAACACGTTGACATAGTAAATGTGTTTTGTGGTAATAGAAAAATATGCATTTACTTTATCATTTTATTGTTGATTTACCATTTAAGTAGGTGTGGTAAAATCACCATAGAAAAGAGCTTGAGTCATGCATTTCTCTTTCTTCTCCAACATTCTAACACCTTTCTCCTACAAGGAGCTTGAAACAGATCTTATGATGTAAGTAATGAAGATTGTCATCACTGATGAGTGTGCAACCATTGTAGTTGAGGGAACTAAGATCCTGCAGGGGATTGATGTTGCCAGATCCTGTGCTTTGCTGAAGGGCATAATATATGTTCTTAACTTCAGCTATCCCAAACAGTTGAAGTTCACCTTTAAGGTATTGCAGACACTGTTCCTTGAACTTGATGGACAAAAAGCCAGCTCAAAAGTAACGAGTCTCAAGTATGGTATTTTCCGACTGCTCTTAAAATCTCAGCATTCTGAGGGAGTTGGAAGTTTTGCTTGATTTGTCTGAGAATGTCTCACTATAATGGACAGTTTCAACCCATATACTGGTGTTGACATTACAAATATCACAGTTAATATACCTTGAGGTTTTATCTGGTTACACACCAGATGTGTTGCACTTAAGACTTGGTTTTAGAATTGGTGCAGTCTTTTATATGTATGTTCTATACTCACAGAGCTGCACAAATGCATTCAAAAGTTCAGGTTCTCTTTGTTTATCCAGAATTTACAATTTTCAACCTGTTCTGAGCCATAAACAGTTCTCTGATATAGAAATCATTACAACTGCTCTTAGTGGCTTCTTAAAACTCTTGTGTTGAAGAAATGTTAAATTGCATTTCTTATAAAATGTGATTCATATTATTTATGTACAAATCATGACAATTGTTTGGAGAAATGTGAGAGTTAAAATTTTATGCTACGGTATTTGTAATATTTAGGGATGCCTTTTTTGGTCTAAGTCCACTAATTTGTTGTTTGTTAGTTATTGTCAACTCAATGTTAAAGTAGCTGCTTTCTATGACTGTTTTATAGTGAATTAATGTTTTATATGAATATTTAATCATCCAGTTCTGGTAATTAATTCATTTTCTTATAATATGTTTAGCATGCTTGCTTCATTGTTTCACACTGTGGTTCAAACAGAGACTCAAAATTTTGCCTTGTAACAGTAGGCCAAATACTTAGGTACCTAAGACCAGAATCACTATAAATATTTGTGGCTAAAACTTTTTTTTTTTTTTTAGTGCTTTGAGTATAATGTGATTGTGGTGTTTGTGAAATTGGAGTACAAAATAAAGTTATTACGTTCAGTTATTACGTTCATGTTACTTAGAAATGCTTTTTATTGTGGCCAAAAAGCTAATTCTCCATACTTTAAAATATTGTGTTGAATCAATGTAATTCTACCAGCAGTTAGCATAACTTAAAAACCTTGATGCAAAATGTTGCCTTAAAATTTTTTTTTTTGACCCAGTGGTTTATTTTCTAGAGTGCAGTAATTTATTGATGGTCCCTAAGTGAAAATGGGTGGGTTTAAGAGTGAGGGCTCGGAGGTGAGCTAACCGTCCTCTCAATGTCGACAAAAGTGAAACTGAGGAGGAAGACGCTGCTGGATCCCGGTTGAATGTCTGTCAAACATCCAACTTAAAACTATCTTCACCTCGGTAGATCACTGGATATGGATGTAAAGTTCACAAACCAGCCTACGTAAACACACTTCTGAATATAAAATGTCATACAATTATGCCACAGCCAAGGCTTGCATAGGGACACAAGCAAGGCAAGCAAAGGAGACAGGTTTGTGCACATTTCAGCCTCAGGTTCTGAGATCATAAACTCATGCTGCCAGTTATCAACACCTCAACTAATGAATCAATACTATTCCGTTGCATGGACCTAATGTTATATATAAATGAGCATCACATAAGAGGTGCCTCAACCGCTAAATACATTAAATTTATAATTGGCAACAAGGGAAAAAATTGTGCATTTACCATTCTATATCTTCCTAGCAGAAAATATAGAATCTGTTGTCTGAATTTCCATGTGTATGTTTTTTACTTCATAAGCAATCCATTATAACATTGCTAATTTTTTGCTAATACAAAGTTACAAAAGAAATTATGCTCTGGCTAACAGGACTTGAAAGTAAAGTAAAAAGATTAATGCATGTTGTACCCATTAGCTGAATCAGATTACCTGTGCTGGCTTTGTTTTTTAGTTTAAAAATAATGTTTGTTTGTTTGTTTGTCAAATTATAGTGTTCACACATTAAAAAATTAAAAATTCTAAATAAACCACAGAAATTTCTTGGGGGGGCTATGGCTATCCTAGGGGTAGCTACAGCACCCTCAAGCCCTTCTTTAGCACTGCCCACGTATGTAGGGTGTCCAAAAATACTCAGTAGGCAAATGGTAGCTGGATGATCTGCTACATCCATAATATGCAAACGTACCACGTTATGCTATCCCATCATTCAGCTGGAGCCTCTGAAGAAGAATTCTCCCTGAAGAAATAGAAAGAAGATGGTGGACTGAAGCAAAGCAGTGTCAAATTGATGTCTCTGGCAGGGTACAAATGTAATTATCAGGAGTGGTTAAACATTTCTGCCTTTGCAGAAATCTCATTCTCATTATCTCTAGCCGCTTTAACCTGTTCTACGGGGTCGCAGGCAAGCTGGAGCTTATCCCAGCTGACTACGGGCGAAAGGCGGGGTACACCCTGGACAAGTCACCACAGGGCTGACACACAGACAACCATTCACGTTCACACCTAAGGTCAATTTAGAGTCACCAGTTAACCTAACCTGCATGTCTTTGGACTGTGGGGGGAAACCGGAGCACCCAGGGAAAACCCACACAGACACGGGGAGAACATGCAAACTCCGCACAGAAAGGCCCTCGCCGGCCACGGGGCTCGAACCCGGCCCTTCTTGCTGTGAGGCGACAGCACTAACCACTACACCACCATGCTGCCCCATCTAAAACCTGATTGGTTAAATTAATTTATGGGAACACAAACTGTCCCAAGTCTCCCTGCTCTCCCTTACTAATAAATTGAATGATCCACATCATCAAGAAAGAGAAGTAGAAGCAGGGGCAGCTGGTATCAATAGGCTAGCAAGGCTAAGCCCCTGTGTCTTTCAAAGGTAAAAGAAAAATCAATATATCGTATCAATATATCATAGTTTTTTGGGGAATCCATGTCATCTTATCTGTTGTTAGTAAACATTTTAAAGAGGATTATTTGTGAATTGTTTAAACTGAGTGGAACAGCACCACTAGTGGTCATACAAAAACACACAGAATGATATGAAGCGAGGCTGTGGGCTAACTGTAACGAGCTCGGTGCTGTAGGTTCATGCAGCCAATCAGCGACACTTGTGTCACATCATGACTACACAGCTTGACACCCCCCGGTTTTCAGCTACAGTGGGCTCAAGTGGGCTTTTGGTGACATTTCTGTAATATGTCACCAGTAGGCATATTACAGACTCAGTCACAGGTGTAATGAATGTGAATGAAGTGGATTATTTAGTCTATCATTATTTCTCCGTTAAAATATGTTTGGAGGAGAAACTGAAAGTTGATAGACTGAACACACATTGTCTAATCAAAGTACAAATTACACAAAAGGACAGATAACAAAACTATAAGTTTAGTGGGTTTGTTTGTCTGTTTGTTTGTTTGAACAAAAGAGTTTTCTGTGTATTGTGTTTGTTATTCAGACAAAATGCAGTTCATATTCAAATATATTAGTGAACTGTATTATTCACTGCACCCCTCAAAAATATTTCCCACCAGCCACCACTGAGTACAAGTGCTTAAGTAACTCTTATACTTAACATAAACAGTTTTAGGCTTTTTATAGTAGACACACGTGAGATCATGTTCATAGCTACGAGGTAAAGACTCGTAAGACTCATAACCAAGGTGTAACCTACTGATTTCCTGACTTTTTTTTTAAACCAGGAATTCCCAATGCCACCGAGAAATATGTACATTTTCTTCTTGTAGTAACTACTTTTCTGACAAAAACATCATTCATGCTGTCCAACAGTTTACCTTTAGAACCAGAACAATTTCAAAGTAGCCAGCGTTTCCCTTGATGATGCTTTGCACACCACTGGCATTATCCTAACCAGCTTCTTGAGGGAGTCAACTGGAATGCTTTTCAATTAAAAGGCGTGCCTCGTCAAAAGTTAATTAGTGCAATTTCTTGCCTTCTTAATGCGTTTGAGATCAAACAGTAAATAATACAAATACAGTAAATAGCCCTATTCCACAACTGTAGTAATCCATAGTATGTCAAGAACCGCTCAACTAAGTAAAGAGAAATGACAGAACATCATTACTTTCAGATCTTCTTCTTCTCAAGTCACTATGCAACAACTTTAAATTAAACTTTCCCTATCCAGTGTTGGACGCACAGAGGGACAATGCTTCCAGTTCTTCTTGGGTGCAGGGATGTGGTAGATGTGGGCAAACTAGTAGATGTTGCATAGTCTGTTCCTCTCCACACAGGCAACTGGTGTCGTCATTCTCGCTATACCCCCACTTCACTAGATTGGTTTTGCAGGGGCCTACAGCAGTTCTCATACGGTTAAGACATGACCAGAAGGGCCATGCTTTGCTGGAGCCAGGGGGAAGGGTTTCCTTAGGGCTGATGGACACCCTATGCGGTGCTTGGGTAAGATATTTGGTCCACAGGGACAGTTGCTGGTTGTGAGGGCTGTTGTTCAGTGGCTCAACAGAATGTATGAAGCTGTGCCTTGATTTCAGTCTCTTTCCTGTTGGCACATGGTTGAAAAGATGGGTGTTCCTAATAAAGTGGCCAGTGAGTGTATATGAGTGTATATGAAGTCATTTTTTTTGTCTATAATGCTTTGTTACGTTTGTTTTTAAGTAGTCTAATTGAGAGAGATAATAAGTGATGATTCTATTCAAATGTGATTATGCTCTAGAAAACGTAATAATGTAATTTAATAATTTTTAATAAGCTGCTTTCAATCAAATAGTTTTTAAAAATAAATATATGGAGCTGTGATGTATAATCAAAACATGTTAAACTGTCCTTATTGTGACAATCCCAAGCATTTGGATTATATGGATATGGAACCAGTTTAAATGGCTCATTTCTTGTCCACTTTATGCATAAAATCACAAAGAAAACTTCCGACACATTGCTAGTTCAATAGATGGCAAACATCGAGGCATGATTAATTTTTTCAAACATCTAACAGCAATAGTCATCAGTTTAGGATATTTAGCACTGATAAACACAAATATCATATGTTTTAATCTTTCACAGAATAACAGACTCACTCCATTTTTATTATCCATTAACTCTCCAAAGATTCAGTTTTTCATACAAAAACTCAATTATGTTTAGAGGTACAGTTAAGAGACCATTGCTACTTCCTTAACATTGTTTAGAGTTTCATGCCTATCTCTGGTGATATGAGATAGTGATATGAGTTTATACTTACACATATACAGTCATTGGCCAATTAACAGGAACACCATTACTCTTGCCCATTCATTTCATCATTAAATCATATGGCAGCACATGTATAAAAACATAGATGGGAGGGGGAAATGTAATCTCAGTGACTCAGAGAATGGCCAGTACTGGTAACACAAATAACCACTCAGTACAACTATGGTGAGCAGAAAAGCATCTCAGAACATATAACCTTGAAGGGGATGGGTTATAGCAGCAAAAGAACATATTGGGCTCCACTCTTATCAGCCAAAACCATGAATCTCAGGCTCCAGCAGGAACAGGTTGAACTGAAACTAGACAGGTGAAGATTGGTCAAATGAAGTAATTCTGATTAACCCCAAGTAAAAAGCAGCCATTTCTGTAAAATATTCTTGGTTTCATCTAACTGCTGCAGCCATGGTCCATAAAGAGCTTACAAAGCCTGTATGGAATCTCATTGCTGAAAGGTGTTAGTCAAGGAAGGGGTACAAAAGAACTTCAAAAATATTAGATATACCATGGAACACCGTGAAGGCCATCATCAACAAGTGGAGAAAATGGGGAACCACAGTGACATTACCAAGAACAGGATGTTCCTCAAAAATCCAAGAGGAAGGCTGCCAAGAGACCTATGGCAACATGAACCATTAACAGAGCGACATAATCCATCCATCATCTGGAACCACTTATCCTGTGCAGGGTCATGGGCAAGCTGGAGCCTATCCCAGATGACTATGGGCGAGAGGTGGGGGTACACCCTGGACAAGTCGCCAGATCATCGCAGGGCTGACACATAGAGACAAACAACTATTCACACTCACATTCACACCTACGGTCATGTCTTTGGACAACCTGCATGTCTTTGGACTGTGGGGGAAACTGGAGCACCTGGAAGAAACCCACACAGACACGGGGAGAACATGCAAACTCCAGACAGAAAGGTGCCTGTTGGCCACTGGGCTCAAACCCAGAACCTTCTTGCTGTGAGGTGACAGTGCTAACCACTACACCATCGTGCCGCCCCTGCATAATACAGTCTTGGGCAATTACTGGTCCCTCCCTGTATGTGACAACAATCTCTTGTATTCTTGCCTTGGCTGAGTGAAGGGGTAGGGTGGCTAGATAGAAGCCCTTTCTCATGGGAAAAAAACACTCAAGTCCAATTTTTTTGCACAAAATTCGACAAGATACCTAAAAGAACACCATGCCCAAGCACAGCCGCTACATGCCCCAATACACAATCCTCAGTCTTTTTTTCCTACAAGTTATGACACGGAAAAATCCCCAAAGCTGAAATTCGTGAACAGTCCACGCCACATACAATCTGTCCATCTCTGTTTGATCACAAAACAATAAAGGTTTCCTGAATCAACATTTCAGCAACTTCAAATCAATATTAGTGTCCCCTGTTGCTGATTTTCTGAATCGAGCCAAAAAGTTAACCTACTCTGTTGGCGCCACCATGATTAAAAATAATGTGATCGCATTCCTGGTGCTGATTGGCCAAAGCTTGAACCTTCATGCTCATGAACCTTACACACTTTGCTGTTTTACCTATCAGTATTCCCCAATCAGTGCCCAAATAAACTTGAGAATGACTTGAAGCTACAGAGTGTTTCATAAATTAAGACCTTGTGTACTACTTGTTTAATTTCCAGCCCTTCCATACCATGACATGGTGTGTTGTGAGCCTTTAGTCCCATTTTTGTTACTCATTTTGATACTTCACATTTAGAACATACCTTGGTGCATCCTAAGCCATAAGGACAATTCAATGTCACTCACCTTTCAACCAATCAGCATGTAGTAATGCATCATGTGATTTTCAAAATGGCAGCACCGGCAGAGTAGACTGGAAGTTTTCTGCTTAGTTGAAAAAAATAGAACGTTTGGATCAATATTATCGACTTGAATTGAATAACGTGGTGGGCTAAGAAATCTTTATTGATTCATGATCAAAATAAGTTTGGTAGACTGGCTGTGGAGCTGGCAGTTTACGAAATACATGATTTCGAACACGGGAACCCCCAGCTTTGGGATGTTTCCGTGTCATAACTTGTAGGAAAAGAAGACAGAGGAGGATCATGTATTGGGGCATGTAGTGACCATGTGCCTAAGGTGCAGCATGGTGGTGGCAGCATCATGCTGTGAGGTTGCTTCTCTTTAGCTAGGACTGCAGCTGTTTTCAAGATCGAGGGAATCATTTGACCTTTTGCAAGTTTCATATATGATTGCCCACTCTGTCTGAATGAGACTTTTTTTTTAGTTCTGCTATACCTCTTACTTATACACTCTATGGCTGTGCTGTGCTCTGTTCATCAAAACATTGCCAGATGTGGCTTGTCTTTTTTATATATTTTCTCACTGAGGACTCAAGCGGACACAGAGCATAATGAATACCTGAGCATGGTATTATAAATGGTTAACTTGGTATTCAGTATCCATACACACCCCGAATCGCTTCCTGTCCCCAGCTTATATTAGCATGTTATTTCCTACACATTCATTTGCCATTACATAAGAGGCCTATTTGATTAGACCGATCATGTCGACCATTGATCCTCTTCTACAAACAGAAAGAGAAGTGCAGGGGAATGAGGCAGAACTGACAAGGCAAACTAATTTTAATTATTGCGTCTGGAGGCCAAGCTCTCCTCCTGCTACTTACTGGTCTCTCCAGTCTCATATTCACTGTCTCTGAGCAACTCAAAGATGTCCACCTCCAGTTTGCCTGTGGTAGAGCGGTTGCTGGAACGGTTGATGTTGTCTTTTGCCAGCGTGATGGCCAAGCGCTCCCCCCGGCTGCACTCCATTGGATCATCGAGGATTGCAGCTGAGAGGGAGAGAGACAGACGGAAACACAGAGAAAGACTGAGTGAGAAAAATATCACAAGAGTCTTCCATAATTTCACAGTTTATGGAACATTCAACATGTCAGTTGTACTGTTCAATATAATTTACTTATAGCTCTTATGCAAATAAGCTACTGTATATTTGGGCAAGATGATGAAACCTTATCACTGAAACAACGCAATCAAGGCAATTGTACGATACACCTGAGGGGAAAAAAGCCCTTAGCTGACAGACTTATTGTTTGTTTTTACTCGTCTCTCCTGTCAATTACGTTATTCACAGCCCCAAGGGCCTTTAAATCTACCTCCATGTTCAGTACTCAGACACACAAACATGGCAGAATCTGGTGCTGACATTGCAATCTACTACAAAAAAAGTGTAATGACACCAAAAATAATAAAACAAGCTCTTTTTCAAAGATGAGGAAATCTGCTGACTGTGATAAGGAATGGACACTAAATTAGCTATATTCCTCCCAGATAGCTAAATGTCGATGTTAGTATGATAAACTGGCAATCACAATGCATGAGGAAGTTTTAGTAAATTTATCATATCGTTATTTCATATGTTTATAGCTTTGTCATGACTATGTAAACTGATTAGCGAGATTGGATCCTTAGCCCTGCTGTCACAAATTCCCTCTCTCAGTACACACTGCAGTTCCCATCATGATTTGTCCTGCTTTTAGGTAATGCATTTTCTGATTCTCTTTGTGCTTTTGTTCATGAGGACATGTGCCTTTGTTTCTGTTTCAGTGCCGTCTATGCCGCTGTGCTGTCATTTGTTTGTTACCTGGTTGTGTCCACCTGTTCTGTGTTAGCCCTTGATTAATTTGCCTATGCACATCGTGTTGTGTCACTGTTCTTTGAGAAGTTTTACTATACAGTGGTGCTTGATAGTTTGTGAAGCCTTTAGAATTTTCTATATTTCTGCATAAATATGACCGAAAACATCATCAGATTTTCACACAAGTCCTAAAAGTAGA
>JAOBAM010000009.1:8859987-8871464 GCA_025212355.1 Notarius kessleri | reverse complement strand
AGGACCAAACTAATAAATATCGGCGGTCAGTGAGCACCTCGGTGTGATCAGCTGTTCGTTTAGCGACAGAATGATGTCAGTGTACGGTCAAAGGTCAACCTGTGCATGCGCACACGGACTTCTTCTGTCTGCCTGACTGCGTGACGTGAGCAATTTCATGCACAGTATTTGCTCAGGAATCCCTTCAAATTAAATAACTTCCCAGGCACAGAATGGCCTGATATTTTGTGAGATATTACAGAAATAAACAGATATCACAATGAGGGGACTAAATTTCTCTTCATCTCATTATGAACCCAAGATTTACTCTGGAGAAATAATAATAATTTATTGTGCCATAAAATGTAAGAGGTCCATCAGTGCCGTCTCTGCTCTTTCAGTTCCTAGTATTAAGGTCTTGTCTTCAGTAGTTAGAAACTGTTTCCAGTTCTGCTTTGTAATCAGAATTGAGGAGTTCTCGTTTTCTTAGGAGGTGGTGGACCCTGTCCTGCGGGTCATTATTGTCTAGACGGGACCACTGACCCCCAGCCTTGTCCAGAGGGGACTTTTAGTAATAGGACCAAATTAACTTCAGAGGTATGACAATACGTTCCAAAAAGTTGTAAATAATCACCCTATGGTTATGTTTTTATTGCAAGATCATATCATTTGTTTCTAACTCTTGTGTTTACATCAATCGTATGCTATGTGTACATTTACTCATGTGTACTGGTATGTGCATGATTTATTCCATTTAATGAAGTGTGTCCATGAGTTTATGTTCCAAATTAGGTAGCATTATTGTAAAGATGCACCTCTGTCCTGTAGGATGAGTGCATTCCTTGCTCTCCTGGTCATTACTGTGACATACCTGGGCTGACTGCTCCCAAAGGGGAATGTTGGGAAGGTTTCTACTGCAGCCAACGAGCTTTGCTGCCCAATTCTTTAATGAGAGACCACAGAGGAGGGCCATGTCCTGCAGGTCACTCAGGCTTACCTTGTTCATATTGGATTAGATCTAACTTTCTTCCCTTTAAAACCCTGACTTCTCATATTGAATATTGAATATTCTCATATTCATATTCACAATCTCTGTCTCGTACCACAGGTTATTTTTGTCCTAGAGGATCCAGTGTGCCTCAGTCCTGTCCACAAGGATCCATCAGTAACAGTGAGGGTCAAGCCAGCTGCAACCCCTGTCCCCGCGGGTACACATTACATTACAGGCATTTAGCAGATGCTCTTATCCAGAGCGACATACAACACACCCAGAGCAGCCTGGGGAACAGTTGGGGTTAGATGCCTTGCTCAAGGGCATTTTAGCCATTCCTGCTGGTCCAGGGAATTGAACCAGTGACCTTTTGGTTCCAAAGCTGCTTTTCTCTAGCCATTAGGCTTCTCCATGAGAAACATAGCTTTTTTAATTAGCATTCTCACACATGAGAATACTCTGAGATGATATTTAGGCTGTCGAATAGCGTGAAATACAGAGATAGATCCAATAACATAGTTTATTAAAAACAGATGCTAAATGTACGACAGACAGACGGCAACATCGATGCACCTTCAGTATTTCTGAGCAGATAAACATCCACAGATTATACACAGTAAAAACAAGCAATACTAAAAGGCACAGAGATCTACAGAAACCTTGGTAAGACTTCGCCAAGGTATTTAACAGTCAGTTTAATTAGAAACAACAATAAGCATGCAAACATTTCAGAACTCTGGTGATGGTGACCTCTGGTGGTCAGGAATAGATGTATGAGTGGTGACGATTACAGTATCCAGCATCTGAGGTCAAGCTCAATACATGCATACAGAGCACGGGGTCAAAGTGCAAAGGCAATCTGAAATTTGACTGTTAGCTTCAGGGAAATATGACTTGAGCTGAGACCCATGATTGCTCCTGAGCATGGGTAAAACTTTGCTGTAAAAAGAACTAGCAACAAGAATAATAAGCCCAAGTAGTTCAGGGGAAATAGTGGGTTCTGGTTCATCAACTCTAGAATGTACATCTGGGCAGAAGGTAGCAGTCAACTTGGAAAAATAAAGAGCCTAGCAAGTGTGTTTTATGTTGAGCCTCTTAACTTATCGAATATATTTAAGATTCTTATGGTCAAGAATCAGTGTTACGCATTCTAACCTGTGGAGACAAGTTCTTTGTCAGAAGTTTGCAATTTTTGATATCATAATTTTGTCCGGTAGGGTGTCTAGAGAAGAAGAAGAATTCACATGGAAACATTTTGATGAAATCATAATAGATAATGGACACTATTTCACCAAATCCTATTTCAGAAACGTCCACCACTACAAAGATAAAGCTCCAGATGTTAAAAGGATAGCGGCTGTTGTAAACCTCAGGAGTAGAAAAATTGATCTGCTTCTGGAGTCTAGACCAGTCATTTGGGGTATTTATTTTAATCAGGTGGTAAAAAGGGTGGCTGTTGAATTGAATCTCATAATCAAACAGGAATAGAAATCCAATGGAATCTTTCCAAGAAGTAGGAAGGAGGGCATTGGTGAATCCATATGGCATTGCTAAATATTCATAATTTCTCCTCGTCGTTCTAAATCTCATTTTCCTGTCATTGATTTTCCCATGTTCAAATTAAATTGTAGACTTGTAGATACAGTACAGTTTTTCGCATTTGTGAGTGTGATGGACAGAAAAAAAAAAGGGTAGGGTTTCTGAATGGTTAAGGTTTCCACATCCATGGTTTGGGTTTCTAAAACTAATGGGATTCATCAATCTCGTTTATAATCATTAATTTAATGAGATACAATTAATATTTTATATAAAGTCCTACTTACAATCCAATTTGTATTGTGTTTGGTTATACCATATTGAAAATGCTCTGGATATCTGAATTTCAGGAATATTTTTTCCCTATTTTTCTTTTCCATATAGTTACTACTGTCTGGCCTATGGCTCTGTCACTGAAAGCAGAGACTGTCCAGTGGGTCATTACTGTCCTGCAGGTACATCACTGAAAAATCAGTATCCCTGTCCTGCCGGGACGATTAATCCCTATACTAGAATGGGCAGCATGGACGCATGTTTACCATGCACACCAGGTACAAAACTTCAAGCATAAATATTTTCTCCGAATTAAAACAAATACTACAACATAACCTCCATCTACCGCATATGCAATTCATGGGCTGTTAGCATCGACAATCATTCTAATTTCATTATCTTTACTAAAAAAGAACTGAAATCTAAACTTTTATTTTGTCGAACACATTCATGAATTCTAAAAGATACATGGTTATAGTTTTGATAATGGTAAAGATAATGTCAAATAATGGTAATAGTTTTGAATTTGTGTTATACAGGGGAATTGATAATGCTCTACATGTTCTGGATAGAGATTAGCTTGAAAACAATGAAATACAGCTTTAAAATGAACCACATAACTGGAACAGAAAGGTGAAACGTCCTCAAAACACTCTCTCTTTTGCAGGGTTTTTCTGCAAGGCTCCTGGTCAGAGTGCCCCATTTGGACCATGTGCAGCAGGTCACTTCTGTATCTCTGGGGCTGTGTCCCCAACACCTGATGATGGAGTGACAGGGAATGAATGTCCTTCTGGTCATTACTGTCCTGTGGGCTCCTCATTTCCACTGCCCTGTCCACCTGGCCACTATAGCAACAGCACCAAGAACACAGAGCTCTCTGCGTGTCTGCCCTGCCCTGCTGGTGAGATCACAGATCAGGCCAGGATGCAGAACGAACTAGTTATAAGACTCTTGCAGTGAATATTGTGTAAACGGCATTATTTTTCTCTCTTGCAGGATTTGCTTGCTCCAGCAGGGGGCTCTCTTCTCCTTCTCATACCTGCCATGCTGGCTATTACTGCCCACAAGGCCAGAACTCCAGTCAGCCTCCTCAGCATATGTGTTCACCCGGCTATATGTGCCCCGTAGGCAGTGCTACTCAGATTTCCTGTGCTCCTGGGAGATATCAAAGCCTACACGCACAGGTTAGCATAGAGATTTAAGTGTTATCGTTTGGCTCCAACAGGAATTTTGATCTCGGGCATAAGTTTCAAGTTTCCCCTACTCAGGCTCACCTGATCCAGTCTAATGGTGGGACGCAATCAATGTCGATGATATTTATGACTCAATATTGTTAATATTGATTATGTCTTTCCATAAAAAGATATTTGTGGTTGTTCTTTAGAGGGAGTTGATGCAGTCATTATAGTACAATTGATTTCTGAAATGATATTCAACTGATTTTGTGTGTGTGTGTGTGTGTGTGTGTGTGTGTTTATTTTTTAATAAGTTATTTGTAGCAACTTTCAGGAAATCTACATACAGTACATCAACCGTTAGGATTATTATATGCATGTCTTGATAGCCCCCAGAATGTGAATTAAGACAATAATTATAAGAACACGTCTGGTTGAACTGATTATACACTGATAGATTTATTTTGTAGGCAGAGTGTTTGCTCTGTCTGCCCGGGTTTTTCTGTGCAGGCTCAGTTGATCCTGAAACAGGGATTATGACAGGGACCACCACACCTGTGCCATGTCCTATGGGGCATTACTGTCCAGCAGGTAAACGCATTTCTTGGAATATCCTAACAGATAGAAATCTGCCACTTTTTCACCTTACAGAAGTTATATTTCCACCAGGTACAAAATCTGGACATGAGTTCCCCTGTCCAGCCGGTACTTACAGCAATGAGTTGTGGGTGTCCAGTGTGGAACAGTGTACTCCCTGCCCCAGTGGACTGTACTGTGGCTCCTCTGGCCTGTCCACACCCAGTGGAGACTGCTCTCCAGGGTGAGTGACCACCTCAACAGTCCATGACGCGCATTATTTCACCACAGCACTACACCAAGTGGCATAAATGATTGTTTATTCACCTCTTTTTTTTTTTTTTTTTTTAGATATGTGTGTATCCAGGGTGCCTCTCGGTCACAGCCATCTGGAGATGCCACAGGAAGGAAATGCCCAGCAGGCTTCTATTGCCCAGCAGGCACCAGTCACATGCATTCCTGCCCCCCAGGAACATTCAGTTCATTAAAAGGTCTCATCCATATTTTCATAAAGCTCATGTCCTCCTTGCTGTGTAGGAATTGAAGTCTGATGAACAAATAGTGTATGTTTCTGAGTTTCATTAGACATGCAGTGTGTAATTCATATTGCAATATGTGCAACTGAAATATATGCTCCAATAGGGGCTACATCTATTTTGGAGTGCCAGCCATGTCCACCTGGTCAGTACTGTGCAGACTATGGGTTGAGTTCACCGTCTGGCCCTTGCAGCCCAGGGTATTACTGCAGTCTCAGATCAGTGTCCTCTACACCACGTCATAACAGAAGTCATGGTAAATAACAGCGCTTACAACTCACAAGTGTTATGAAGGGTCAAAGGAATAACCTAGGATTCCTCCCCCCACCCCCAAATAAAAAATATTTATCCCAATTTGGTCATGTGATAACTCCCACCCAGTGGCCAGCTCTCCCCTAGCCTACAACAACCACCAGGGGGGATGAAGGTGAACACATGCTTTCTCAGGGACACATGAAGTCAGCCAACCACATCTTTTGGAACTGCTGCTTATGCTGTGTCACAGGGCAGGATGACACACTTGAAAGAAATTGTGATCTACCTTCTTCTGCATAAGCAGCAGTTGGCTAGTTTGGCAGTGAGAATATGTCCTATCTCTCCCACCTAGAGAGTACGGTCAGTTTAGCTCTCTTGGCTCTTAATCACAGACTGCTGTGGATCAGGATTCCAACTTGCAATCTCCCAAATGCTTTTCTATGCCATTTGGATGCTCTTTTGCATTTATTTATTTTTTATCCGAAACTCTGTCTACTGCATCTGTACCAAAAGTGCATTTGCTCAAGTCAAGAATTTCAGTGTTTCCCTAATGTGACTTCAAAACTACAACTACACAACTTGACTCGAGGACTGCAGTTGACTTGCTGACTTTGGGACTACGGTTGTCGTGAACAGTTTTGCGCTCGGATTTCCATCGGTGGGGTGTTTATAGTATCAACGAAGTTAAGACTATTAATGTGATAGTCATGTTATCTGTTGTTGCCCGGATGGGGATGGGTTCCCTTTTTGGGTCTGGTTCCTCTCAAGGTTTCTTCCTCATGTCGTCTGAGGGAGATTTTCCTTGCCACCGTCGCCACAGGCTTGCTCATTGGGGATAGATTAGAGATAAATTAGCTCATGTTTTAAGTCGTTCGAATTCTGTAAAGCGGCTTTGTGACAATGTTTATTGTTAAAAGCGCTATACAAATAAACTTGACTTGACTTGACTTCTGAACCACTGGGCTGCGCCCCATTATCAGGCCGCGAAGCACTATCTAGTGGGCTGCGAATTTTTTTTTTTTTTCAAATTGAAGCTAATTTTTAGCTGGGCTGCATTTGATCCACCTCCTCCACCTCATTAGATATGCAAGGCATGAAGTGGTGGTCAGCTAAGCTCACTGTTCACAAAGCGTTACTATCGCTGGCGCGCCTTGCTAGTCGTTAAAATGACCTACACTTGCTTTGTTTTGCGCTGTTCAAATCAAACAAACCGGGAAACTGATAAAAGTTTCTTCCGGGTTCCCTGTGTAGTGATAAAAAGGGTGAAAGAACAAATTTTACCAGAAGATGACGAGAAAGGTGGCTCTTGAACGTTTCGCAATGATGGAAGGGAGCCGTGTTGAAGAACGCTCGAGTTTGCGGCGATCACTTCATGAAAGTTTTGTAAATTCCTCCGATTTATTTCGTTTGGATTCGCAAATCACTCTTCTCATCATTTTCCATAATTTCGTCATGTGTTGAAGTTCAGGAGACACTTAAATCCTCAGATGTGTTTTTGTTTACTGTTGGATCATGGTCGCCGTCCTGTAAACTAACATGTACGGGGTGTTTGAAAAAATTTGATATCATTTCATAATCTAATAACTTTGCCAATTCTCGTTCAATTAACTTCAAATTTTAACAGCGTGTGTGGAAACAGGTCAAAATTTTATGTTTAAAGGTTTTTTTTTAAAATCTTTTTAGGTATAGAAATGCCATTCACTGGAAATGAAAAGGCGTTTTGTGTGTTAGAGTACGCTCGAACTTAAGTCGAACAAGACTGTGTAGCGTGCATTGATGAGGGAATTCTGTAAAAATGCACCAACTGCGATGCAGATTTGGACACGGCACAAAAAGTTCACAGAGGAAGGTTGTGTGTGTGTCTGTGTCTCAGGCGGTGCGCATATTGAAAATTTGTGAAATAGTTGAATACCTTTGAATTTCTCATTCAGATTTTGAGGAATAAATCTTACATTGCTCAACATTAAGCCTGTTCAGTTTGATTTGCCTCGACTATGTAGTTTCTGGGATATTTCCATCTCAAATAATATCACATTTTTTGAAACACCCTGTATATGATGTGTGTAATGCCCAGGTCATTAAAGGTGGGTCTTTTTTTTTTTTTTAATAACTTGCTTGTTTCCTGGACATAAACATGGCAATAAGTTCTTGTGTTAATGGACCAGACTCCACTTTTGGATCATTAATCCCTTTTGACTGAGAATAACCCACATATATGGTTGTATACTGGCTTCTGGCACATCCATACAGTTTCAAGTACAATACCTACAATTAAAACCAGTTTGTTTTTATTACATTTATTTAATTCCTGGGCTTCCGTCTGTAGCAGGGAGTGATGTCGTGTCCCCTTAGTCCGCTTTACAATAGATTATTAGATTCTAATAGAATCGATAAGCCAAAATAATTGGATATCTTTTTTAATGGGCCCCGACTTGTTACAAGTATGAATAGGTGGGCCTTAAAGTAGAGAAGGTTGCGAACCCCTGCTCTAGATGAAGTAAAGACTTGGCCATGAAAAGGATTTGATGGTTTTTGGTCTCGATCTTGATTCCATCTCTTTCATTTCGACTCCATTTTGACTTGTTGACTTTGATTCTTGATTTTCGACTCCATCTTGGCGAGTCCTCGTCTTGGACTTGGTGATTTATGGTCTTGACTACAGCCTTAATCTTGTTTCTTCAGGATCGTATGGACAAGAAAGGGGGAAAAAAAAAAAATCTCTTCAAATAGCCACTTTTGTATGTTTTTCTTAAATCGGATCCATATCTGAAAAGTTTCCATGCAGCGCTCTTGTGTGGAATTCTTTTTCCTTGTTCCTGATTTTAATTTGTACATCATGGTCATGTCTGCGTGACTCTTCAGTAGGAAGATGAGAAAAATCAGTGATTTTTGGTTTCTTCATATTTGGGGAATTTATTCAAGCAAAAGTGTAAGGAACCTACAGAAAGGAATAAACGTGTGAAATAATTGCTCAAGAAATTAAACTGGGTGTTTTTGAGGATGAGTGCATTTTCATTAAAGATGAATGTGTTTGGAGTGCATGTTGTATAAGTAATTAATTCTCAAAATGGACAGGTTCCGTCTGATCCAGAGAAAAGGGAATTGTGCCAAGTTGATGTCATGATTTGGTCTGATTTTGATGAGATCGGGTTATTGTGTCCAGGTTGACTTGGGGAGAATCTGATTTTTTTTTTTTTTTCCCTTCCTGGTCCGGTAATCTGAATGTAGCCCTTGTTGAACAGCTCCATGCTCGTGCATGGATTTAATAACGTCTGTTTGTCCATAGATGCCGGTCAGGAGAAGCGGGCGATGGTGCAGTGGTTTGTGCGGATGTGTGAAATACCTCAGCACAAAAGGAAGCTCCTGGGCCGAGACCCTCATCCACAAGAGATCTTTTACTGCCAGGATGGCTCCTGTGATAACGAGGTGGATGCTCTGACCATCCTCCGAACAGTTCAGGTGTGTGTGTGTGTGTGTGTGTGTGTGTGTGTGTGTGTGTGTGTGTGTTTACCTCACCTGTGATGGAGTAAGCGGGGTGAGGTACTGTAATCGGTGCGGTTTGTTTCTGTGTCTGTCTGTCAACAATTTACCGTCTGGACGGTTGCACCGATTGACTTCAAATTTTCAGGATAGATGGGCAATGGTCTGTAGATTACCCTATTTAAATTTTGGGGGTAATCTGGTCAAGGTCAACTTTTCGGCCAAAATAACATTTTTCATTATAACTCAAAAACAGTTGCCAATAGACAGATGTTTACTGTTATGAGCATATGGGAGTTCCTTTCATTTGGCACCATGATCCTTGAACTTGAAAGGTCAAACTCAAGGCTATGGATTTTCAGAGGGCTGTAACTTGAAAACGGTTGATGGTCGACAGATATTTACCATTGTCAACTTCCGGAAGTGCCATATGGGCTTTCATTTGGCACCATGAGCTGTGACCTTGAAAGGTCAAACTCAAGGTCATGGGTTTTCAGAGGGCTGTCACTCAATCAGTTGATGTTGGACAGATATTTACCATTATCAACTTCCGGAAGTGCCATATGGGCTTTGATTTGGCACCATGAACTTTGACCTTGAAAGGTCAAACTCAAGGTCATGGGTTTTCATAGGACTATAACCTGACAGCTGATGATTAAGAAATATTACCATTATCAACATAATGGGTATAAAATAAGTGCTGCCGGGCGAGGTTTGTTTTGCCTGGCAACATTTGTTTAAAAATGAATTAACCCCGACAGGAGATGATCTGTGATACAGAAGGTTTTTAGCTCATAACCGGAATAGTTGTTTTTTTTCGAGGTACTGAAAGGATGGAAATGGTTGTAAATAGTGATGAGTGATCCTTATTTTGTTTGATCATACAGGTCTGTTATTCTTTTGCCTGTAGATTAAACACATCCCTGCTGAGGCTCCGTTCCCAGATGTTAAGGGCAAAGACATTCTGTTTGTTAAACTTATGTGGGACATGAAGAAATTTCAGGCTCTGGATCCTGAGTTGATGAAGCCCCTTCAAAAGCCCAGGTCTCCTTCTCCGGCCCTGCGTGCACTCCGACTCCGTGCTCTCCCCACCCCGGACCCGAGCGTGATGAAGCGGGCCTTGTCCGGCATCGTCACCCACGGCAGCATGAGCGCCGGTAAGCTGGGATCCACCGAGGCCGAGTCAGCTCACTCCGCCTCCAAACTGTCCGCTGCCAAGCTACTGAACGTGAAGAGGAGAAGCAGAGTTTCGTCCAACCCAAACATCCGCAAGAAGCTCGTCCTGTGCAGTGAGTGCTGGCGGAGTTTCCTAGTCTGTGTGAAATTATTTAATCTGCGTTCACGTTTTATTCTGCTTCAGCATTCGAAGAACAAATCCGTATGCTAAACATGACATGCTTGTTGCTGATTGGCTACAGCTTATGATTATTACAGCGAAGAATTATTGCATTTTCAGTCTGTTGTTCGTTAGCCGAGTAAAAAGTTTCCTTTTGGCAGCTTTTCAGCGTTCTCGCATTCTTATTAAAGCAGTGCAAAGTGAACCACGGAGCTGAAGTAACACTATGAATGGTTGAGAGCTAAATTAGCAACAATAGGATTATTCAGGCTCGTATTTCCTTTGTTTTCGACATTCTCTCTCAGACTGACGGGCGTTGTAGCCAATCAGCAGCGAGCATGTGACGTTCAGTAAGAGTCTTTTTTTCACTTTGAGTTTATGCTATATATTCTCTATTTTTCTTAATTTGCTGTTTTTTGGTTAACATGTTCTGTACTTATTGGCCATCATGTTGGTTAGCTTGGGCTACGATCACACTACAGCTTGTGATGGGTTTGAATACTTGCCGATGAAAATTGGCAGCATCGCTACCAATCGTTTGATGCGCACAGCAAATGTTCTCCGAGCTTCACAAGTTGTTTTTTATTGTGTCTCCGCCTCATGAGTAGCCAAAAACATCATAAAAAAATTGCAGTGTATGCATTGAAATTTGGTGGTGGTGTTTTCGTTGGCAAACTAAGCAGTGAGTACTCATAGATTGGTTTGGGAATGCTTCCCAAAGCTTTGGGAACCTTTGCTGAGCCTCTTGAAGTGTATTTGTCTCAAATCTATATCCTTGAGGCCTGCAGGAGCCTTGGTGACACAGCGGCGAGGTGAAGCCTAACCTAAAGTGCATTTATGTTCAGGGATCCTGCGGCGAGGTTCGTAACTGGTTGGGTGAAGGGTTGATGAGTATTCAGCAAATGTTTGGCGATGGTTGGATGATTGGTTGGTGCTGATGTCCTGCGTTGTTGAAATCTATTTAGCAACGTGTCGGCGATCATTCTCCTGCCAGATGCTGATGTGTACAAAACCCTCAAGCATGTGTCCTTGGAGAAATGGCAGGTCTTTTCAAAAGAAAAGAGCCAAGCACTCGCCTGCTGTAACCACAACTTTTAGTTCATCATGCATCACCACCTAAACGCTTCGTTTTCATCAGTAACTCCTCTCAAAGCATCACAAACCGTAGTGTGGCTGTAGCCTGAGTTAGCTCGGTGTTTGTTTTGGCTTGAGCTACTGGAAGTCCCCCAGGGATGAGAATTTTCCGCGGATTCGCGGATTTCTGAGTTTTTTCAAATGAAAATGTCATTTTTGTGAACCGTGTAAATCCGTTGATTTCTTCTTCTTCAAGCGGCCTCTCG
>JAOBAM010000009.1:7681102-7693735 GCA_025212355.1 Notarius kessleri | reverse complement strand
TCACCAGTTAACCTAACCTGCATGTCTTTGGACTGTGGGGGAAACCAGAGCACCCGGAGGAAACCCACGCAGACACGAGGAGAACATGCAAACTCCGCACAGAAAGGCTCAAACCCAGAACCTTCTTGCTGTGAGGCAACCGTGCTACGCCGCTGTGCCGGCCCAAAAATCCAGAATGGCAAAAGGCACCGGTTCACATGTTGTTTGATATGTGTACAAAGTTTCATGAAGATATCTTCAGTAGTTTAAGATATGGCCAGAAATGAAACCGTGACCGGACGGAAGGAAGGAACCCATTTCTGTATCCCCTGCCAAACTTTGTTTGGGCAGGGGATAATAAGCTAAATCTGTCCTCTCAGTATGGACATCATGGCAGTCAAGGCGAAGAGACCAAAAAAAGTTGCTGTCAGAGAAAGCCAGGAAGAGGAAACGAGAGTGTGACTGAGCAAGAGTAAATCTTGGGTTGACTTTTACTTGTTGGCGAGAGCTAAGAGTGATAAAAGGCCACAAGACCGATGCCACCGCTGGGTTTCTTTCTTTTGAACTCAGTAAGTAATATAACATTAGCTGCCTTGCTCTATGTTGTGCTGTTGCACTTGCTTGGCGTTTGGCTGTTAGCAAAGTTGTCGATTCACGAGCTTTTGATCATAAGCCAAGTTGGTCCTTGGTGATTTTTTTTTTTTACACCAATGTACTGTAAAAAGGTGGTGACAAAGGTTTGATGAAGGGACTTGGGAACTTTTGCAGGATGTTTGATTTGTTTCAATTAATCCCCGATCCCACCAGGGTGACTGATAAGAGTGAATCGTGTATTAATAGGGAAAGGATAGTTCAGTCTGGCATCATCAGTATCGGTATAAGTGGCCATTATATGCCTTTCTGTACACGCAAGGTTTCTCAAGGGACTTTTGGAAAACATAATACTGTAAAAATAAGATCTTTGAGGAACTACAACATTGAAACTTTTCAAGCAAAATTACTTGAGGTTGATTGGTCAGAAGGGATTGGCAGCGATAATACTGAGCATGCATGGTCCATCGTTAAATCTCTTTTTGCCAGAGTTGTAAACGATGTTGCTCCAGTTAAAGAAGTGAGAATTAAACCGAGAACTGAACCATGGATGACTTCAGATATTTTGGATGATATCAGGGCTAGGGATCGGGCTCTGATTAAGTTTAGAAAGCATAAAAACCCAAAATGATTACAAGACTTCTTGTATACTTAGAAATAAAATCCAGAACCTAGTGAAGATGGCCAAAAAAAATTTCTATGCAGTTTAAAATAGAAGAGCACAAATGTGCTATGGAATACTCCTTAAACGTTTGGGCAGTCCTGTAACTCTGAATATTGGTGACGATTTGTGTTTTGATAGTGCAAACGTTGCAGACAAATTCAACGAATTTTTCACTACTGTAACATCTGAGTTGGTTAAATTACCCGAGACGCCAAACGTGGGGTTCAAGGAATCAGTTCAAGATTTCTGTGTGTCTAAAGGTGTAGTGCAGGACTGGTGTTTCATTTTCACCAGTGGGGGAGGATACTGTTTTAAAAGTCCTCTCAGGTATCAGTACAGATAAAGCGACAGGTCTAGATGAGTTGTCTGCCCGATTTTTAAAGGATGGATCTTCCGAGATTGTCAAGCCACTGATTCATGTCATCAGCTTATCTATTCATCATGGTGAAATTCCTCTGGAGCTTCAGGTAGGCAACTATAGACCAGTCTTCATCCTCTCTGTGGTGTCAAAGGTTCCAGAGAGAGTCGGGGGGGATACTGGTTTACCTCTGTCTGTCCGTCCGTCCATATCTCTCCATCCATCCAAAACACCCTTTTTCTCAGCAACCACAAATCATAGCCGCTTGGTACCAAACTTCAGCTTGGGGTTCTATACTGTGTATACTGTTTTCAGGTCTGTCGCACATCAACTTCCTGTTTATCGACTGAATGTATTTATGAAACCTATAGCGTGGATTTACAAAATTTCCGTAAACTTTTCTCAGCAACTACAAATCACAATTGCTTGATATTTGGTACTGAGCTTCTGATTAGGGTTCTATACCGTGTTTACTGCTTTCATATCTGCCGACACACCGACTGAATGTATTTACGAAACATATAAGGTGGATTTTGACGCTATTTCAAGAAGCAAAATGTGATTTCAAAATGGCAGTTTCCCAGAATGCTGTGTGAAATCCCTGGGGAGAGACACTGCTCTTTACTGACTTGTTTCAGGGTTCATTATTTGTTGAAGGCAACATTCATAATAAGTGTCCTATTCCTTCAGTTGCTTGCATTCTGATACAAGCGAGGGCGGAGGGATATGTAAGTGAGCAGTAGCTCACAGTTGATCTTGTTTATTTACATGAATCGGTTTGATTTGAATAAATAAGTAGGTAAAGCTATGAAAACTCACTTCAAAGTCTCACATGATTCATAACATCAAAACTAGCAGACAGAAAATGTTGCTGAATCCTTCATCAGAAACAGTGAGAGTGAGAGAACATCCCTATAAAAGTTGTCTGGTTGATATTCACGAGTAATCCAGTCGGAAACCGATCAGGAGAGAGAGAGAGAGAGAGAGAGAGAGAGCCTGAGCGCTTTCCCGTGACTCAAAAAGAAAATCACTGGCAGTTTCCCGACGTCCCGCGAGCAGAGAGTGAACTCTGTTGTACCGACTTCAACCTGCCGTTACTCCCAAAGTACTGAACAGATCTTACCCAGATACATTTCTTTGGAAAGCAGAAATTATAATATTTTTAATGATAGTATTCACGATAGAAAATATTCAAATCTTAAGCAATGACAGATTTGGAAACTTCGATGAGCGTCTGCATGGACAATTTTCACAGCACAGCCAGCGAGCGTCTGATATGCCTAACAGTAGATATGATACAGGATTTCATAATCCTGTAGCTGACATGCTTAGATGATACTGAGTAAAATTTTCTATTTCTTAAAAAAATAAAAATAAAAATCAAGATGTTAGAATTTGTCTTTTCTGGATCCACCATCACTTCAGAATCATTTAGTACTCTAGCTTTACTGTACCGTACTCTCCTTATAGATTCATGCACCTGTTACTCATTAGACTCGGTATGTGTCTATACCAGACCCCTCTCTCTCTCTCTCTCTCTCACACACACACACACACACACACTCCTTGCAGCTTTGCCCACTGAGCATTGTTATCTGCAATTTTTCTCTGGTTTTAACCTTCCTTTGTTTCTGACTCTGCTTTTGGTTTGTTGGCACTGACTGTCTGACATTTTGAATTGTTTCTGAAAAACATCTTGCAATTGTATCCAACTGTTTCCTCAGATCTTTCCTGGAACACAGGAAAAAATATCTGAACTCCCACATTTGTTTCACCTCAGTTCTTCCATGGGATTGCAGCAACTGCACTGTCAGAAATAGGGATACAGTAGGAGTCCGTTTCTGTACCCCAAGGTACAATCTACACTAATATACCCCCTAGGGCTCGTTATTGGACTTCAGGGTAACTATAAGGGACATATGTTCCCAAGCAGTATATAAATGGTACAAGAGAAGCAGCTTTGGGATGGAAAGATCACCGGTTTGATTCCCTGGACCAGCAGGAATGGCTGAAGTGCCCTTGAGCAAGGTGCCTTACCCCCAATTGTGGGGGTAAGGCGCCTTGATCTTAAACAGACCAGGTAGGGGCTTCATAACTTCAGTATGTTGTACATTGCTCTGGATAAGAGCATCTGTGAAATGCTTCTAATGTAATGTAAATAAGTACCTTAGAGGGTACTGCCCCAGTGACAAGCTGTTGTACCCCTAGAGGTACAGTGATCTACTTTGTTTTCTGAGAGTATGCCCTCTGCCTCTTCAACAGGTATGATGCCAACCCTGCCAAGTGTCAAGGGTTTTTAGTAAAATGCTCTCTGTAACTTCAACCAAACCAATGCTTGCTAACATCAAAAAATGGCTATTGTGGTGTGTGTGTGTGTGTGTGTGATGTGTGTATATATATATATATATATGAGAGAGAGAGAGAAAGAGATTTTGAATGGGCAATGGCTGTCTTGGAATGCCTGGGTTCAGAAGTCTCATTTTCATCTCTTCATCTCCTTGTTCGGTGATCATCCTCCAGACGGAAATCAGGGACGTGAGAAAGCCCTATGCCTTATGCTTCCATAGCATTGCTGTGTTCTTTTGATGAAATGAAGCAGCTCTGTATAGCCTTTTCCATAAAGGCCTCTGAGAGGAAGAACAGGAAGAACTCTGGCTTGTCAAGTTGACCACCTCACATTGGATGAGCTCATCGAAAACTGGACAACTTGTTGGAGAGAAGTGCGTGTAAACATTCTGTCTTCAAGATGTTTTCCAAACACAAGGATGAATCATTGCTGTTGGGCCTGTCATAATTGTTGGAAGAGGAAAAGAGAAGGAGGAAAACCATGTCCATGAAAAATGCCTTCAATATCTATCTTCCATCCCAGGGTTCTAACAGATTATGTTAAGCCCTCCTTTAGAAATTTTGCCTTTGTAAACAGCAAATTCTCATACCCATAACTATCCACTACCATTCCATGACCATTCAATATTCTTTTTAGATATTTTCATGGCTGCAGACACTCACCCATCTCCCTCCATGCCCTAGATGACAGACCCTTTGCAGAAGGGTCTATCACTCGGTTCACAGATCCATTTACATCGTGGTAGGGGCCACAAGTCACAAAAAAGGCCTCATTCTTCCTCATCAGTAGTCAAGAGTTCCTGGCTTGCCCTGGTTACAACACCATCGGCCAACTATAGACTGGCTGTACACCCTTTGTGGTCCTCAATGACCACTGCATGCACATTGGAGTGTTTTATCTCGCAACTCGGCAGATGGGCATTGTTCTGTTGATTTAATTTTACTATCTCTTACAGGCCAGGGTCAAATACCAGGAAGGTATTGTGGTAATACCAGGTATTGTGGTCAAATACCAGGAAGGTACTGCTCTGTGGTGCAGAGAGAACCTTACAAAAGACTGACCACATACTACCTGAATCTTGCATTCTAGTCTCTATTATATGGAAGGTTTAACAAGGATTTTTATCAGGCAGATGTTCAGAGGGAAAAAAATCAATGTTTCACTGCCACTGTTGTGAAATTGTCTACTGATCATAGGCACTCACAGCTATAGCCAGATACAGATATTCCACCCTTGAATGCAGTGCTTTTCAATCCTGGCACTGGAATACCATTGCCCTACACATTTTGCAATTTTCATTCTTGTAATTTTAAGCAGTTCAAACTGGCTCAGGCTTGGAAGTCTTGAGTCTTGGAATTTGTGACAGCATGGCAATAGTTTGTTTGCTACCTGGAGGGACAGGTAATCCTATGGACGAGATCCACATCTGCTCCATGTAGCCTCTCCACTGGTGTCCCACAAGGCATAGTGCTGGGTCCTCTTCGGTTCTCCCTCTATACTCTTGATACTCTTAGTGATGTCATATCCTCACATGGGTTTTTATACTACTGCTATTCTGCCGACACTCAACTCATCCTCCCCCAGACACACATTTCTGCATGGATCTCCGTATATCTGGCAGACATCTCATCAGCTGAAACCTCATACCAGCAAAATCAAATTGCTGATTTATCGCCATGTCAAGATCTTTTGATCTTCCTGGACAATTCTCAGATCTCATATATTTTACTGCACATAACATTGGGGGTAACCATAAACAGCCAACTGTCCTTCTTGCTTCACATGGCTAGACTTGCTCATGTTGTTTTTTCCTCTACAAAATTCAGATGATCCAGCCATTTCAATACACAGAGGCCACTCAGTCTGATCAGTGCTTGTTCAGTCATTTCAAGACTGGACTACTGCAATTTGCTCCTGGCAGGTCTGCCCCTACACAGCATCGGAACTCTGCAACTAATTCAGAATGCAGCTGCACAACTTGTTTTCAAATTCCCCAAGCCCTCCCACACTACTTCACTTCTGTGCTGCCTCCACTGGCTTCCTGTAGCTGTCCGCATTCAATTTAAAACACTGATGCTTGTCTACAAAGCTGAAAACGGACCAGGACCCACCTGCTGTAAAGCACATCACACCCCGCTCTGTACCACATTCCCTCTGTGTCTGTAGTACTGCTCGATTGGACCCACCATCTCTCAGGGTACAAGGAAGACATCCATACATCAAGGCTCTTCTTTGTTCTGGCACCGAGGTTATGGAACAAACATCTGCCTGTTCGAATAGGTGAATCACTGGCTGTCTTCAAACAATGACTAAACACAGACCTCTTCACCAAGTACTAAAAATGTTATTTTTTAAATCCTTGTTTTGCCATTATGGAAATCCATAAGATATCAACATAGATCATGGAATGCAATTCACCTTTAGAATGTGGTGGGTTTTTATGGGGAAAAAAAAAACTGGGCATGACCACCTTAACATCAGGACATCATCCACAATAGACATGTTATAAGAAGTAACCAACTTGAAGCTAGAAAGATTCCAAGGAAGCCACTGCCATGATCAAGGATGATCACTGACGTAGACTCCTTGCAAGGTTGTACATTGAGCATTTCTGGTCCATGCTATTGTTTCTGTTTTTTGATCTTTTTTTCACTATTCGTGTTTTGGCTTGAATGCTTTGCCCTGTCTCTGCCGTAGACTTTGCCATGTCTACATTTTATCCACTTGATTTGGATTGTTTGAATAAACAGATTACAGTTGAACCCAACTGCTTCCATTTCATCGTGACGATTGTAAGGTCCAATTGGAGATTTTTTTTTAAGATATTGAGCCTTAAATAGGCGTTTAAACATCATTTTAGGGTACAATGTCATGATGTTTAGTGACATTTAAATAACTAATTTTCTTTCACAAAAATGATCATATTATCCTTGTAAAACATTGCCTTTTGGATAAACTAGCTCCCTGTAATGGGTATTTTCTTTTCGTGTCTAAAAAAAAAGTCTGAAGTCCTTCCTGCGCCCTTGGGTGGCGTCGATCTCCATTCTCGTAGCTCTCAGCCTCTCACATCGCTAGGGTTACAGTGGGGGGTTAGTCCTCTGGTAACCATGAAAGTTTGACTCCCCACTTGCATCCGTATTGCAGCGTGCCTTGCCAGACGGCAGTAGGTACCATTTTTATGATGGTCTTTGGTATGACCCAACCGCGAGTAGAACTCGTGAGCTCCCGATCAAGAGGCGGACACGCTAACCACTAGGCCTTTTCGTGTACCTAGTGTATAATTAAATAATTTAATATCCACTTTCCTGAAACCGTAAGAATATTTTACCTTAAAAATGGCCAAAGCATGCTAAGCAAGATACTGAACTGTGATTTTATACCAATATAAACAATTAGAGTCATGGCCGAGTCTGAACACTTATCACTGTAATCATGACACTTGTCTGGTCTGAGCATCAGACACGGTAAATGATGCGAGCCATGCAGTCAGTGCAGGTAAGGTCAGTTAGATTGTATCGCCCGAAAGCTGCACTGGGGCAAACTGTAATTAGAGGTGCTCAGGAAAAGTGAAAGAGCTTCCAAGAAAAAACCATTAAAATATATTTTAAATTATCTAAAAAGTGATGTGACTGTGCTGTGCTTCTCTGCAATCCCTTTTTTTTCTTATAAGAATTTAAAAAAGTCAAATATTGATGGTTATCGCAGTGAAGGCACCATGAAAAAAAATTGTAACAGGATATTGGAGTGACAGAGAAAGGTTAAAGGAGTACATCAACATCTACTTCACTCAACAGCCTAAAGGACACGTTACAAAAGAATAAAATTGTGGCCCACCTTTAAATAATTGTTACTTACCTGTTAGTGAACGGGTGTTAACGTAAGTGTTACACATATACCAGTAGAGGGAGCATCTCTCCATAAACATACAGACATGGACCGGAGTCTTATCATCCAAGCCTGTTTCACACAGAGCTTTTATTTTACAGATAAGGGAAGCGAACTGCGATAAACACAAAAGGGTCGGGAATAACAAAAAAGAGAAAGAAACTATACATATACATACAACATTGGACACGTATGCATGCATGTATACATACATACAGAATATAATGTTAAATAATATTTTACAATATTTGAATGTTTTCTATTTTATCTATGTCTAAAATATTTTAAAAGCCTCACAATGTGATCAACTCATTCATAAAAGGACTTGGTATGTATGAGCTTCTAAGAGTCTGGACACATTTTCACATAAACTCCAAGTAAAGCATAGATTATATCAATAGACATGCGCATCCAGAATAAACTGAGTTAAAAAAAAAAAAGTTACATCCTTTTTGACATGTGATTAGTATGGGGTGGATCTGATCAGCACCTGCATGTTCTTGGTGTCTAAATCCGGTTAATAATCCACCTCGGCAAATGTGCCCTGAGGCTCTTTGCTCAAAACCAAGCTGATCCTGGCTAAAACCTGTCTGCATGCCTTTACTGAGCTGCACAGGATATCAGAAGATATACAGTCGCTGCGTTTTACTCATCTAAAAGCCTAGCTACAGTACTGCAAGTTACTGTGTGCAAGTTGATATCATAAAATTCTGCAATTACATTTTCAATTGAAGGGATATTAGGAAGAAATTGTCTTGTGGATGCTGTTAGTATTCATAGAGTAAGCATATCCAGACCGGTATAAACAACATGGAGTATTTTACAACATGTTTGCTAGACAAAGTTAGATTCCAGTTCATAATCCCAAGGTCCTGTTTTCCTGTGAAAACGTATTACTTATCTCAATCTGTTTGATGATTTTCCAGCAACTGCAATTTTGGCAGAAAACATCATGATTCAAACATTGCTTGTTGACTAATGCTACATAGTTTGCTAATAGATTAAAGCTAGACTGCCTTTCAGACTTTTCAAGTGTAGGTCATAAAAAGAATTTTCCCGACATCTAATTATTTGTGTTTAGTGGACCGAAAGCGACTGAATTCGAATCGCAGACTTCCAATTTTATTAGTTTTTTAAAAATCGAGCAATTAATGAATTTAAGGCCACATGGCCCTAAATTCTCCGCTATTTTTTCCTGCTTCACCATGACCCAATTCAAGGTACTACGTCATGCATCACGTGGTGGGCTTTCCCCGTTTGTGCAAGGCATTGTGGGATACAAATTTGAAGCAGGAGAGAAAAATGGAGGACGTGAGTGTGTGAATGAAACGTGAAAGACCGACTACAGTAACAGAAAGCGAGAAGAAAAGACGTTATGTTATATACGAAGGAAAGGAAACGCAGGACCAAACTAATAAATATCTGCGCTCAGCGAGCACCTCGGTGTGATCAGCTGTTTGTTTAGCGACAGAATGATGGAACTGTCAGTGCACGTTCAAAGGTAAACACGGACTTCCTCTGTCTGCCTGTTTGCACAAAGTGAGCAATTTCATGCACATTATTTGCTTGGGAATCCCCTCAAATTAAATAATTTCCCAGCTACAGAATGGCCTGATATTTTGCAAGATATTACAGAAATAAACATATATCACAATGACCAAATTTCAGCAGGAACTAAATTTCAGCGATTTTATGAAATCGAAACGCAGTCTAGCTTTAATGGCATTTAACAGACACTTTTATCAACATACAACATAGCCAGGGCAGCCCAGGGAGCGGTTGGGGGTTAGATGCCTTGCTTTTGGTCCCCAAGCTGGTTCTCAAACCTTTACGCCATGGCTTCTCCATGATCCCCCATCTTTGCAAAATCGCTTGAAAAGTCTTTTGGTGTAAGACCGGGATAACTCTGTGCCGAATGACACATTGTCTTTCAATGGATGTGAGAGTGTGTTAAACTTTTAAAAGTCTTTCAGAGTCTTTTCCAAGTCTTCTAGTGTAGAGAGCATTAGACAACTCTGGGAAATAATAGTAATTCAAGCAATGCTTTTCCAAAATAAGAATGGACTTGTTGAGAATGACGCCATGGTCACCTTTGCTTGGTAAATGAGGTTTAGATCACACTGGCGGAAAGTAGTGAGACAGCTAGAGAGCACTTGAAAGAGCTGAACGAATGCTTACATTTCATACCACGTCGAATTACAATGCCGAGATATATAACCTGCACAAAAGGATTTGAGAAGGGCTAAACAAA
Organism: Notarius kessleri; assembly: GCA_025212355.1. Classification (NCBI taxonomy): domain Eukaryota; kingdom Metazoa; phylum Chordata; class Actinopteri; order Siluriformes; family Ariidae; genus Notarius; species Notarius kessleri. The sequence goes on along the minus strand of JAOBAM010000009.1, from coordinate 7,683,660 downwards.
GTGAAAGCAGTGAAACTGTTTCTTGGACTACCAATAGGAGGGATGGTACAGAGCCGCAGATATCTATATTAGATTTACACATAACCGGGCTTCTCTATATAGCTTCCCAGAGACACCATCTGAACTCCAGGCAACTACTGTGTGCAAAAAAGAATAGCACTTTTGATCATGTCTCCTCATTAAAGCTAGACTGCCTTTCAGATTTTTCAAGTGTAGGTCAGAAGAAGAGTTTTCCCTGACAATTATTTTTGTTTAGTGGACCGAAAGCTACTGAATCCGAATCGCAGACTTCCAGTTTTATTCGTTTTTTAAAATAGAACAATTAATGAATTTACAGCCACGTGGCCCTAAATTCGCCGCCATTTTTGCCTGCTTCACCATGACCCAATTCAAGATACTACGTCATGCATGACGTGGTGGGCGTTCCCCGTTTGCGCAAGGCATTGTGGGACACAAATTTGAGACAGGAGAGAAAAATGAAGGACGCGAGTGTGCGAACGAAACGTGAAAGACCGACTACAGTAACGGAAAGAAAGCGAGAAGAAAAGACGTTATGTTATACATGAAGGAAAGGAAACGCAGGACCAAACTAATAAATATTGTAGCTCAGCGAGCACCCCGGTGTGATCAGATGTTCGTTTAGCGACAGAACGATGGAACTGTCAGTGCACGGTCAAAGGTAAACCTGCACACACACACACTTCTGTCTGCTTGACTGTGCAAAGCGAGCGATTTCATGCACATTATTTGCTTTAATCCCCTCAAATTAAATAACTTCCCAGCCACAGAATGGCCTGATATTTTGTGAGATATTACAGAAATAAACCCATATCACAATAACCAAATTTCAGAAGGAACTAAATTTCACAGATTTTTTTAAATCGAAAGGCCGTCTAGCTTTAATGTCCAGTTAATGATGAACATTCTGCCGATTATTAGTGGTCCTTGTAAGAAGCAGTAGACCACAGGCTCTGGCTTCCACCCGAAATGTATAACTTTCTCAGCACTGCGGATTTCTTTTGCGTGATCAGTATAGACGAACGTGTAAAACGATGATAAATGACGAAGTGGCGAGCTTATGAAACTGTATGAAATTAGTATAATGCGTCAACTATCTGTTCACAACTCGGTGCGCATTTTTAATTTTCAGAAAAGCCTTAAGAAAGTTGACTCGTTTCTCAAACTAATGTATTCACATTATTGCATATTGGCACGTAGTGAAACAGAACCATTTAATTCCCAGAGTGATGCAGTGTCTCATTAATATATTATAGTGTGAGGAAGCATAATAAGCCTGGGAAATGGAGAAGGCAACTGGTCATGGGTAAGTTGATAATAATACAGCAACTGCAGTGTGTTTCTCCACTCTATTATTTTCATATTACACCGAGAATTGGGATTAAGCTCAGTAGAATCGTGTACCGTCGCATGCCATAATGACTAGCTAGAACATTTCTGCTTTCCACAGGAGCAGCAGAAGATGATTTGTACCTGAACTAAGATGGACGAGTTCATAACACGCATCTTCACACGTAAACTGTCTCCAAATAAACGGGTGCTGCATTCGAATTCGCAATTCAAAAAGCCGTTCAACTTGACAAGAAGCTATTTGTTACTTTGCGATGGGAACAATAGCTCAGCTTTGATTATTTTTACTCTAACAGCATGTATTATTCCTTACCTATCGTCCATCATCATCATCAGGCGGTATGAAAGTTATGAACCACCTGAGTTATGATTAGAGCAGATTTTGCTCTCAAACACAGCTTCAGGAAAGAAATGCATTTATCGGGCATCTCAGATCCTGTTTATACAGTATTTGGTTCTTTGATGCATCTTGGATGTGGATTGTATTCTTAAGATTTTTACACACAGCATTCATTTCAGGCGTGATTGACTGGACTGAGGAATCACATCATTGTGCAAATCCGCTCCGTACATTCGACCACCCACTTCCTGCCATGTCAAGAATGATGTTTTTGTTCCCGTTTGAAAATGATTGCATTACGTTACAGGCATTTAGCAGACGCTCTTATCCAGAGCGACGTACAACATACCCAGAGCAGTCGGGGGGGTTACGTGCCTTGCTCAAGGGCAAGTCAACCATTCTTGCTGGTCCAAGGAATTAAACCGGCAACCTTTTGGTCCCAACACTGCTTCTCTAACCATTAGTCCATGGCTTCCCCCACAATTTCCTAAACTTTCAATATGCATGTGTGGAATAATGTAATGGATTCGTAGGTTTTCTGGTTGTCATATGTGTCTTGGAGAAACATTAACCCATTTGCATGGATATGGATTTTTTTTTGGACATATCCATTGAACAGTTATTCCACGAAATGGACTCGTACATGAGCTGATAGCCGATGAGGTGCGTAGCACCAAGTCGGCCATAAGCCATGTATAACGAGAGTGAGTGGAATAAATGTTTTATTCTATCCACATCCACTGGATTTTCAGAAACAGAGCTTTTTATTTTGAGCAAATTTGATAAATAAAAACTTTATACAAAACGTCTGACAAAATAATTTCTGCTTAGAATGTAAACAAACCGGTGA
>JAOBAM010000009.1:7508201-7519373 GCA_025212355.1 Notarius kessleri | reverse complement strand
GGATAGGCTCCAGCTTGCCTGCGACCCTGTAGAACAGGATAAAGCGGCTAGAGATAATGAGATGAGATGAGATATTGGCTGGCCTTTTTTTCCGTTGTATATCAGATATATTCCATTCAGCTACTCGTCTTCGACTCGTGCAAGCTGAATGGAATATATCTGATACACCACTCGACACCAGCCAATATTATTTAAATATATCCCAAATAAACACAATTTCAAATGAGTCAAAATCTTTGTAATTGCTCAGCTTTATTTTACTAATTGGAAACGTTATGTAAATTCAACACTATTCGAGATATTATTCTTGCTAAGATTAGTTGTTGCAGTATCCCGGGGTTTCTTTTATTAGATCCCAAAGCTCTACTAAACCTAGTGACTTATCAGTAAATAGGTTTAATTGAAAGAACGTGTTGTGAACGACTGCAGGGTAAGCAAAGCTTGACTGCAAGGCACAGTCTCCTCCTCTTACCTGCTCACAGCAGGAAGGGAGATCAAGTAGTCGTGCTGTTAAACGCTAGAAAGAGAACTTGCAGCAATGCACACTTCCCATAGTTTAAAGCACATAAAAAGAAGCAATTAATGGCTGCTTTGGGAAATTAAGTGGGGATTTAAGACATAAATAGAAAATGACATGCTGGTAATTACACAAGTTGTCCATAAACAACGATCTAATTTAAAAGACTGAGCTGTGTGTGTGTGTGTGTGTTATATGCAAATATAATTTTAATAGTTGAAGATTGAAGAAAGACAATGCTCAGTGTGTGTGTCCCACTGGAAAAATAGCCTTGGGCAGAAACAACTGTGACAATACAGTAGTATAAAATCATTTGCTTCTGGATGTAACCATTTTAATTAAATTCATTCAGGTTGTGTGTGTGTGTGGCCTTAATCCTTATCTCTCAAACTGTTTAAAATTTGAAATAATGAGGTCTGTTTTAAGGCACGGCTCTAAAATAATAGCCCTGTACCTCTTTGTAATGGTGGTTTGCCTCAAAACACCACAAAGAGCCCAAGGAGAAGTCATTTACATTCCTTCCTCAGCAATCTGGTATTAGAGTACAGTAAGTATGGGATACCAGAATCCTGAAAGGACTGTAGAAACAAAACCCTCCTTTGAAAGGATTTGTGTCTGCTTACAACATCAATTTCTATTCTTCGTTTTACTACTATTACTACGACTACTTCATTCGACTGATGTGATTTTTACACGGGGTTTTTCTTTCACAAGACAAAGTGTCATCAACGTGGTGTTTCTTGCACATTATTATTATAATTTTTTTTTTTTTTGGGGGGGAGGTTGTTTCAGAGTACTTAGCATTCTCTGAGATACGTCTTGTGCAGTGGGGCCATGCTGTACCAGGAATGGCTACTGCAGTGTTCGCTCACTGTCTCTTCTTCCTCTGTGCAGTAATCAGGCAGCCATTAGAGATGGCAGCATAAGCCATCTTTTTTCCTGTGTCCTTGGATGAACTAGTATCCAATTTGCCTCTCTCTCTCTCTCTCTCTCTCTCTCTCTCGCTGAAATCCATTTTCTTACAAGCGCCTCTGCTCTTTCTCATTCTCAATTCAATTCAACAGTGCTTTTTTGGAATAAATGCTGCGAGTTACATTCTGGTCACGCCAGTTAATATAAGCATACGGATGAGAATAAACACTTGACATTTTAATAATTTTATTGTAAGTGGGTCTTTGAGGCATTGTTTCACTGGTTGATCTGGGTAAGTGCGAGTCATGGAAAGATCTCACAAATCAATCTATCTATCTATCTATCTATCTATCTATCTATCTATCTATCTATCTATCTATCTATCTACACTTTGAACAATAGTAATTTAACATAACCGACATGTGATGCACACACTTGTTGTCTCCGTGTTTATTCTCGTGTTGTCTCGTGTTTATACACTCTATCTATCTATCTATCTATCTATCTATCTATCTATCTATCTATCTATCTATCTATCTATCTATCTATCTGTTTTTAGGACAGCACATTGTCTTGATGCTCATCGGAATTTGATGGGTTTCATGTTGCTGAAGCAAAAATCCAATTGGTCAGGGATTTATAATTAAATTAACTGAAGTCACTAGTTTGCTAATGTTTTCAAATTCATTTACACTCTTTTTTTTTTCCTAATATAGCCTTTTCAGTATTTTGCTCTCTATTCTGAAGACAGATTTACAGAATTGGGTATGTAGGGTTTCAACTGGGTGTTTGTTATAGCATCAGCTTCCTTCACATCAATCCAAAAACTTGGACGTGTCAGTATTTTATCTGAAATATACAACGAAAGAAATAACATTTCGAGAACTGTTTGTTCACAAACACCTTCCGACCATCTCGGTCCACGCCTGAATCACTCCTGCTGTCTGCCTCCCCTCACTCTCTGCCACTTTCATCCCTCTTTTACTTTCTGCCTTCCGCCTCTTGTTTCCCCATCTCAAGCTGATGGAAGAGGGTGGGGTCAATCTGCACCGGTTGCCATGACACCAGACAGCCCTTGCTTGGTGAAGGCACGTAGTTTCCTCTCTTCTATTTCCCCAGAGCTTTCCACGGGGAAGAGTGTGCGACAGCACTGAGCGAGAATAAACACGGAGACAACAAGTGTGTGCATCACATGTCGGTTATGTTAAATTACAAATTGTTCGAATGTGAAGTTTGCAAAGGTAATGAGACATCTCTCATTGACGAAACATTGATCCTTTTTACGCTATACATCACGCCAGGGGAAAAAAAAAAAGATGCTATTTGATAACTGCTCCAGAATAGTGCTGAAAATATTTAATATTTTACATTCTGACCAATTTATCACTGGTGCACGCTCATGCGATTGCACGAAAGAAGCAGACACTCTCTGTGTGCTATCTATCTCAAAGCAGGCGCGCTGATGAATAATTTAGCAGTTGATATTTGCAGCCATCTGTTTCTCTTTTCCTCACCATCAGTCTTACTCGCAATGTTCTTTTACGCTGTGCTGTGTCACCAAACAACAAGTGCTGCATTCGAACAGAGGGGGTCTCACACCACTGACCAGGACTGGATCCATTACAGCGCAGAGCAGAGCGTCTGTGTCTCTGAGGTGCTCATCATGGAGAATTCATTAATCATTCATGAATCATTTCACACCTGTAATTCACCATGGGTATTTAAGGTTTACTCTTAATTAGCATATATTTAATTAATCCATGCATGGTCTGTTTTGATGGAACATCGTAATGCTTTCATCGGTTTTTGCATCGCTGTGAACATTGTTGTTTCCATTCTCCTCTGCTATCTGTAAGAAATATAAGTCACTCGCGACATTTCAGCTGTCATTGATGGGTACGGACTTCCTGCTGTGTCATTGCTATTGTATGGTAAAGAGGTGTGAAATTGGCATTTCATATGACTTCTTGTAACTCTTTGCACTAGCCGCTATTGTCCAATAGAGGGCGATGCAGAGCCCACTGCCTGGATCACTGCGTATATTGTGGTTTTATTTAACAGCATTTAATGAAAAACTCAAGATTGGCTCGCTATTTGATTACTGGTTGAAAATTATATATCAAGTCATAATTTTGCCGAGACAAGCCATGATTATACTATATAGAGGACCAGAACAAACAAATAAACTTTATATTAAAAAGTGTCCAGGCAGTGTTTGGAAAAAGGGGGAGCCGGAGTCGAGCTCATTGGATGTAAGTGATGAGACCACTCAGGGCTCCGGCCTTTGGTCAAACAGTGTCTCCTTTCTCCCGAAATTACAGCTTGCGCAGATCAAGCTCTTGGTGGACAGCCAGCACAAGCGGCGTCTTTGTTCAGGTGAAATTCCTCTGTACTATCAGCACCCCCTCTAAAGTCTGTGGCTGCCTTTGCTTTAATTAGGGCTCCTGGAGCGGGCATCAAACCAACCCCGCTCCCACCACACCTTGAACTCAAGTCTGACTTATTCCCACTCCGAGAAGCAACTGGAACAGCAGGACAATAAGAGCTCCAGTAAAAGCAAAAGGTATATCCACAATAGCCTCTCCCTCTGACTTGCGTGCAATGTTCTGGGTTCAGGAATGCATCACTGAACTAGCACTGAAATATGCGTCCAGATTTGTTATACCATGCCGCACCGCTGATTGCAAATGCAGGTTTATGAAAGTAAGACGCGAGGTGATGTCTGGTGGAAAAATGGGCCACTGCCGAGTTCAGGTGTGTGTGAGGTTAAAGACTGAGATGTGTTATCCCCCAGTGACATGAACAGCAGCTCCTGTCCTCCTGAAAGAGCAGGTTCGAGAGACTAGGGAGTGGGTTGTATAAGTGTGCATGCTAAAAATGGCAGAGCTCAGACCGGGGCAGGACGGAGGAGGTCAAACATTCATTTTACACTGCCTATACAAACACTGACAGATGCTGTCTGCTTTGATCTATCTTTAGCCGATCCACACCTATCTGTGGACCACTGTCTGGAAAGCTGCTCAGAGATTCTGCCTGTTCTAGACCCCTAAGCATGCACGTACGTACGAGTACAGTATGCATTCAGCCCAAAAAGACTGGGGGAAGGGTGGACTCCATTCAGCACAACTGACTAATTGCACGGCATTGTGGGAAACACAGATGTAATGCATTTGTGGTATTCCAGTAAAGCCTATGTGAAAGTGTCAGCAGACGAAGACATTCACTGACGGTGAATTAGACAGAGAGAGAGATATACAGACAGACATAGCCCGAGAGGAGGACAATGGCGGCGGTGGCGGCAGCAGGAGCAGGAAGAAATGTGCCAGAGCGGAGCTGGATGCGCGCTCTCTCTTCCCGAGCACAGCACAGCCAAGCTGAACCTAGTGAACTACAGCCGAGTGCTTGCCGTGAGGTCAGAGAGTCCAACATTCCTCTGGAGCTGTGTGTTTACACTGCTCGGAGAAAGGGGGAGTCAGCAAGGGGGTGCATGAGGGCCTTACAGGAAGGGAAACAAATCAACTCCAAGCCACACTACACAAACCATGTGCGGTCTGGAGGCCTGCTACAGTGCAGCGAGACCTCAACACTTATTCCTTCACTGCCTGATCATATATGAAAACCTGGTTAGGAGACGAGAGTACATCCAGAACATAACAGCCACATAATCAACAATCCCTTCCTCCTCTTTCAAGGTTTGGCTTGCATTTAATTTCTATTACCATGATAAATTTGTTAACAGCTCCAGAGAAAAGAGCATGAATAGTACAGATCGCGTAATCTGATGTTCACTTTATTTCCCTGAGGAGGACTGGAAATTCAGCTTATATTAAAAGATTAGAAGGTGCTCTGACTCACTGTGTGTGTTTCTCAGGAAGGAGCCATTACTCATCCTTCCTTTACACACATTCTAATCAATATTTTAATACAGAGCCTAAACAAGAGTCTGGTAATTGTTCACAAATTTAAATTGGGTGTTTTAAATATGAAAATTAATCAGTTGGAATCAACAAAAATCAACAGCGTTTCAATCAACAGACAAATCTTTTCTAACTACAGTACGCAAAGCCATGTCTGAGATTTCTGTGCTCAAAGAAAGGGGGAAAAAAGCCCAGCATGCTGTAGATAATGAATAATAAATAGACTAATGTCTGTTACATTAGGTATTCTGCATAAACACAATTTATTATGATTATGAATTATGATGCATTCTCGATCTGTTGTCAGACAGTCAATTAAGTCCACAACATTCGACATGATAAGTCTATTTTTATCCCGATAGTTGACATTTTCTTCTATGCTACGACTGCAAAATCTTGAGCATTTATTTAAAAAATGTGAAGGAAGACAAATACTGAATTTTTTATTTAGTACCAGACAAAAGTTTGGACACCTTGTAATTCAATGTTTTTTTTTTTCTTTATTTGCATTCATTAAAAGACACGTCATGACTTAAAGTAATGATGGATGTCGTTTTTCTTTACTTAGTTGAACGGTTCTTGACCTAACACTGTCAACTGGTTACTACAGCTGAGGGCTATTTCCTGTATTATTATTATTTCCTATTTACTGTTGGATCTCAAACACATTACGAAGGCAAGAAATCGCACTAATTAACTTTTGATGAGGCACGCCTGTTAATTGAAAAGCATTCCAGGTGACTACTTCATGAAGCTGGGTAAGATAGCGGCAATAGTGTGCAACGTGTCATTAAGGTAAACGCTGGCTACTTTGAAGGATCTGAAACATAAAACGTGTTTTTTTAAACACTTATTTTTGTTCGCAACACAATTCGTGCTATTTCATGGTTTTGACATCTTCAGTATTGTTCTACAATGTAGAAAATCATCAAAATAGAGAAAAGCCTATAAATGAGTAGAGTAGAGTAGAGTAGAGTAGGTGCGTCCACACTTTTGACTGGGACTGTATCTTGTGTATTCATGTGTATTATTCACTTGTTCAAGTACAAAATGTGCAGTGTTTAGGAAAAGAATATTTTAGGAATAGTTTCAATTTCGCTAAAATAGTCCAAATGATTTCGACTTGCTCAAGAATAGGCACATGAATACGAAAAAATATCGGTTGATTTTACAATTATCCACACTACTGAATATCATAAATGTCGAACAAATGCCTCTTATACACAATACAGAGGAGCTGAGGGACACTAGCCACAAGAACAAGCTTCCGAGCAAAGATGTACAGTTTCCCCCCCTTCTGTCCAAACAGGAGAACTACACAATATCTCCCGTAAAAGTGAAGCCATACTTACTTTAGGTAGCATAAAATAAGTATCTTAGTTTTACACTCGCTGCAGAAAGGTTTAATTAAACCACAACAATAACACTGGATAAAAGATAAAAATACTGCCCATTAGCGTCCAACACTATTAGTTAAGACCTTTTATCTACCGAGGACTTGGAAGTTTCTGCTTTTAATCCAATTTAAGCGTTAGGCTTTTAACTACACAAGTGAACACAAGTGTAAAATAAGACCATGCTGATGGAATTGCAAGTTCTGCAAGAAACAGTGGTATAGAGTGAAAGCGCACTTAGGATTTGAGTTCATTTATCCCTTGAGTAAATAATTTATCTGGCTTGAAAGGACGAATAAACTCCAAAATAAACATCTCACTCAGTCAAAACTAATACTCTGACTTCTAGCTCTCGACTCATTAAAGCATTAGAGATGAAGACTTATTGGATCCTACAGTCGCTGCAATCCAAATAAACTCCACAGGTAAATCACACTACTGTACTCAAGCAAAGCTGTTCATCAAGATCATCGGTAAATCTAAGCTGAGAGACAGAAGGAGTGAAATCATCTAACAGCCGCAGTCGTCAATGTTTTAATCCCATTAACACTTGTTACACATTCCAGCCATGTGTTTTTTTTTTTTGAAGAAGTCAGTGAGTTCAGTTCAGCTCAGCTGCATAAACCTGGAGTTGAGTGTCACTCTGAGTCGACTCTGCGTCCCTGAAGGTGCTCAAGTGTCCTGCTCTGAAGTCCAGCCATGGACAGGAAATGGGGGGAAGAGGAGGAAGTCCTTTCAGCCTTTAACTGTTGTACAGGATTTCTCTTACATTCTTTTTTTTTCTCCCCCCCTGACAGTTTTCTGGCGTTTTACCAATGCTAGATAGAATGGACTGGCAAGCATTCAACTGTTTAGTTCTTTCGTTCTTCTTTCTTCTCAACAGTTGTGGTTTTTTAATTTTGTTATTTTTCAGGTACACACATAGATGTAAAAAAAAAAAGAGATTAAATTACTGATACCTGATGCTCCAGCTGTATTTGAGTTGAATTGTACATTCAGTGAGTGTAAGCAATCATTTTTAATATTCGTTTCATTGATATCTCGATGTTTTATAGATATAAGGCCCATAGTAGTTAGTATCGCAAGCTGAGTTAGATTTTAATGCTCTAAATTATGCAAAATAATTTTACTACTTTCATATCATTTACAGTGTACTGCATGGCTCAATTTAGGGTGCTTTTTTTGCAAAATGTTTGAATAAATAAATAAATAAATAAATATGAAGGTAATTTAAGAACCGGAAAGGCACGATAATACCAAGATGCTTTATACAGTACTTGTTGCAAACTACGGAAGTTTGAAGAAAACTCCAGCTTGACTGTGTGTGTGGTTTGTTTTTTTTAAATTTACAGTTCACCAATTCAAATGAATTAGCTTCACCCTCCACAGTAAATACATCCCATTGAAATCATATTAATTTTATTATAATATGCTGATTTTTTTTAGCATGTCATGCATGTCAAGGTAAAGCGGTGCATCAATGTGAGGGGACATTTCTAATTAAAAAAAAAGGCACTTACAAATGAGGTGTGTTCAAACCCAGCACTAACAAACCCGAAGCCCAGGAGCTGAATGAACTATCAGTGGAGTACAGAGAGAGATGTAACTGATGGATGGGATAACGGAGGACAGAAAGCAGAGTGCAGAGGGAGCTCTGGAGAAGAGACACCTCAGCGGGACAGCAGCTCTCTCTCTCTTTATCTTTCTCTCTCTCTCTCCACCTTGTCCATCTCTGTGTTGGACTCAGCAGTTCCTTGGAGGCCTGGGCTGGCAGGCTTTTCCCCTCATATTGACAGACTGCTTTAACACAATAGCTAGCCATGGCTTTGAAAATGGATGTCCTCCTCCCTCTGCACCCCTGCTCCGAGCCCAACGCCTGGAACCTCAGTTCCCTCACCATGACACCCGCATTCAGCCAAGCAGACAGACGGAGTAAACGTGGACAAAGGCAAGTGTGGAGGTAGAGTCCGAGAAAAGAAGAAAAGGGACAAGTGATGGTGAAAAAAAGAAGATGAATGGAAAATGGGGGGCAAAATCGACCGACCGCGCTCACCTTTTGTCCCGTCTCTCAATTTTTCTTTTTGTCTCATTTTAACATTTTTCCCCCCCTTCTGTCTTTTGTAGTAATCCGTGAAGTTTTACCGAGAGAGAAAGAGATCGTTCTTAAAAGAGAGAAAATAGTTAAAGCTAGACAGCAGCTCCAGACAGGGAGAAACCTACATTGCTTGTTATCGCTCTTTCTCTGGGTTCTTCTCTTTCTAAGTTTCATGCCGTGCTCCCGCTCGGTCAGGTCCGGACTCGCTGTGCTGTCAGAGAGAAGCAGGTTGGTGCAGAGGCAGCTGCTGGGGTGTTTTGGTTGTTGTCTCTACTGGGCTTTATGAATCCCTCCTGCTTCTGTACACAGTTGCAGCACAATGGCTTTCTAACTCCCCCCACCCTTCATCCTCATCAGCACCTGCAAGTGGAAAAGTAAGTATAAGAAGTGGCAATGACTCTGTGTGTGTGTGTGTGTGTGTGTGTACACTTTTGAGTCCATTAGCAAGTGTATGCATACTCACATAATTTATTTCATCATATTCATACACTTCCTTCTGACTGTGTGTGCCGTGGCAATATCACAGTGACACCAATTAAAGAAGAAAAAGTGAAGGTTTTGTGCAGACATTTTGGCTCATTAATGATTCCCACACCAATCAGTTCAGGCTTGTCAGAGAATACCAGCAAGAAAGAAGTGGAACTCACTTCTCACTTTTCTCCTGAAATCCAGTTACCGGTAACAGTACATTAATGTTAGTGACTCACACATTGAGTGTGCCGACGGATAGAGGAGGACTGGAGAGCTGCCGGGTTTCAACGGCTGAGGTGAGACAGGAAGCCAAGAGGAAACGCACTTGCATAACACAAGACAGGACAGGAATTTAAGAAAAGTGCAATAATTTAAAAGAAAGGCATTACACTAAGAACTAGTTTGTTGGCAAAACTGCTTCTTTAAAGCTCGTGAACTACAAACACAAATATTCTCTGCAATTTTTCAATAAGCATATCATTATTAAATGACAGTTATGTCAACGAATAGGGTTTAAGAATGATCACTGGTTCCTATAATGAAAATTTGTGTTGAGTCAGGAGCATTTAGAAAATTTTGATTTATTTTTTTTTAATTGCACCTGCCGGACAAATAAGGTGTGGGTTTTGTTACATCAGTGCACTTAAACCAAATGAAAACAAGGAAGTTTGTGGGAAAAATTCAAAATGTCAAGGGCACAGTTAAAAAAAAAAAAAAAGATGTCTGGAGCACTTCCCTGCAGGAACTGCACAGCTCAAACCTTTGCTTGTATTACATGTGTTATTTATACTTCCCAGTGCAACTGTCTAAGTGGCAAATTGAGATGTATTTCAGATTTAGGTTTCCACATGGCGCTCACAAAAACATATATGGTGAACATTAAGCAGCACCATTTATTCAAAACTAGATCACTATTGCACTGCATCAAACACTGCTTCACACACATCATCGTATGAATTCTTTGAATACTAAAGTCAATTTAAAATAATAATAATAATAATAATCCCTACCCATGTGGTGGATGTACAATGTATACAGCACCAGTCAAAAGTTTGGACACACCTACACATTCATAGACCGCGAGTTGGCCTAGTGGTTAGCATGTCCGCCTCTCGACTGGGAGATAGCGAGTTCTACTTGTGGTCGGGTCATACCAAAGACCATCATAAAAATGGTACCTACTACCATCTGGCAAGACACACTCCAATACAAATATGAGTGAGGAAGCCAAACTCTTGCGGTTACCAGAGGACTAGCCCCCCACTCTAACCCTAGCTGTATAGGTGAGAGGCCGAGGGCTACCGAAACGGAGATTGGCGCCGCACCCATACGTCTTAAGTGCTGGTTAGTACTGGGACAGGAGACTGCCTGGGAAGACCAGATTCTGGCGTGAGAGGGACTTTGACTTGACCTGACACATTCATAGAGTTTTCTGTATTTTGATGATTTTCTACATTGGAGAACAATACTGAAGACATCAAAACTATGAAATAACACATGGAACATGTATGGAATTATGTGGTAAACAAAAAGCTGTCACCGTTTACCTTGATGACGCTTTGCACACTATTGGCGTTATCTTAACCAGCTTCATGTGGTAGTCACCTGGAATGCTTTTCAATTAACAGGTGTGCCTTGTTAAAAGTTAATTAGTGCAATTTCTTGCCTTCTTAATGTGTTTGAGATCCAATAGTAAATAATAAACATACAGTAAACAGCCCTGTTCTATCCACAACTGTAGTTTTTCATATTATGTCAAGAAATGCTCAACTAAGTAAAGAGAAACAACATCCATCATTACCTTAAGACATGAAGTGACTTTTAATTAATAAAAATAAAGGAAAAAAAAGATTGAATTTGAAGGGG
>JAOBAM010000009.1:4095560-4111047 GCA_025212355.1 Notarius kessleri | reverse complement strand
GAGAACATGCAAACTCCGCACAGAAAGGCCCTCGCCGGCCACGGGGCTCGAACCCGGACCTTCTTGCTGTGAGGTGACTGCGCTAATCACTACGTCACCATGCCGCCCGACAGTAGAACTCACATATGTTTAATAGGGAAAGTTTCCACATGCACAATGTGACCAGACCTCACAGGATTGGGATTACAGCTGTATGGCCATAAGAAATCCACTTGTTTGTGAGGCTAATCAGAAGAAAAGGCTTCAATTTGCTAGGGAACATAAAGATCAGACTCCAGAGCAATGGAAAAAGGTAATGTGGTCCGAGTCCAGATTTACGCTCTTCCTGAGTGATGGGTGTGTCAGGGTCAAAGGGAAGCACATGAAGTGATGCACCCATAATGCATAGTGGCCACTGTACAAGCGTTTTGGAGGCAGTGTTATGATCTGGGGTTGCTTCAGTTGATCAGGTTGAGGCTCAGCAACAATATGTGGTAATAAAATGACGTCAGCTGATGACCTGAATGTACCGAATCATCAGTGGAATCCCCCCACATGATGGATCAGGAATATTCCAGGACAGTAATTCCAGGACTCATCAGGCTCAAATTGTGAAAGAGTGGTTCAGGTAGTATGAGGATTCACACACACATTTGCCACCACAGAGTCCCAACCCCATTGAAAGTCTTTGGGATGTGCTGGAGAAGACTTGGTGGGAGAATCAAACCACTCTATAATCAGTAAAAGATCTCTGTGAAAACTGGATGAAAATAAATGTGCTGTTGTACAAGGTTGTAGAAACAATGCTATGGTGAATGTGCACCATAATTAAAGCTAAATGTGGTTAACAAAAGTAGTGCACGTAACCTTTTTTTTTTTTTTCCACCTCTTGCTTTCTGGTCAGGCAGGTCAATGCATGCAGACACACACACTTTGTGTGTCTATACAGTCGCAGCACTGTTTGGTCTGATGAGTTGTTTTCAGCTAAATAGTTGACAAACATGTTAGATAATAAGCAGATTAGACAAGATGCAACAGAGAAACCAAGTGGACCTCGTATTTAAAAAACAAACAAAACCTAGGGTTCCTGTATTGTGGCCATTTTTTTTCAAGTGTTCATCAGCTCTACAGTATGGTGTTCGGAGGTGTGGTGGAGTTTTTTTTTTTTTTTAAATTACTTGGGTTTCACCACTGAAATACTTTGCAGGGTCTGTATCTGGACCATGGTCCACTAGCTGATGACTTCTAGTACATTGAATTCACTTTCGAATAAAAATAAAACACACTTCACATTGTGTACTCCTTTATATAGTAATAAATCTGATTTTGTACTCCATCTGACTAATAATTTCTCTCTGATGAGCAGATATAAAGAAGATGAGGACGGCTACCTGCGCCTGAACATGGTTCGCTTTGAGACTGTTGAGGTAACAGAAGAGTTGATAAAGAACATGGCAGAGAAACGCACTCCTCGCAAGCTTTCAGGCTCTAGTGCTCAGACTAAGAGACCAGCGCTACAAGCCGAGAGCATGAATGATGTTCCTACAGCGTCTCCTTACCCCTCTGCTTCCTCCTCCTCCTCTTCAATGACCATGCTTGTGAATGAAGATGATGGTGCGGTAAAGGACAGAGCACCAGCGTATTGTATACTGAACACGGTGACTGAGATGACTGGGGATCAAGGGAACACTGCAGACTCTGGGACAGAGTCGGGGGCAGTGAGAGCACTGACTGCTGTAGCTCGAGGGCTGGGTATGGATGTAGTGTGAGGAGAAATTCCACACAACACTCCAAACCACTATTACTGTTGTACTGTATCTGATTTACATCACACATGAAGTCATAGACAAGCAAAGCAAAAATTCTGGATTGTTAGTAAGTTAGCAATTTTAGGGTAAAATATTCCCTTTTTAAATGCTCTTTGATGATAAATTTGATTTTATAATTGTTTCAGCTTGGAAATAACCTCTGGTTCTAATGCTGATTTGTAGAATTTAGTGTTTACAGTCCATCCATTTACATCAATTCATTTTGCAGTTGTTTTAGCTGATGGCTGATTTGTTTTTACATAGTGTTTGTTATACTTGTAAAAAAAAAAAAGTGTTGGAGAAATTTAAGTCAGTTTACAGTTGCTGACTTTCTTTTTGTAGATGCTACAACAATTGTTTTTATCAATATTAATCCAACCAACCAAAAATAAAAAATGAGCCTTTTTTTTTTTTTACTTAAAATTCTTTTTAATTTTTTTCACAAAAAAATGGGCCAGTTTCCTGCTAATGAATTGAGTAGCGGAAGTTTGGAAGGGGGGAGAAAAAAAAACAAAACTCTGAAATCACCACTGACACTGCAATTAAATGAAAATCTAGACTTAATCTGGATCCAGGCAACAGCCCAGATGCTTTTGCCCCTGTACATTTCCATATTTATCACGTATTTGACATGAAGTGCTTGGCTCGGCCTCAGTGAGACCCTCATTATGTCCCACTCAGGGCGCGTCGACATTTCTGTCCGCCAATGGCGTAGTCCGTCTGGGAGAAGGGGGCCGCATGGGCATTCCAGGCAACAGCGGGGGCGGAGGGGCATGGATGTAGCCTGCAGGAGGCAGAGCCTTGCTCAGAGTGCCATAGGGTGCAGCATGAGGCAGTGCCAGGCGTGGGAACAGCGGGCTGGCGTAGGGTGCGGGCAGGAGGCCGGGATGTGCCAGCTGGGTCTCAAGGGTGGCGTGGTGGTGCAGTGCCAGCAGGCGGCTCCTCTCGCTCTCCTCACGCAGCAGTGCCAGGCGATGGCGCTCCTCCAGCTGGCACCTCTGCTGCTGTTCCAGCACCAGCGGGTGGAGGAGCGGCTCACGTGGGTAAACACGCTGCAGTGGGTCACCCCTCAGCAGCAGGTCCTTGGCAACAGGGTCTTTTTGAGATATGTCCAGACCACGGCTCATACTCCGAATTGGATCCCAATGCTGTGGAGTGTATGGAAATCGCTCAGTACCAGACAGTGGGCTCATCCCAACAAGGGGCGTCATTAAGCGAGTCCTTTCCAGGCTGGTTGGAAATCCTGTCATTCCTAGAGGCACAGGAATGGATGACATGGACAAAGGCTGCATGCTTGGGGTTCTTCGGTCCTGCACTGGTTTTTCCAAGACTTTAGAAGGTGGTTTAATTTCAGGAGAGTCCCGATTCTCTCTCCTCTCCTCCTTTACTTTAACGTGGACACTCTTTGTGTGCTCATGTTCTAGTCTACTCCTCTTTGCATCTGGCTCCCACTGTGATCCATCACTACTGCGCCTCTCAACTCGAATCCTTTGTTGCTGTGGGGACAATGTGTTCTCAGAAGTAGCCTTCTCCTCTGTAGGACGCTGATCACCCTTAGCAGTTTTCTCCTTCTTCTCTGGCTGACTGTCCTTGTGCCTCTGATCCTCTGTCTCTCCACTCTGAGTAGGAGGTTCCTGGGATTGTACTCGTTCTCGAGCTCTGTCTTTGTCTTTTGGCTCAGGAGTGTCTCTAGAAGAGGGTACTGTTTGCTTATGACTCTGTGGGCTTGTGTTAGCAGGTGACAGGTGTCTCACATTCAACTTCTCTTTTGTGTCCCTGCAAAAAGGAGGTAAAGCAATATAAGCACAATATGTGTGGGTCAAAGTCTATTAATACTACTTAAAACCTATATACACAGTTCTATATTACTGAGCTGTGTCAAAAGTACAAAAGGGAAACAAACACTATATGGTCAAAGGTTTGTGGACACCTTCCCATCACACCCATATGCTGGTCTTCCCCAAACTGTTTCCACAAATTTGAGAGCATGTGCGCACACAACTGTATAGGATGCTGTAGCTTTACAGTTTCCCTTCAGTGAAACTACTAGGCCCAAACCTATTCCAGTAGGACAGTGCACCTGTGCACAAAGCAAAGCCCATGAGGTTTTTCAAAGGTTAGAGTGGAAGAACTCAAGTGACCTGTACAGAGCCCTGACCTCAACTCCAGTGAACACCTTTTGAGATGAACTGGAACACCCTTCGGATCCCCTCACCCCAAATTAATACCTGACCCCATGAATTATCTTATGGCGGTATGGGCTAATCTTCACAGCCATGCTCTAAAATCTAGTGGAAAGCCTTCCCAGAATAGAGGAGATGATTAGAACAGCAAAGAGGGAACTAAATGTTCATGCTCAACATGTACAGATGAGTGCCTATGGTGTCCATTCCTACTAAACAGAACGGGTAAAAAATTAATTTGAGACCTTTCATGCTCTTCTTTGTTAAATACAAAGTCTCTTTTGTCCATTACTCTTTCCAGTTCAGGGGGCTGGGGCCAAGCAGGGGGTGTAGGGAAAGAGGAGGGTGTCTGCTGCAGCCTGTTCCAGGGCTCCTGGGGTCCTGCTGAAGATGGAGCTGCTTTACTATCTTTACTGCCATGTGCAGAACTTGGTGCTGTTTGGAACAAAGATGGAGTGAGTGAGTATTTTTAGATTCAATTTTCTGCCTTAGATCTAATAACATAGATAAAGGCCTATTTTTTTTTTTTTAAAGGCAGGTTTTGATTACTTACTTATTGTGGGATTTCCAAGCCCTCCGAATGCTGTGGAGCTCAGTATTCCTAAACCTCCAAATGCTGGTGGCTTACTCAGAGGGTCTACGTATTTCAAAACGATACACTGTTTTAACACGCGTTCAATGATACCTGAGAATGACACAGTAATCACATGGGAATCCAGTCTTACCATGATGAGAGGGGGGGGTGTGGAGATTGGTGTGAGGATGGGGTAAGTATCCATAGGGAGAAACTGAAGGGTGTGTGGAACCTGACAAAAGAAACCCTTGTAAATACAGAGAATAAAATGTATTTTTATTATCATTATTATATTTACCAGACAGATTATATTTTAATATTTTGCCCACATCATTTTCCATGTCTGATTCACTGACCATTTTGGGCAACAGAGAAGTGATCCTGAGATTTGTTCTTCTAGAAATGTTGCAAGGCTAATGTGAAAATTATCTTGACTTATTAGCTCTGCAGTAAATCTTTTCACAGAGTAAATGCCCATTACTGATTGTCTGCTTTTGTGTCACAGAATATAACAGAGCCCCATGACTTACCAGCACTGGAAAAGATGGTGGAAGGGCGGGGTAAGTCACGTGGTTGCTGGATCATTCCTAAGAGGCCTGAACCAGAAGGTCGAATCAGGAACTCTGGCTTCAACCCAAAGTCGAGCTTGTGTGGCTCATTTTGCATCTGCTTCTGAAAAGCACACAGACAAGAAAGGGGCTTAACGTTCTAGTAGCTATGACAGAATCCCAAGCTCAGCGATCTGGTAAACACAGATGGACAAAGGCGGAAGGAACAATAGCTTCCAAAACAAACATAAGAGTCGTGCTACAGTGCCAGTGTTTGATCTGCTAACATACTTTCATTTTCTGCTGATGATGGTACACCTGCCATGCAATGTGAACATGCATCGCACACCATTTCCCCGGCTTCTGTAAAACAAATACGAGGAAATTACTGTATTTCCAATTTGTACAGACAGCTGAATAAAGCTTTATCTGGGAGACAGCTCTTACCTTTGGTGTAGGACACGCCGAGTCCAACAACTGAAAAAGGATTATAAATAATATTTACTCTGTGGCCCCTGCGTACGTTAAATCAACTTCATTGAAATTATCCAAATGTTCCTTGACACATACATTACATTGTTCAAATAGTAGGTTTATTCATTTAAACATGTTCTCAGAGCAGAAGTATCATGATCAGTTTAGTTTGGTAATGAGCCAATTTCACAGCTGTGTATAGTAACTGCATACTGAAGCTATAATTAGCTACATGCCAATATTATGCAAAAGCTTACTCTGGATTCCTTCTGTATGAGTGGACGAGGCATTGCTCCTGGTCCAGGAACTACATCGAGCGGGTTGGAGGCCTAGTGTTACAAATAACAAGTTCACACGAAGCATACTGTATAATGGAATACGCCAAAATATTTTGTAAATTAGTCTTTTTGATTCTTTTGGCCAACCAATAAAATTTCTCACAGAAAGGTTATGAATTAATCTTCCAAACTTTTTAAATATTTTATAAGCACTTCCAAAATTAAATATGGCAAAAAACTTAATTTTGAGCAACAAGTTCTTTTAATATTTTTTAAAAAGAAAATAACTTGGGTTGATCTGTGTATATGGAGCTGAAGTACCTTGGGCTGGAAGGCTCCCTGCAGAGAACTGAACATCCCTGTTGGGGGTACCATGGGAGACATTCCTGGCATTACTGAAGGATATGACTGAAGTAACTGCGAAAGATGACGGGACAGTGGATCATTACTCCATGAGGTGAGTGAGAATAAAAATTTTCATTTAAAAAGGAAAAAAAAAAAGAACCCCCAACCACTACAAATGCTGTTTAGAAAGATTAATGAACATAAAAATGCACTGGTCGAGTCATTAATGAAAACCCGCTATACGTAGCATGAAAAGTGCCAGACGTACATTGTGCCTGTGGAACGAGTCAACCTTTGGTGGGTATTTGTCAAACTGAAGAGAAGAAGAAAAGGTTATTTTACAGACAGAAGAGATTCAATCCAAAGTATCTGGAGTAAAAATATGCAACAACAAATGCACTAGAGTGTGACTACTACAGAACCACTAACTATGGTCACATGAGTCCTCCAGTATGATCAAATTAAATGTTACATTTACAAATGTGACCATTAGGAGAATAAAAAGCAGCCTCGTTAGCTCATCCTCACATGTCTGGTGGTGGTACGCACCAGGGGTGCTACAGGGCCTGGCAGGATGGCCGGATGAGGGAAAGGGGTGAAGGTGTGCTGGTGTGTGTGTTGGTGTGTGTGCTGGTGCTGGTGGAACTCGGTGCGAAGGTATGATGGAGCAGCCAGAGGGGTTCCTCGATCCACGTTCTGGGAGGCCAGGAAGCGTGAGTTCAGTTCTTGGCGCAGCAGGTCCTGCTCTGTAATTTCAATAATAATGCACAGCTTACACAAATGTAATATTTCACAAATATTGAACTATCTGGTGTCTAGAATATGTAAACGAACGCATAGTGATGCACCTGTGTAGGGACCTGCAGGAGAAGAACCAGGCACAGCGAGGGCATTTCCTGTTAAGAGTGGAGGAGGAGCCAAGGCTGCAGTTGGAGAAAACATGGTGTAATCCTGCTGATCCCAATAGCACTGGGACTGGTGTATGACAGCTTTTACTTGGAAGGTTCTCTTGCACAGTTAGTGTGCAGAGATGTTTTACGCTTTCCCGTGCCGCCTTTTACTACCAGGCAAGAGGACTGAACTTTAGTCTTCCTCTCGTAAAATCTCCAAACCCAATTTCGTATGGACTTGTATTTGTAGTATCATTAACATCACGGATATCTGCAAGAGACAAAACAAGATCTCATCAGTGCAAACGTTTTACAACCTTCAGTGCAACTTTAGTGAAGTATCTCAATTTATCTCCCTTCATTGTGTTTACTGACCATCTCTGTGGACTAGTATTGCAACAAAAAATACATCCCAGTGTAGTCAGACTGCATTATGGACAATAAACTAATTTAGGATGAGGCCACTAATAATCTACTAATTTCATTTGATAGCATGTTGTTCCAAGAAAGGATGTCGGTATAATGCTATCTGTTTAATGTTGTTAAACAGGGCAGTGCACATTGCAGTAATGCAGCCAGAACAAAAGCAACAGAGAGCAGCGTATGGCAGGGAGGGCCATGTCATTTGAAAGAGCTAATAAAGCAGGGGTTAAGGAAAATAAAAGCGAGCCTTTCTGCTTTTATTGCAGCACCTTTTCCATGACATTATGCTGCTGTGCTCTTTTTAATTCTGCTGCACTCAAAGTAAACCTAGCATTTAATGGCTAATGTTGGTGTCACTTTGACATTTACTGGACCTTCCCAGGGGAGCGGCAATAGTGAATGCAAATGGGGCGGAGGCCTGAAATCCCAGGAGGATTGCCGATGTATACAACCTGCAATTACCTCTTTTTGAATGCCACTCATGCACATGAAGATAAGCAGTAAATCTCCTTTGTGTAGGGCTGTCAATTCGGGCCTTTTTCCCCCCTGGAGCCTGTTGTATCTAGAGTGAAAGGTCTTTTGAGAGGTCCATAATGGATGGTTAGGCTCTCTTAGAGTAAAGCTCCTTTTGGGAAGCAGCAGGGGTCCATGGAGGAGGGAGTAGTAGGAACAACTTATTCCTCCTCAGCAGAGCGTCGCTTCTCCCCTGGTGAACAGTTTGTATTGAGCGGGGTGATGCAACCACAGGGGGGTGAGCATGGTAACGCCAGGAAGAACAGCAGACAAGAGCACTGCTGCCTCAAGGAACATGCCTTTGTGCGACAAAGCACTTGAGATATAGACCACAGAATAATCTTCAGTGCGTCTTTGTGTAATTGTGGCGCTTGTGTAAGTGTTGAGCTGGTGGATTTGTGGCGCTTGTGTAATTGTGGTGTTGGTTAATGTGTGGCATTTACACTGCCTTTTAATAAAATACCTGATTGTACAGACGAATTATAAAGTGCACTTTTTAAAATATAAATATGCATGTTTAATCAAGCCCAATTAGGGTTTCTAATAGACATTTTCAAAAATGTCTGACATTTACTTAATACATTTTGAGCTAACATCATGTTTTGTTTTGTTTTTTTAACAAGCCATTTAAACATTTTAAATTGAGTTCTATGCATTATCTTCAGCACCAAGCAGTATGACAAATATTACTACAGCCATTTTAGTGATTTAGAAAATTCAAAGCTGCCACTTTCTCTTACTGAAATTCCTGATTGTGACTAAGTGCTTATTTCCAGTTTGAGTCATGGTACATTAATGTTCCTTTGATGCAGGTTAGGTATTAGGGTTAAGCTTCTCAAGCTGTCAGCCCACCAGCAAATGTGTCTTCCTATTTCAATCAGCACCTCTCCTGTCCAAGCAGTTTTTGTCATTCATCAACCCCATTACTGAGCTAAACCTCCCAGGCATGCTGAGTCTAATGGCCTAATCCCTCCAAAACACACAAAGGTGAGATTAACTGAAGGTTAAATACTCTTGTTCTTGACGTTTTTGTCCTGCTTAGAGTGACAGGAAAATCTTGTGAAGGAGCCACTGGAAGAGGTTTGTGTGTACACAAAAAAAAAGATGGAGGATTCAGGAATGGTTTGAGGTATACTTGCAGAAAGACAGAGAGGAAAAAGTCAGAACGTGTTTACGCTGGCAATGGCAGACAAAGGACGGCCTGTAAATTCTCCCGCAACGTTGCGGTTTGTGGATAGCAACGCCTGAGCCTAACTGGCAAATGACTGAAACAGAGAAACAGTTGTTCTTGCACACTGATAGTTTCTCAAGTTGCTTTTAGTTTAGCTTTGAACAAGGCCCAGGCAGCTAAAGGGGCATCTGGTCCATAACTGTGCTCACATATGCAGCAACATTGTGTAATAGTCAAATGCTGGACCAAAGTTACAACATTCCAATGCAGCAGATACTTCCCAGCATTTCTTTTTCAAACAAGACAATAACCTTCGATCTACACTTCAAAATATAATAGAGAACAAGAGGAAATAAATTAAAAAGTAAGGAAGAAAATGTGTTGACACGAGGCTTTTAATTTTTTATTTATTTTTTTTTAATCAACAGCTCCACAGATATCCACTGCAATGCAACCTATACATCTATGTAGAGCTACCACTTTAAGTGCGGAAAGTCTGCAGTCCAGCTAGAGTGTAACGAGCTGAGTTAATGAAATTTTCCTCCAGTGGATTTCTATGGCTCTCAAATAAGGCACCAGGGAGCCCTTTCTGTATACTCTACTTCTGTCTGAAAGTTCACCGTCTGTGGTGTAGGATAACACACAGTCTAAGCGAAGACTTCCTTTATGTCTCTCTCTCTGGCAAACCTGTTTGATGGTGAATGCACCATAGAACATTACTAACATCAATCATTACATATAAGGCATTGAGTTCTTCCACATTTTTACATAATGTTTTAAATAAGAAATTTTCAAACAATTTAACAAGCTTGTCCTGTAGTTGTTAACAGATTAGCATGTAATATAGTCTCGAACCTTATGTGTAGATCCAAGATAACTCTGCATTCAATAAAACATACTGTGTTATTTGAGCAAGACAGCCCTGGCATCGAAGATAATCCTTTTCTCAATGTACCGTGTAAGACAGCAGACTTTGAAAAGAACACATGAATCGCGGCAAGCAAATCGGTCCATGCCAGGAAATAGGTGAGTGCGCTGGCATTGAGCTCTTCCATTATTTAGCGGTCAGGTTTCTCTCAGTTAGAGATTAGCGGCAGTGATGTAGGGCGGGCATGCACACAATAGCTGTCAATGCCTCTGGGATATGTCGTGCCGCCTGCTTCCTAGAAACCAATCCCCCTAGCACAGTAGTATAACAATCTGCAGCCCAGAGGACCCCAGGGACTCCCTCCACTCCTTCCCTATAATAGATGGCTTTAAAGAATGACCTTACAAATGAGAAAGGGCTGGGCCGCCTCCACAGGGCCAACGTGACGAGCTGCTGCAGTTGCAGCTCTAACGTGTGTGTGGGATCTTAATGCTCGTAAGTTGGGTAGTCAAAGTATTTATTTGAGCTGCGTTGAAAGCTCCCGAATGGGCAGCTGTCTTGCCGATCTCTCAACACAGTCCACCTTGGCTGTACACCATTCCTCCCTCCCCTCCACTCATGCCTGGCTCAGCTCAGGTTACCACGAGAACAATGTGAACCCTGTGCAGGCTCACCAGTCTCTCAGGACCTGTCTGTACTAACATTCATACCCATGTCTGTGCTGGACTGCGAATTAATATATCATGCAGTGGCCTTGGATGGGTTATTTCCTATGCATCATCTATGAGCCAGTTGCAATTAAGTCTGCACTTAAAGCTCTGCCTTCCTGACCTGGCAACAGAAAGCTTTTGTGTATGTAGATTTTTGGACACTAATAAATATATATATATTATATTTTTTTTAAATCTCCCCCCCCCTTTAAACATTCAAACATCAGTTTTACTGCTATACATATTTGCACCAGTTCCAGTATGAGTAGGCCATTCATAGCTTTTAAATGAGGTTTGACATTCCACTGCATGTTGGTTTTTCCGCATTAAGAGCTCTGCCTATGAATTTGCAGAGGCCAAATGCCTCATTTTCTTGGAATGCCTCACAATAGTTCTTGGAAAATTTTGAGCGCTGAATGTGCAGGAAATGGATTTTAACATCAAAAGCCTTCAGACACATTTAACAAGCTCTTCAAAAGTCCTTTGCAAAGAATTTATGTTGACAAAGTAATAAAACAAAAATAGAATACACAAGCAGCTACAATTGGGCTGCAGTAACATCGATGGTGTCCATGGCAAGACATGAGATTTCAATTCCTAAAGCAGCAGATCACGTAGAAACCTTGTGTGCCTGCATGAATGTGTACATTCTGGGATGTCCTTTTTATAAACATAGATGACAGGAGTTACAAAGGTGCAAAAACCTTTGACCATGGCTGGCTGCCACACAATATGAGCATTACCGAGGCTGGGGCCAAAAACAGCTCCACAAATAGCCGCTCCAGTTATTCCAGGCACTGACAAGGTAAGACTTCTGCGCTGAGGGAAGCTGTCAGCATTTGACAGCTGGGTTTCAGCCAAGTGGATGAGCTGCAGTTTAGCTCCGCTGGGACCTTATCTTACTTTAATGGTACCTCAGCAGAAGCACCATACCAACAGCACAGACACGTATCCCATATCAACATGCTAATGTAACTAGGCCATCCCCAACCAGGGCACGAACCCATGACTTTTAATCCTTTTAAAGCTTACATGCTTTAGAGATCAGTGCTATCAGTCACAGAGCGAGCAACATTGCTCAGTTACGCTGTTACAGTTGCTGCACCATGTGATATTAGATATCAAAACCTGGGGATAATTGAACTGGAGTCGTACAACTTTGGAAGTAAAATGTTACATCATGCAAGATTACATTTGAGAAATGGTTATTGTTAGATTTAAAACTTGCTAATTGTCCCAGCTGTCCTGTTAAAGTGGATTCCAAGAACTACTCTGAGGGGAAGGGGAATCCGCCTGCAATTGTAGCAAGTGTCCTTTAACTCAAGTGCACAATGATTATGGCCCATAGGCTTTGCAAGGCACAGATGCACCATATGATGCAACTGGATACATCCATTTAAAAAAAAAAAATGCTTTCCAGTTAGTCTGGATTCTGCCTCCAGTTTTAGAATGTGCACAGTGGCATTTAGTCACAAGGAAGGGCTTTAATGCCTCACACCTCTGAGGCGTCATCTGCGAAAGGAAGGTGTCCACGTCTACTAGTATTTCATTTGGAGCCCTGGCTCAGCAGGTCAGTGATCACCCCTGACCCTGGAATCCCAGCAGGCCTCGTCGCCATCGGTGTTTGGGGTCGCAAGCCAGGCTTAGGTTCCTGCTGAAATGTGCGCTAGGCAGCACCTTTTCTAAAGCACCGTCTCTAAATTAGAGACCTAAATACCATCAACTAAACACTGGAGACCGTATAACCATAATCTTTTTTACGTTCTTAAGTGCTTCAGTTTTCAGTCTTAAAGGGCAAAGGCAACACAAAGCGAATGTTAATGTATTACATCAGCGGTTGTACTTTACCTCTTATGACTGTCTATTAAATGCATTTTAGTAACTGCATTTATCAAAATGTCATGAGTAACACAGTCTCTGTAACCTTCAATAATGTTGACATGATTCATGGTAATGGTGCCGTCTTCCAATCCAATTATTTTAGCGATTACTAGCATACACTTAGCTCACCATATACACTTCCTTAAGTTATCAGGACACTAATTGGTTAACAAGATATTGCATTTTGCAGTCTTCTCCTTGGTCCTTGGGGATTTCTCACCATGCCATCTGTTCAGAGCTAATAGGAGATATAACGTTTCTGTATTTCAGCAGCACTCAGGCATACAATAACATTACAGATCTGAGGTGTTCTGAGTCGAATGGAATAACGTCTGGTGTCTGAGTTTGGCTTTTCTTTAGTCAGAGCAAGAACCGCCATGTTATGTACTTTGAAAGACTGTCCAGTGAATAATCAATCAAGTGGAAACATTATTATAGCCATGTCAAACCACTAGTCCTTGCTTCATAATCTACAGAAATATTAAATGCCTTCATAAAAACACATCCTAAGTAGCGCCATGTTTACAGCTTTTAGTGAGGGTTCAGGGCCTCATAAATTACACTGAAAGGAACAATGATTAAATGATTTGTCTATGCATAACTCGTCTGTTTATTTAAGGTTAGCGCTGTCCTTGGTTAACAAGAATCAAAATAACTGACCATGATGAAGAACTGCTTAAAGGTTATCCATTAAGGTTAGAACAAGGAATCTTGTGTGCTACATGAAAACCTGTGCTGATACTGACTGCAGACGTGATGACAATTTCAGCTAACTGGGTTTGTGAGATGACAATTTGACGGGCTGTGTGCATTTCTTTATTCTCAGAAGAAGAAGAAGAAGAAACAAACCTTTAATAAACAGTTCATGTGTTATTCTAATACGATGCATGTCACATACAGTGAAATCCTGTTTGGGAAATAAGGGCGTGTTGGAGTTTTATAGCATTCTATGTACCTGGATTGATTTGATGATAAAACTCAAACCAAGTCATGACCTGCATGTCTAAAAATCGGTTAAACATGAGCCACTGCTTCCTACTGAATCCATGAAAAGGCACCGTGCAGATAGATAACCAAGACTGGTGGCTTTCTTTGGTGTTTAGAACGAAGTATTGCCAGACATTGAAGTAAAAAAAAAAAAGATCTATTTTAACAGTGAAAATTAAAAGTGGTTTCTTAAATTTTCCATAGCTGTAAGAAATGATCTACGATTACAGCATACCTTCAGGAGGAAAACTAACGACAAAGAAATGGCATTGAATAAAAGAGTGCAGGTTGAGAGTCAGAGGATGCATCTATAGGTTGTTATAATATTATTACTATAATGTAGACAGGATAATTCAGTCTTTACTGGTTAGGTTAGTAGTTTCACAGGGTTTTCAGCACTTGAGCTGTCAAGTAACCTGAAGCAGATTTGCACATCAGCAACATGATGCTGCTTACAAAACCGCTTTCTTTCACTCCCTGCTTGATGACGTGATACGATTCTTTCGATATTAAAATACCGTTTTACCGTTACCGTCTAGTTTTCTCGACTTGACTGAAGCCATTTTGATGATGTTTACTTACCCGGTTCACAGACAAAACAGTACAAAGAGGAACATGACGTCCCGGCTGCTCCTCCTCAGCGTTTATAATCCACAAACACACAACTCATTCCAGCAGAGCGGGCTGGAGGGTTATTCTCAAGCCCTCGGTGCGGCTCCCCGCGGGTGTGTGTGTGTGTGTGTTCCAGCCGAACTGACTCGAGCTAGCCCACGTAGCCACGAGTGGAGAAAGAAAGTTGGTGCGGCGGTGAGGAGGACAAAAGAAGCCGCTCAGAAGTCGAAGAGTTTCCACAGACTTTTCCTCCTTCGGTTATTCCTCGGGTTTACAAGCACATCGTGACCGGAAAACGGCGTTTTATATTACCACGTCCATCGTGAAGAAGGCTCGTATCCATTTAATTTTAAAAAAATGTATAGAGATATATATATATATTCCCTGGAGTGGCGCAGACTCGGGTCTCTCTCACACAGCTCGCGCACAAGTGAAACGGATCCGAAGAAGAAGAAGAAGAAGCAGAGGCAGCGCGTGAGGCCGCCCTCCTTCTTTTACGCGAAGGTGCGCGTGCGCCCAACGCTCGAGGAAGCGCTTTTCCCGCCGAAGCGTGTCTCCGCCGGGCGCGCGGGCAGGTCGGGCTGCTGGACGCAGACGCACAAACGATCGGTTGGTTGGTGAAAAAACCGTGCTTCGTTCTGCACTTCCGTCTCGATCTCCACCCTCACCAGTGCTCTTCCCTCCCTCTTTCTTCCTCTTTCACTCCGCCCAGCAGGGTGCAGACAGCGCACTACACCGAGCCGCACAGCAGACACCTGCTCCGAGTCATGCCCTCTCTCTCTCTCTCTCCCCCTCTCTGCTGAGGAGGATCTTCCTTTGACATGAAGCTAATTAATGATATGTCTACACCTGACTCGAACCCTAACCCTAATCTCAGTAACAATAAGGAAGAGGACAGACGTGAAGTCCCCACAGGGCCACACCTGTCAGATTTTCCTATCCTTGTGGGGACATATTTTTATATTTTGGTCCCCACCAATATATATATATTAAACTAGAAAAGCACTCTGAGAGTGCAGACCTCAGCCAAGAATCCTTTTAAAAAAATCCAGGATCCAGAAGGTGATCCGGATCACTACCGAAATTTAATGGTGCCCAGTCACACCTCTGGAAAAAATTTCAGAGCAATCCGTTCGTAACTTTTTCCGTAATGTTGCTAACAGAGAGGCGGCACGGTGGTGTAGTGGTTAGCGCTGTCGCCTCACAGCAAGAAGGTCTGGGTTCGAGCCCTGTGGCCGGCGAG
>JAOBAM010000009.1:4083726-4095460 GCA_025212355.1 Notarius kessleri | reverse complement strand
AAAGCGCACAAATGGTGAAAGTTTGGTGAAATTCCTTTCATTAGCCTTTGAGATATCGTGTTCACAAGGTTTCGGGATGGACGGACGGACAACCCGAAAACATAATGCCTCCTGCACCTTACAGTGGCGGAGGCATAAAAAACAAAACAATGCCACACACAGGTACACTGTAGACTGGGTCTGTCCTCTTTAAAATAGAGGGAGGTGATGGCCTGAGGGGAGTGTTTACAGCCTCATCATATGGTGATGAGGACATTCTGGTTCACTCAGAAAAGACACCTCTCAGTCAAGTGACCCAGTGTCACACGATAATTAATAGTGGTGTGCTGAGCTGGCAGTGAAAAAGGTAATATGCTTCTGTATGTCCACCGCCAAGGCGTTCAAGCATGCTGTGTAGCCGATATAACTCCTATATATCCTAACTACTCGCTCATATAGCCTGCACATACACATACTCTTTCTTCTCACTGAAGTATGACTTATGATAGTGGCTTCTGGCTGAAAAGGGCATTTCAGAAATATGCTAATGAAGGTTGTAGTTATCCAAAAGGCGTTTTTAGATTTTTATTGGACTTGAGGTGTAACCTGAAAGATGCAAGACCACTCATTCATGCAGAGCTGATGAAACTCCTTGGGTGAGTAGCCAACTCTCTTAAAGATCAGGCCACAAGTTCTGGACTCCTTCCTACTAGACTTTGCATATAAAAACACAAAGTAGGCCATGATCACACAATACCCCCTCAGTTTCTCCACAGGGAAATGAGCCTGTGGTCAAATAACATCGAACCAAAAAAAGGCCGTAGGTGAAGATTAAAGGCAAGCTGCATGCGCAGCAGTTTGCCCACGGCTTCTCGTCCCGAATGGCGCCCCTCTCAGAGCAGAAGAGAGATGGCGGAGGACTTCAAAGCCCTCAGGCTGTCCAGGCCAGCAGGGAGGTCCCTCCCTCTCTCTCTTTCAGGCCCTGTGGGGGTGTCTAATTGCATCTCGCCAAGGCCCTGAACAGAGCGAGGCCTTGTTGGAGGCGCCGTGGTCTCTCCTGCTGAGACAGGGGCTGTTATTCGCGACTCCTCAGCGGGACGCAGAGTTTCGGCGAGTCGGCAGGCCTGAGGAAAAATGGCCTCCACTTCCTTCGGCTGATGGCGCACACCGGGAGGCTGATCAAGAAGGGAGGGGAAAAAAGGATAGAGAACGGCAGGTGGCTGCCATTTCCTTCCATCACCAAAGAAAATGGTTCCAATTTTATTTGCTGGAGGCATGACTGATGGTAGAGTTGATTTGCTGTTCAGCTTTTAGAGTGGAAAAGATCAGAGTGACAACAAGGGATTTGAAACCAGTCTGTCCAGCATCATCAGATCTGCTATAATCAGAGTTTAATCATAAATACCTTATTGAAAACAATAAATGAACATGCATACAAAACCTTGTGTGCTGCTGATGGCATGACGGTTTGGATCTTATAAAAACTGCCACTTCATAATAGTATTAACAATTAACAATAAAAGGTGTTAGCAATAATACCATGGTTGTGATCATTCAAAATCTTTTCTTTGTAAAAGGAAAATACACATCTATCTAACAAAAATATCCTGATAGAGGATGCATTTATTCCTATCATGGCAAATGCGCATTTTAACATACAAGTGTTTATTTGTCAATACACCACATTCTGTTATACAGTGGTGTTATACTGTATGCTGACCTTTGTTCCTGTTCTTTGTGCATGTGATTGGGATAAAAGTGGATAATGTTCACCAGCCAGATTCTATGCTGGAGAGTGCTTGTGTAAGAACACTTGAAAATGAACACTAAAGTCAGTAAATAATTAAAGGCAGAATTTTTCAATCAGTTGTTGGCATTGGTTGTTGTGATTGTATGCAAAATACATGCAAATGAGTAATAAACTAAAGACCCCTCAACACCTTGTACTGTGTGAATACAACTGGTGCATTTGGCAACTAAAACAATAGTCCTTTATGATCGTGTTGCATCCTGACTCTGGTCTGGTCAGAAACCAAGACATGAAGTTCAGTGACTTTTAATTCATCTTTTCTGTATGTTAAGCAGAGAAGATGCTTAACTGGTGTGCAAACCAGCTAGTTTGAAGCTAGCATCTTTTTTAGGCTAGCTATTAGACCTTTAATAAGTTTAGGTTTATTCATCACACACTGAGGCTTAAGGACAAAACTTTCCAATGGCCCTATTTCCTCAACATTTGTTTTAATACCTCTAGGAAACAACTGCATGTCTCAAAACTGTCAGTTTCTAATAAATGTGTAATTATTCTCAAAGGCTGCAAACCTGAGGCACACATAATCACAGAAATTGAGCTGCAGAGAGAGTACGCAAGTCTCTTGATGAGCCGAGTGCCCATTTGCATGAATTCTTTCTAAATCATGTTTTTATGATAATGAACCAGAATGGTCTCATAACAATGTCGCATGCAGTTTAGTACACCCTCAAACTCACCAAAAAACACAACATACTCATCTGTATGAAAAAATATGAGGCAAATCTTATAGACCTGCCTCAAAGGCAAAGTCATTAGTGCAGCTTGGCCTGATTGTTTTCACCGATTTTCTGTCTGGAGGAGGAGTAAACTGATGTCTTAGCCTTCAGCTTGAGCTTGGCTATTAATTTCAGCATGCAGGTCTGGCCTGATGGCCCAAAGAGAGGGAGAGCTGATTAAAGTAGATAACTGTTAATGGACATAGTGGCCCTCTGGAGTAGCACATGTCCTCCATAAACGCTCTGCTGTAATGGCCTGTGACTCTTATTGACTATTATTAATGACCAGTCAGCCTTGATAAGAAGTATATCAGCCCTGAGTATTGTAAGGCATGGGCTAAACCCAGGACAAGATTCAAATGACCTGCTTTTCTAGCTTCCTACAAATTAAAATTCTTGCCCTAATCCATCATCAGGAGTGAATGTATGCTAAGACCCTGGTCAGCAAAGGTTCTTTTATGCATTATAAATGACTGCAGAGCATCTCTGGCCTACAGAAAATGGCACTGCCAAATGATTATCAACGCCAGCCTAAGTAAATCAAAGGAATTTGGACTTCTTTGAGAACCATAGCGAAACGCCAGTCCTCTTGGATTTCAAAGCCCATCTAACAACTGAAAAGGCTTCCCATATACCCTTTGGTTTGGATGATACAATGTTGCGTCTGCTCCGCTCGGGATAAATTAAGCATGTGAAAGTTTTAGTGAAATCCCCATTTTCCAGTTAATCAAATCTCACCTAATCAAATTAGGAGCCATAATTCCCAAGGATGCGTGGCACAAAAGTGCATTATTCCTGCCTTGGGAGCTGAAAGGGGAAAATCAGCGTGATGCCATTCCCCTCTGCTTCAGTGGCCCTGAATTGAATCGCTCTTCCGACTGACCCGGGACTAAGAGGCAGGGTCAGGGTAAACTTTGGCAGTGTTTAGGTTCCCAGCTCATTAAAGAACTGCCTCAGTGGCCTCCTCCTGAGACCGCTCAGCCGTTCATTAACGAGCCACTTGTGTAATTTTCCCTGGACATCTGTGATGAACAGGCTCTCTTCCAATGCCACACACACAAAAAAGCACTTCTCACAACGGAGCGTATTTTTTCTGCCTGCCAGGCTGAACAACATTTACAAGATTACTCATGACGAAGTTTAAAAAATAAACCCTGAATATTCTCATCAATCCATATGTTCCTTGGAGCATGATGATAAAAAAAAAAAATGCAGGTCTTATTTTAATCATTTGCTTTGTGCGCCTTTGACAAGTGAAATATTTCTAACTTTTGTGAGGACCTCACCCCATTCCTCTTGCCATCAGATGAAGCAGACATGTCCAATTGTATATTCAGTGTTGAATCTGTTAACTTATTGGCATTTGACATGTTGCAGCAGGCATATGTGACAATCTGATGGCATATGCAGTATGAACATAGATGTACGACCATCGTGTTTTACTGGCTGCTCTGCACATCAGCCATCTTCTTGGAGGTAGTACATGTGACAGCTAATGAATATGGCCCTTTAGATGTCCTGAATTGCTCCTTTCCATTCATTACCCCCAGTGTTAACAGCCCTTTATGCTGATTCTTAACACCTATTGCACAGTCTCTCAAGGTCACTCTGCTGGCTTGGAAAGATGAAGAAGGGGAAAAAAACCTGAGAGGCTCCATCCCTATTCATTTGTCACATTTGCATGCATGCCTCTATACTCCATCAGACAAAGAGCATGGTAGCTTAGTCATTGCCCCCTACCAATTACAAATGAGCCCATTAAGCTGTCTGCATCGGGCCTGGCCTCTTCATGGTAATGGCTTGTGAGATTTCCATCATAATCACGCAGCTCCCATTGCAGTCATGAGTGCAGATAGAAGAGGAGAGACAGCAAAGAGATGAAATCTTCAGCTCCCCCCTCGGATAGTAAGGTTTCAGAAAAAAAAACAACAACCCAATAGACAATGTGGATAGGGAAAGATAGAGAATAAGAGATTTTAAGCTTAGAAAAGATGCAGGCCATAAATAATACTATCAGCCATGTAACATTTTCAAGTCATTTTGGTTGTAAGGTACACCTTCACCTTTCCATTGCAGCTAAATCTTGGTTGCAACCCACCCACACACACACACCCACACACACACACACTCCAGTCTGGGCTTGATCATCAATCAGTGGGAAGCCGTAAACTGCAGATCGAGCAACTGTTGCTGCAGGCTGTGATAAAGCTTTTTAGTTAACCCTCACCTTTGCATCCTAAGCTTTTCAATCTGGGATGCTATGTACCCTTGCTCTTTGGCATATGGAGGTGGCCCACTCTTCCTTTTCCACCACTGGAGTTAAAGTGCTATGGCTTGATCTCTCCATATTTCACATCCCAGCACATTCCCCTGCTAGTAGCCCTATATGCTGAAAATGATTGCAGCATTCCACCTTGAGGACATCTAGACCAGCGCTAATGCAGTGCACCAGCCCAGGGAGAGCATGAAGAAAGATGATGGGACTTGGGAGGTATTAATCACCAGGACAGTGAGAGGCACAGCCTCAAGCCACTGAGGTCTCCGGATAAGCTTGTGAAATTGCTCTGCTCTCCGCAGGGTCCTTATGTCTCGCTGCTTTATGGCAGCTGAGTCCCTGAGGAGGCCACGGCGATGTGCTAGCCTCTAAACCCTTGCCGTCAAAAATGATCTATGACCGTCATTAACAGAAAATATCACTTCAGTCGCCCCATGATCTTGCTTCGCTAAGGGTCATATTATCAGCCAAGAACAAATTATGGTCCAAGTACATTCAAATAGCCCTAGAAAAAAACAAAATCATGCAAATGGTGATATGTCATCTGTGACAATGGCCTCTGGTGTACTGTCGATGAAAACACAGGGGAAAAATCATGAACTGACAGACTGGGAAAGCTCTTTCTTCCCCTCTGTCAGTTGGCAGCACACATACTCTGTGAACTGAAGCCTGTGAGAAACACACACACACACACAAAATGGATTTGACCAGATAGGACTAGACATCACCATATATCACTGTATATCCCAGTAGATTTACCATATTGATCTTGAAGATGTTCCCAGTTTTTGCCTGTTTAGGTTCTTGTTAATACACAAGAAATGATCAACCAGTTCTTATGAATGACCTTGAACTTTTCCATTCATCCTCTTTCTGTTCAATGAATTTTGTAAAGGTCAGTACTATATTGAATGTTTCTCAGTGATAGAGTCTACAATTACAAAAACCTGGGCATCCATTTTAGCATGCCATTTATGGTAATAACAGGCTGATATATGTGAAATAACAAAAACTCCTTTGGAAATTAGTTCTGCGTTTTGCCTGTGGATTTTGGGGTAGGTGGGTGGATGGGGGAATAAAAGAGCTTGTGAGTCCTCCCGCCCAATATCAATTTCAAGGTCCATTTACCCCCACCTTCCCCAATGCCCGGCATGGTGAGCAGACGGAGGCGCCCTGACTGTGCGCATATGACAGAGGGCTGGGAGTCTGCCAGTGCTGGTAATGACAGCCACGGTGGAGCGGGTGCGTTTGCCATGGCAGTGCCGTGCCAGCACTATAATTGACAGCAGCGCCAATTCGCACAGCTCCCTAATTCGCACAGCACTGACTCTGCCGCTCGGCTCAGCAGGGGCAGCCCATCCAATTTACAGCTCTGTCCAGGAGCCGTCTCCAGCCTGGCCGAGACACACCGCCGGAGCCTAATGATGAGCCTCTCCAGCAGCTCATACATTATGGAGACAGATCGGGACGTGGCCACCAACGCCCTCTGCCATTCCGACCGGAAAGAAGCAGAACAGCTTGGGATGCCAATATGGAGCAGCTATCTGTAATGCAGAATTGTAACTCTCCTTGTCAGCATGTGGAGTGGTAATTTTCACTGAAAAACTGGGCAAGAGCTCTCAGTATGTAGCATAGAAAAGATAGTCAACTTGGCACTGGCCTCATTTCTTTTTTAGTTGGAGACTATAAAGATGCCAAAAACTGTCTCAGCCAAAATACTTTTTCCATCAAACTGTGAAGGAAGAAGCTGCATAATCAGGAATGCATTAGAAATGCTGTCAATATGTGTGTTGGCTTACGCCTTGATTGCTAGCCTGGAGCTTCTCGCCGAAGAGGCTCTTTGCCTGGTGAGATTGCACCTCTCTCTGCTCTGCTCCTGCATGCTTATGAGAGAGAACAGAGCATAGCTGGCCTACCGCTGAGGACACCTTGGCACACAGTCGCGGCGAAACAAATTGTGTTCTGTGATAGCTCTGTGGGAGGCTTGGCGTTGCCAACGTCCTTGGGATGCTTACCATCTGTCAGCTCTATAGTTGCACTCAGACACGTTGCATTGAAGAAGACTCTCAGCACTCAACAACAGCATAGCACAAAATTCTGGGCCTGCATATGGAACTACTCTGAGGGCTGCCTTCCCTAAAAAATTAAGGATGGGGTGGTTTCAGAAAGAATCTACTTACAAGTTGTTTTTCACCTCATGCTTCCTTCTTTCTTTTCAAGTTTATTTTCTTAAGGAAAGGCATAATTGTATCCTGTGACAGCCATGATTACCTGTATTAAATCTTTACTATATTATATGTATGGTGTTGAATAATCAATTTGTATCTTTAATAAGGGAGACAAGGCTCCAGAGCATCTGAAATATAGTTTATTGATGAAAGTTCAGTCCCAGTAATTTCCTCTTCCAATATTAGTTTATTTATGATTCTAATGATCTAGAAACTTCAAACTGAAGCTCAAAACAAAGAATCCAGTCCAGGCTTTTTGAAGGGCCTCCCGAGGGACCCTGAATCGTCAGTTACATTACTCCTTCCACTCTAATATTGCTGACATCCAGTACTGCAGGTTGTTGCAAAGAATAAAAACACTGACATTTACATAATTGTAAATCTCTTTGTTTTCGTCTAACCATAGTGGCAATGTCTGTATGCTTTGACAAGCTTTGAATTAACAATAAAGAAATGTGTACTTTCCTCTTGGGACACCTCTAAATGGGAACACCTCTCTCCCTCAATTACTGGAATCAGTTCCCAAATGGGAAGATAGCTAAATTTGTGTTGGCCACTTTACAAAAGCCTCTGACCACTCTCAATGCTCTTGGTGACCGTGATGGTCAGCTTGTCCAGTAGGACCTGGACCTTACTTACAATCATTTTGATGATCCTGTGTTGCGAAAAACAATTAACCCTGCTGTCACTGTTTGTCCATCAGAGACCAGCAGTCCAGCAGAGGCCAAGGCAAGAAGCCCTGAAGGGTCATCCATTAGCTCTGAAGCAGATGGCATGAACTGCTTCTACGCATTGAAGTGGAAACAAAGGGTTTATGAACTCACCAAGAGAGCAAGTGTTGAGGTCAACTCAAAACATTAGGTGTATCAGCATAGGAGTAAAACAGAGACAGGCAGATGTTGTGACTTTATGCACTCAACAGCATTGTGATACTGGAGTAACGTAATAATAGACGTCCTAACCATAAAAACCAACATACAAATCATTTTTACTTGTTTTACTGACGACAGCAGGATTTCATAAGAACAGTGCACATCCTTCATGAGGAATGGCCCATAACAAGCTATTATCTCCCCCTTCTTTTGCTTTCAGCAACAACCAATATGGAATATTACAAATGGCTTGTGACAGGTGAGATTCGCTACGGTGTTTACCACACTGAATATGTCAGCCTTTAACACAGTCTCTTGGCTTCCCTCATAGCAATGACAGCTTACTTGACATTTACGCACTTCGATTCCCGTCAGCTAATAGCTACGCCTCATCTCCCCAGGGTTCGGCGAGCAGGCCAACCGATAACAAACCTGTCAGGACAGCTTCGGCGGGAAGATAAATTCTACGCCACGTGAGAAATTAGCCGTTCGACAAGAGAATATGGAGTCTGACACAAGCGGCATGCTAGCTCGGTGACAGATGATTTTTTTTCACAGGGTGCGCTAAATGGAAGGCGCCACGGCAGCTGATTAGGTCCTTATCAGGGGTGCTTTGGAGTGAGCGCCTTTTTTCCCCTCATTTCACATCTCTCCAAGGAGTTGACATCAAAGGAGATCACTGAGGTTGCTCTGGTTAGCCTGTCAGCTGAATTTGAAGGAACGTGGTGGGAGGATAGAAGCGGAGGAGGGAAATGTCTAAGATAACACTGATGCTCAAGCTGTTCAGAGATGAGAGAGGACAAATTAGGCCCACACAAGCTGTGTCACAGGCAACTAAAAAACATTCAGTCCAATTACAGAAACGCAGCAGACTGGTTGGAACATTTAAATATTCTGATCCCCGAAAGAGAAATTCCATTTGAACTTGAAGGTTGAACTCAGAAGACTGAAATTAATCTGTGGATGTAGTCCTGTCAGATGATTTATACCCTTTATCCTAACTGCTTATTATGTAAGTCATAAAACATTAAGTTGTGTACCGTTATAGGAAACTAATCAACAATATCATGGCATGATGCTGAACAGTGTGAAGCACTGACACTAGAGACTCCTTCCATAAATATAACGTTAAATATAACGTTCCCTAATAAACACTTCAACATGCCAAACAGACACGTTTTTCTTTTTAAAGAAAATATATCTTAAAATGCATTTATTATTAGCCTTTGGTTATGTGGCATATATGCCATACATATGCCCTGTGAATGAGCTGTTTTTGCAAAAATGATAACATACTAGCATGAGAATATTAATATATTATAAACCTGTGCTTTACCTCACAGAGCTGCTGTTATAGAAAATTAATAAACACCTTCTGACCAATTACATTTGTGAATTCACACATCTTGTTTAAAGGCAAGGTAAGTTGCAGTTTATAACCTTGCAATTCTATACACAGATATTTCCTAAAAGTACCTGTAATCTGTTTGTGTAATTTTCTGTTTTAATCACATAACTTGATTATGCGTATTCGGTTCCTGTCCTATCCTAATGCAGAAAACAATTTTACTTTATTAGTTATAATACAAGCATACCGTCAAATTCTGTCTAAGAGCCTACCAGATTGACAAAAAAAAACAACAACAGGACTTTATTAAAAGTAACCTCACAAGCACACATTTAAATCTATAACTTTAATGTGTTCTTCACCTTGTTCGTCATGAGCACCCCTTATGAGTTACAATAGAGGTTTTGATTTTTGCCAAAGATTCCAAGTGAAACCTGTTTAGACAGCTAGGATCTGTGACCATCTGAAGAACCCCTGAGAACTTCCTTTTTCAGTGAGTATTTAGACCAAAAGTTTTTTTTCTGGATCAAATTTACTTCAGTTTCCGAAAAAAAAATCAAACAAAAAACACAACAAAACCAACTGTTTAGTATGGACAATGAAAAGCCATATCTGGGGTCAACACTTCTCTTGTCCTCAATTCAAGTCCAGATGGTGCTCATTAAAATATGGCACATCATCTATTTATTAGCTGAGTAGCATTCAAGCACATCAGAGCTATGAAACCAAAAAATGGTTCCATAGCCGAAATGATAATCTGGATTATGAGTTTAGGACTAATTAACAGTAATCATACTTACAGGCTTACTCATTATAACCATAACACTGGCCTACTAGTCCTCTGTATTTTGGTTTTTCAGACCTGGCATTGTGTGTTAATGTTGAGTAGCCTTGTCACAATGAAAATGATACATTATCTGTTTTGATTAATTATGTATTATTATTACCTGTTAATTGGCATCAAAATTTAATTACAATACCCTTATCCAGTGGCTCCTGTTGGCTGAGAGCACTTGGTGTTCATTTACTCATGGATCTTATTTACTGGAACATAAGTCTGTAATTGGATGAGGCTTTGTGATCAGATGTTCTCCAGGAGAAGCTAATTCCACTCTTTCTGACCTGCGTAATCTGCAAAACTGAGCCCAGTTCAAGATGGGTTAATGGGGTCCTCTGCCCACTTGCAGTTCCTGGGTCACCAAACAGCCGGCACATGGTGTACACACACACACCACAGTGTGAAATAACTTACAAATGACACATATGCATATTACAAACCTCCAAACCTGACCTACTGATAACCCAATTAAGGCTCGTGTACTCAACCACAAGTGAATATGAGAGACATTTTCAAAGGTTATACTGATGCAAAAGCATATCACATAACGCTGCTCCTGATAAAAATCGTTACTCTGACTGTAATCGTTCCAATTTACCGGAAGGTTGTGTGATTCCCCCCTCCTCTCCCTCAGGAAATAGCTAATAAAACGTGATCTGTCAACATTATCATTGCAGTTCCTTTTCAATGAGAGATGATGAAGTTTAGTTTAGTTATTTTTTTAAACTCATCACTTTGCCAATTTCCTCAACCCAGTATGATTAATATATTTTAGTTAATTACAGAGTTAATTGCAACATTGCAAGAAATATTCTACTCCAACGCTTCTACCTGAACTGAGTCTGACAGATAGCTACATAATGGAGCAGATGATGAAGTATGAAGCTGAGGTGAATGCACTTTCCTACTTCTTCAACAGGATGCTAATGCCTTTCAGCCACACAAATATTGATGTCTCAAAAACACTGCAGAATTCTTTAAGTATTCAGAGCTCTGCAGCTTGGTTACCAGGTTGTATGTTAAAGGAAAACGCTACCCTTAAACACATTAAATATATTTATATTCAAATATTTGTGATGTGCTTAGTGATTTTGATGCTAATTTGTGAGTTGGTGCCGTATATTTGTCATTGCTGTAAGAATGTTTATGGTTAATGGTTGTGTATCACTCTGATGTCACAGGTGAATATTGCTTGGGTAGTTACGATTGATTTTAATGAAAATGCATAAATAATAAATGTAATGTTTTGCTGTTATCTCCAAAAACTTTGTTGAACGTCATATTAGGGAGAAATTCAACATGGCCCCAAAACAATGTTTTTTAATTGGGGTTTGTCCCTTTTTTTTTTTGTCAGGAGCATAGAAATAGTGAAGACATAATGTTGTACTCAAATTTCCAGAATACAGTGCCATTACAATGCAATACAGCTATACAACACATTTGCAGAGTTATGGCAGAGACTTGGCTTGACCAGCGAGCTACAAGATCACAACCACAACGGACTTGATGATGGATTTAGCACTGAAGTTGGGACTTTGGAACCTGGACATATCGTTTTCCTAATTTTCCCATAAATACATTCCTTAAAAGTAGACAACCTTTCGATTTCATAAAATCGGTGAAATTTAGTTCCCTCTGAAATTTGGTCATTGTGATATATGTTTATTT
>JAOBAM010000009.1:4043413-4054052 GCA_025212355.1 Notarius kessleri | reverse complement strand
GCCTTTCGCCCGTAGTCAGCTGGGATAGGCTCCAGCTTGCCTGCGACCCTGTTGAACAGGATAAAGCGGCTAGAGATGAGATATATATATATATCACTCCTCATCAGTGAGGAGGGCTGACATAAATTATCGCCAATGCACACGGAATCTAGGGGTCTTTTAAATCAGTGTAATCACTTGACAAGAATGGGTTACAAGACACCAATTCTAAGATTATTAAACCTAGTTCTAGATTGCAACCAACTTATTCCAAGATGTCTTATACCAAGTAAAAAATCTGTCCATGCAGAAAGATAATCTCACTCGTGTTAAGTAATTTTCTCTTCAAGTTCAGTTTTAAATTTTTTGCAGTGAAGCCCTTAACACTGAATTTGTTTTAACCTTAACATTTTAACAATGCATATGGAATGGAAAACTTTGAAGTAGCTGCTAAAACTAGATGACGCTTGTCCCCCCTCCAGTGATTCTGAAGGTCAGAAGAGGAGAATCATGAGTGAAAGGTCCATTCCCTGAGGGCGGTTGCTACTGCTACTCACAGGTAACAGAAAAACAATTCCCAAGAATTGCATATGAATTATTCTGTCATACAAAGAATGATAAATATATCAGGCAAGAAATAAAATCCCAGAGTTTAAGTAGCAACATGGTTAAATGTTAATATTAAATGGAAAATGGTCAGGCTTGAGTGAATGAGCGAGTCTAGTACAAGAGCATACATCAATACATGTATGGTCCAGATAGAGTCACTAACAAGTTATCACCCTGTTGAAGTCATATTGCTATATAACTATCTGTAATTCCAGCCATCTAGAATCAACAATTAACCCTGTTGCCCATCTACTGTATGTCAGATGATAACATTGGTTACAAGTAACATTTTTTAATTAAAAAAGTTAATTAGTTGTACAAATAAAACAACTAATTAAGCATACAAGCTGGATAACTTGAGGCTAATTGTTATGCTTGTAATGATCACCTATAGCAGAATTCTCTAGCATTTACTATACCAGCATTTTTTATTTTATTATTATTATTATTATTTTTTTTTATTATTATTTTATTTTATTTTATTTTATTTTTTTTAGTGTGTGTGTGTGTGTGTGTGTTGTTATCTTCTTTCTCTGGCATAACATCTTGCAGAAGTGTATTTTTCACAAAGCTTGATACTTCAATAGCCAACTTCATCAACATTTCTCAGAGTACAAATGTTGAAGAACAATTCCACTAGCTTGCATAAATTAAAATTTAAGGAAAGTGAAAAATGTCCCTCACATTAACCTTAAACACCAGCTGGCTCCTCAAAAATTCATAAGTTTTTGTTATCATTAGATCACAGTGAAGCTTAAAAATGAATGCACAACCATTGTTTGAATTCTGATTTTTTTTTTTTTTTTTTTATGCTCATTAATAATATCACACAATGCCTTGTCTACTTGCCTTTCTTCTGAGCACAATGGCCCATGTCCATCCAAGTTGCTTATGGCCAAATATGATCATACAATGAACATGCAGAAATTCTACTGATACTTTGCTTTTCACCAGTTCATCATTTGTGTATTTGTGTCTCTGTTAACATATTTTCCTCCAGCACTACATGGCTCCAGCACCTTGGAGTTGGGGTTAAGAATGGGTAATTGTGCATATATACACTTATAAATAAAGCTTTAATTAAATTTGATGTATATCTTACTGATATGAATAAAAATCTAAAAGAAGGAGTTTGGAAAATAATTTTACAAAAAAGGTATATACACCTGTCTGGACCCTCATACTCCACCATCATCTACACTTCCTACTACATGCAGGCTGTAATCCAGTGTAGCCTCTGATACCTGTTCTAACATCACAGGTGTGGAACCCCATGTAGTCTGATGCTGTTCTAGACCATCTGCCTAAAGGTCCACATTGTGCATTCTGAGATGCTTTTTTTTTCTGCTCACAGTTGTAAATAATGGTTATTTGCCTTATCATAGCTTTCCTGTCAGCTCAAACAAGTCTTGTCATTCTCCTCTCTTATTGTCCATTCATGAAACTGTATTGAATTTTCATCGATAAAAGAACATGCACTGCTAATATATGTGATGTTTAGATTATGGGCATAAACTGTACATAGACTGCACATTTTATTTTTAGTTACAATTCATTTTCATGATGGTATGGGTATAACAGGAAAAACATGCTTTGTGTGATATAAAAGGCCATATTTAAAACATGGAAGTCTACTGGACCTCTGTATCACATCTGGTTTAAAATGGACCTTATTACTGACTGCCTTTTTTTTTCATTTCACTGCTGTTACCATAGTGTTGCCATTCATTTTAATACCATGGATAGTCCCTTTTGCAACATCAGTCATCCACTGAAACCAATGGTATTGAAAGCTGTCCAGATTTCAATATATTTGAAGCATTTCCAAACATATTTTCAATTGTGTGTACATATTGTGTGTATATATACCTACATGAAACCAATGATTTAAGTAAAAAGAAGGAATTTCAAAGATAATCCTTTCTCAAACACATAATTTCATTAATGGAAAATATCTCTTATGCATCTGAAAACACTATAGTTGCCACAGTGTTTCTTTACTTCTTAATCACGCTCCCGGGTGTCATGCTCCTGGGCTCATCCAACACTCAGGAATCCACTTCCCACAATCCTCCTCACACACCAGTCACTACCACATGCACTCCGTCAGCCAACCCGGAGCCACTTCCTAGGAGTGGCTCCCCCGAGTTCTAATTTCCATCACCTGTACCTTTTTGTTTCCATTTGTATTTATACCCCTTTGTTTGTTTTGTTCCTTGCACAGTATTGCCTCCACATTCCGTGAGCCTACTGAGCATTTCCATTCCGATTGTATTCTTGTGTGTAACCTTTTTGCCTTCCGTTTTTCCCATTTTGCCTAGCCCTTGTGTTTGTTTGCTCGTTTCTCTTGCTTCCCGGTTTCTCGATCCTCACCTGTTTTCCGATTACGATTTGCCTAGCCCTTGTGTTTATATTGCCTGTGTTTTTCTGATTCCCGGTTCTTGGACTATTGCCCATTTTCTGACCACGATTTGTCTAGCCCTCATTACTGTTTTGGATTTCTCGGTATTGACCTGGCCTGGTTTTTGTACATTGTCTTTTCTCAATATGTTCATTAAAGCCTTGAGTTCATTCATAATCCGCAAGCGTCTGGTTTGTTACAGCCGCGTTACAGAGGTCAATTACATCAGTGCCAGGCTCCTGACTGCTTCAGTGGTCTTTTATGGATACCGTCTCAAAGTAATTGTCACTTATACTCTTCCAGACTGTGAAAATTAGAGCACATTGCTTAACCAATCATTAAACGTTGTAACGATGCAATATATCTTTTTCTTCTCTACCATTTATATTGTTACATGCATTATAATGTCATGTCCAACCCATATTTTAATTTGCCAATCACATTGCAACAATGCCATGCCATAGATTTGATTCGGCAATCAGGCTGCCCCTTTTTTCTTTGGAAGTGATGTGATCCCATTTAAAAGGAAGATGGCGCATGCTGTAAGGTGTCGGTCAGTCTGCTACTCTTCACGAGTTCCTGTTGCTGTGTGCCTTCGCGTTTTCCTGCTGGCAAAAATACCCGTAGTCGTACCGTATATTAAAACCAAAGGACTCTTCTATGGTCATCAGCAGGAGAAAGGAGCCGACAAAACACTTGTTGTTGAAATGAGGAGGAAAGAAGGTTTACCTGTTTCTCATTGCTTGTCTACAGCTGGGAAAACCC
Organism: Notarius kessleri; assembly: GCA_025212355.1. Taxonomy (NCBI): domain Eukaryota; kingdom Metazoa; phylum Chordata; class Actinopteri; order Siluriformes; family Ariidae; genus Notarius; species Notarius kessleri. The sequence goes on along the minus strand of JAOBAM010000009.1, from coordinate 4,050,298 downwards.
GGAAGTGTCACTAGTGCTAATTTCACCATGCTAAGGCGGATCCCCTTCTCCAGCGTCTTCGAAACTTTGTTCCGGATCACACATCCTCCTTGTTAAAAACCATCATCAGCCGATGACAACACCGACAGAAGTGGAAGAGCTTGGGGGATAACTGGAACTGGAGCTGTTATCATGATGAACTCGTGATTTTTGGGGGGAGTGTCCAAGTTGTGAATAACAAAACAAAACTGACTGACTTGACTAAACTTTTGGTTATTTTGTTTAAAGTTTTCATTTTCTTCTTTTTTGTTTACTTCTGATAAAATCACGGGAAGACATTGCAAACTGGTGAACTAAATTGCTGGATTTGAATAGAGCTGAACTGTAGTGTGGGTATTCTGAACTGAACTGTGATTGTGGGTGTTGGACTGATTTAGTGGAGAACAATATATTTATGAAACGTACAAATTACCTGATTTTGTGAATTATTTGGGCTCTTTCACTGTGTGATGTGGTGGATGCTGGTAATAATTTAATTATTGCCTATGATTTCAGTACTAACCCTTCTTAAGTGTCTCCTTGATTAAAAGTCAGTATACTACACTAATTAACCATTGAAACTAAGGATTCATGTCATACTTGAAGTTGATACATGTGTTCTTGTGCATTTCTCTCTTTCTTTTTTTTTTTTCTTTGACTTAATCTGCATACTCCCTGACAAAATTTGGCAGTGTTTTACTGCCTGGCACCCTGGCTTGTTATTAAATAAGAGAGAAGTGTTACAAAAATGGCACCCCAGATTGGACTCTTTAACCCAGTGGTTAACCTGTTAAAATCTATTGAAGACTTAAAGAAGGAAACAGTATTCTTACAAAGATCACCACACAGCATGGATTCAGTCTCGGTGGATGTTCCAGTTATCCCCAATTTGGGAAATGAAGGACCTCTTGAGCCTGTAACCGCACCTACCACTTCTATGTTCATGCAAACCCCTTTACTCTCTACTTAGTATACACTTCTGGATATGGATCTAACGGGAAATCTTGCCCCCCCATATCACCAACTGTATCTATCCCTTGCTCTGCTCCAACAATGCCAGCAAATGTGGTTCCTTCTCTTCCTCATGACCTCGATGTGGAGGATAATCAAGTAGACAACCTCACAGTGAACAACAGACTTACACAGTTACAGGAAATCATGAGGACACAAAATCAGAAGTTTGCAAGGAGATTTATTGCAACAGGAAAAAGTGTTTACAGAGACACTTCAGTCTTTCTCAGCATGCTACCACAACTGTTGCTCAAAAACAAGATTAACTAAAACAGTTAATAACAAGGCAACGTAACTATGTTCGACAAGAAGTGGGTAACCTGTTGAATTGGAAGCTGAAACATCATCATGCAGAAGTGCTTACAGACATCAACATTGTCCTTTCACCCATTGCCTTTACACTGGAACATATTCAAGAGGGCATGAATCAGTGTCTCCAACAAATAAGCTCTGCATCTGCTAATAGCCTCCTTGTGAGTTGTCTTCAGACAGAACTTAGTCATTATACTCAACAACTGGATCAGCTTGCTCAGGAGTTGCACACTGAGGCCAACATTTCAAAGCACTTCCAGGGCTGATGCTACTGTTCAGACCTCCACTGCCCCTCCACTTAAAGTAAGGATCAAGCAGCAGCAGCTTCATTCCACCTTGCAGTTGGGCACAACCACACAGGATATTCTTTCCCCTGGTGACTCTCCCTTCCAAGGGGAACCTAGGAGCTGACTAGGGGGCAGTGTACCCATTAAAATTCAGTTCCCCTGTTTTGGTCAAATAAAAGACTGTCCAGATCCACTTGCATATCTGGAAAAATGTCATGACTTCTTGGTACTACATCCCCTCTCTGATGAGGAACTGATGGCTACTTTAAGAAACATCCTCCATGGTACTGCTCAAAATTGGTGGGACATAGCTCAGCTGGAAGTAAGAACTTGGAGGGAGTTCAAGCATATGTTCCTTGCTGCCTTTTTAGCCAAAAACTATCATGATGAGTTAGCTGAAAGAGTGAGAACCCGAGTTCAACAGGCTGGTGAGAGCATTTGAGACTTTGCCTATATGAATTAAGCTTTGTGCAAACACTGGAAACCAGAGATAACTGAGAACGAAGTTATTAAGCTGATATTGAAGAATATCAACCCTCAGTTAGCAAGTCAGCTACGGAGCAGTGGAGTGACCTCTGTGGATGCTCTAGTTCATCTGGGGCAGCAATTGGAAAAGGACAAACTCAATCAAAGACCATATGAATAGCATAAACAGGCCTACCAATTTCCACAGGCTAAAAACATTTTTTCTCAGAAAAATGATGCATTAACAACTCCACCTTCCACCTTACTGGCCAATACACAGCATAATCCACAACTCTTTTGTTGGTGGTGTAAGGGCTCTCATTCCCCAGCCAGTTGTTCCCAACTTAATACTGACAAACACAAGCAAAAGTCTTCCCACATTCAGGTAGGGCCTAGTAACCCCAATTAGACTGAACGACCCACTGTGAGTACAGTTAGCAAGGTTCATCCAGTTCTGTATCTTCAGTTGTTCTCTCAAACCCTTCCTCAGCAGTTGACTGTTTCTGTCTGTGTTGATACATGGAAGGGGTATGCATGTCTGGATACTGGTTCCTCTTGTACCCTGATAAACAAAAAATTGTGGCTAAGCCTGGGGAAGCCAGCTGAAGCACTCAACTCATGGACTGCTGGGCCCATTTATTTGGCAGATGGTGGGGCACACAAGCCCTTGGGATGGGGAGAAGTTGAAATCACTGTTCAGACAGTCACTCTCCACATTTCAGTGGCAGTCCTGGCACCTCAAATGCTTTTTCAGGCTGTTTTGGGTCTTGATTACCTTTTTCTGAGTGGTCTCCAGATTGATGTTCAGAACCAAGCTTACTGGTTTCAGGCCGATGCTGATACCCGGTTTTCTTTTCAAAGAGATACCACTGACCTTCATGATTGGCAAGCACCAATGGCACTCTTCACCTCTATAGATCCTTTGTGTGAGGACAGATATCCCTTGACTAGCTTAGCTCTTTTACAGTTGGCTTGCCAGGATGCTTGTCTAGATGAACAGGAAAAGAAATGTTTCTTTGCACAGCTATAGAAAACTGCTGATGTATGTACTATGTCTTTGGGACAAACTAACATCTTGACCCATAAAATTTATCTTTCTCAAGAGATGTCTATTAAGCAGAAGCCATACCGGTTGTCTCTGACCAAATAAAAAGTGATGAGGGACCTCATTGATGAGATGCTGGCTGCTGAGGTAATTGAACCTTCTTCTTTGGCTTGGGCTTCTCCAGTTGTGTTGAAACCAAAGAAAACTGGTGGATACCATTTTTGTGCAGATTACTGCAAGGTAAACTCAATCACCCACTCAAATGCCTACCCAATACCCACTGTGCAGGAGATCCTGGAGTCTCTTGGTGGTGTGCAAAAGTGTTCTCTACACTTGACTTGAATAGTGGATACTGGCAAGTTAGAATGAGTGAAGACAGTAAGGACAAGACTGCTTTTATTTGGAGTCAAGGGCTTTTCCAGTTCAAGGTCATGCCTTTGGGGCTTAAAAATGCCCCTGCTTCTTTTCAAAGGTTAATGGAGCATGTTCTGGGAAAGCTGTGAGGAAAGATTTGTTTTGTTTATTTGGACGACATCATCATCTATTAATCATCCAAACAACAACACTTCCATGACATTGAAGCAGTTCTTGACAAATTGAAGCAAGCTAATCTCACAGTCAACATGAAGAAAACTAATTTCTTCCAGGCATCTCTCAAGTTTCTTGGTCAGATCATCTCAGCAGCTGGGATTGAGGCCAATCCAGATAAGATTCAGGCTGTGCAGAATTTCCCAATCCCCAGAAACCTTAAAGAGCTTCAGAAATTTCTGGGAATGGCAGGTTGGTATCACCGGTTTGTTTCACACTTTTCCATGGTCGTCGAGCCTCTTAATGCTCTTAAGAGAAAAGGAGCAAAGTTCCTTTGGACCTCTGAATGTCAGTCTTCTTTGAATACCTTGAAGGCTCATTTAACTTCTCCACCCATTCTTAGACATCCAAATTTCCATCTGCCATTTTTGGTATATACTGACGCAAGTGATATGGGCCTTGGATTGTTGCAATAAACTGGCCTTGGAACTGAGGAGGTTTTGGCCTTTGCAAGCCAAACGCTTAACTCTGCTGAAAGAAATTACACCACCACAGATGAAGAGTGTCTTGCCATTGTATGGGCCTTAGAGAAGTGGAGATAAGACCTTGCAGGGAAGTTTTTTACAGTAGTTACTGACCATTCTTCCTTGGTCTGGATTTTTAAAACCCAGAAACCTAATACCCACCTAATCAGGTGGGCTCTTCAACTCCAAGAATTTACCTTTGCGGTGGAATATAGGAAAGGGAAATACAACACTGTTCCCAATGCCCTCTCTCGAGCCCCTTGTGACCATTTGAGCTCTTTGATTCCTACTTGTTCTGCCTTCCTTTCTAAGAAACCAGAAGATCATCTGCACTTGTCCATCACAGATGAAGCTGTATGGAAGGCCCAACAAGCAGAAGATCAGATGCAACAGCTGTATCAGTCTATAGTGGAATCAGGAGAGGTCATTATCAATTCCACATCAAAGTTCACCATCTTGGAGGACAAAGTTTTCAGAGTGGTCAGATTTACATTTAAGACCATTTACCAGGTGTATATTCCTACTTCTCTGCATCCTCAGCTCCGGAACATCTTTCATGAGGACCTAATGGCTGGCCATCTTGGACAATTTAAGACTTCTAAGAGGCTGCAGAATTTGGTTTACTGGCCTAAGCTTAATCAGGTGGTTAAACAGTATGTTCAATCCTGTCAAGTGTGCCAATGTAATAAACTTGAGAGTTGACAAATGTCTAGTAGACTGGAGCAAACTGTGGTCCATAGAACCTAGGAGATGCTCGGTGTGGATCTGATGGGTCCATTCCCCAAGAGTTCATCTGGGCGCGCACATACACACACACACACATATATATATATACATATATGCGCGTGCTGGTCTTTGTTGACAATTATTCAAGGTGGGTGGAATTATTTGCCCTTAAGAAGGCCACAGCAGGGTCAGTTGCCCAGGTGCTCGTTCAAGAAATTGTGACTCGATGGGGTGTGCCCGATTACATTTTATCTGATCGTGGCAGTCAGTCTGTCTCCTCTGTGTTTCAGAGAAGGTGTGAGAAGTGGGGTGTAACTCAGAAGTTGATCACCACTTACCATCCACAGACCAACCTCACTGAGAGGATCAACTGCACTCTTAAGACAATGATGGCATCTTATGTAGGTGATAATCACAAGCATTGGGATAAACATCTCCCTGAATTTCGATTTGCCTTGATCAGATCGACTTGCCTTGCCGCAGTCCATGAGTCCACCGGGGTGACTCCAGCAGAGGTTTAACCACCTCCGTGGACCGATGGATGTACTGCTTCGACCTAGAATGGTGATCCCTGACAAGCCATCCTATGAAACAGCGGCAGAGTTAAGTGATCTGAAAGACTGTGATGGAGAAGTTAACTAAGGCTCAGCAAAGGCAGAAGAAAAACTATGATAAAAAGGAGGAGGGACTGCCAGTATGTAAATAAAGACCAAGTTTGTTTGAGAAGTCACCCATACTCCAAAGCAGAGAAGGCTTTCTCTGCCAAACTGGCACCAAAATGGCAAGGCCCATATCGAATAGTGAGGAGTTTGGGCCCTCTGAACTATGAAATTGTCTGAGAGGATACCAGGGAAGATCTGAGTTGTTCATGTAACATCAAACCTTGTTACCCTTCCGCCCAACAGCTTGATGCAGGAAGAGCATCAAAAATAAATAAATAAAGAAAATATTCAAAAAAGAAAGTGACAAGGAATTTCCTGGGTTTCTTCCGGAAGACCTGGAAGATGGCATGATTGACAAAGGAAGTCAATGGCCAGGTCTCAACAGAAAAGAGGGAGGAGATTCTTCTGCAGTTGATGCCTCATTTAATATTGCCGCCTCACTTAATACTGCCGCAGACCAGAGGAAGCGCTTGTTGGAGAGCTTTACTGCAGACAGTGATGATGAATTCTTGGGATTTCCAGAGCATGAGTAGCTGCTAGTTCAGTTCCCATGATTACACCTCCCCTGTAGGTCAGCTTGTTGTAGGAGGGGGAGAGTGTAGTGATGCAATACATCTCTTTTTTTTCTCCTTCCTCTTATACTGTCACATACACTCATGTCCAACCCATGTTTCAATGTGCCAATCACACTGCGACAAAGATCTCCCCTTTTTCTGTGGAAATGACGTGATCCCATTTAAAAGGGAGATGGCGCATGCTGCAAGGTGTCAGCCGGTCTGCTACTCTTCTCGAGTTCCTGTTGCTGTGTGCCTTTGCATTTTCCTGCTAGATAAAATATCCATAGTCGTACCGTATGTTCAAACCAAAGAAGTCTTCTATGGTTATCAGCAGGAGAAAGGAACTGACAAACCCCTCGTTGTTGAAATGAGGAGGAAAGGTTTACCCGTTTCTCGACGCTTGTCTGCAGAAGTGTCACTAGCGCCAATTTCACCGTGCTAAGGCGGATCCCCTTCTCCAGCATCTTCGAAACTTTGCTCCGGATCACATATCCTCCTTGTTAAAAATCATCAGCTGATGCCAACATCGACAGAAGTGGAAGAGCTAGGGGAGAACTGGAGCTGTTATCGCGACGAACTTGCGATTGTTTGGGGGAGTGTCAGAGTTCAGAGTAATGAAACAAAACTGACTTGACTAAACTTTTGGTTTTGTTGTTTAAAAGGTTTACTTTTTTTGTTTACTTCTGATAAAATCACAGGAAGAGGTTGCAAACTAGTGAACTACATTGCTGGATTTGAATAGAGCTGAAC
>JAOBAM010000009.1:3582371-3593824 GCA_025212355.1 Notarius kessleri | reverse complement strand
ATCCCAGTCTCAATAAACATATTTACCAGTGCATCCTCCCGCTTGTGGTGTTCCTGCGTATTTACTAACCAGCAGCTATTTGATCGTTGGTGAAAGCAGTCCATTATGGTTGTCTCCTCCTTCCCGATGCTACTTGGCTGTGATGTTGCTTGTCTTTCAGGGGAGCTAATCAGAGAGGCTACTTGGTCAAGGTACTCGCAATTAGCCGTCTTATGCGAGCTTCTCAAATGGACTTTAAGATTTGTGGGGGGGTTTCCCTTGAGAAGTATCCCACAAATTCTGTCACCTGTTTCTACAATGCACTTGCTCCTATCTGTCTCACTGTCGTAGTAAAAAAAAAATTCCATATAGGACTCTGCCGCTTTCTCCTAACTTTAGTCGTCGCCATTTTGCCAGGTAACGTGGTGAGCACAAGCTGACTGAACAAAAAGTGATGGACCGTGAGGTGCCGTACAGTGCCACCAGTTCACGTAAAACTGCTAGAGCGAAATAAATCAATTTCATATTAATCCAAAAGGCTTATAAAGATGAAAACGAAGGACATTTTATCTATAATTTCAGTACGTTTTAGTTAGTTTTGTAAACGCACAATACAGTTTCAGTTAGTTATCGTTTTTTTCTTTTAATTGTCGTTTTTATTTATTTCAGTTAACGAAAATGTTTTTTCAATTTTAGTTTTCATTATTTCATTCGTTTTCGTTGATGATAATAACCTTGGTCCTAAGCGCGTGCACAATGCGCTCCGAAGGATCCCCAAATGCAAAGGCACTTTAAGTCTCGGTGAAGGTTAGACTCTGCAGCGCTGCTGTGCGAGGCCCATATTCACTTCACTGGATAAGAATAAACACTGAGATGCAGTTGTGAAGGTTTTTTTTTTTAAATTCTTACCTTCGTGGAAATAAAGTGAGTACCATAGGGTTTTTGACCTCTCTGTTCGACACCGAGGCCCGCTGAATGTTATTTTCCCTTCTACGTTAAGAAATTGTTCTATTTTTTCCCCTGATGGTGACTTGCTTTTGGTAAATAAAAAAAAAATCTAATGTCTTCATTTCGTTCAGAACAATTGGCACATCCAAAAATGCAACAAAACCTTCCCATACCAGCCAATATCAACTACCTTGGCTGAATGAAACACTACAAGCGTGCCCCTTGTCATGGAGGCATAGTTTCCTTTGCTATGGGGTCACATGACGGTGCAAAGCCTCTATAAGTGGGGGAAAAAAAACAAGTACTATATGTGGACATGCTGTTTAAGGAAAACCATCAACTCCAGGGTACTTACAGTAACTCCTATAAATCACACCACACCACACGGTATGCTATTATTTACCTATAATAGCATATCCTGTCATGATTTACTCCTCACTTTAAACAGGAACCCACTACATTTTATATATTACTAATGAATAATGTGGTGTTCTTGCCACTAGATGGACCCAGAGAGTTACTTTTCAGATAATCATCAAAGCAGTAAACATGGAGGGGAATTAACGAGAGCCTTCAATCAGTTCTCTGTTTGCTACTGATGTCAACAAGGGTTGATCATGGTGAAACTGTTACCAGTAACCTTACCCTAACCCTGAAACTATGCTGTTATGCACAACCTTAATCCTGATTCTGGTGTCCTTAAAACCAGTCTGTCATCTTTAATTCCACTGCTGATTCTCTTAGAACAAACTTGTCATCTGATATTCTGCCACTGATATCATTAGAACCAGTCAGTTGACTATAATGTTTATAGTCAACTGGCTGGTTCTAATGATTATTGTCAGTGGCTGTTTCTAATGGCTGGTTCTAATGTGTTATTGCCAGTGTGCCTATGACAAACCTATTATTTCTAACCCCACACCTGGCACAAATCAGGTGAAAATGTTTAACCTGCTGCAAGAAAGCTTTAGAACTTTTTAATCTTAGCCACAGGCAACAAGGTGGTTAGCACTGTTGCCTCACAGCAAGAAGGTTCCAGGTTTGAACCTCACAGCCGACGGGGGCCTTTCTGTGTGGAGCTTGCATGTTCTCCCCCTGCCTGCATGGGTTTCCTCTGGGTGCTCCAGTTTCCTCCACCATTGAAAAGCCTACAGTTAGGTTAACTGGATATGCTAAATTGCCCATAGGTGTGAATGGTTGTTTGTCTGGGGAAGCCTATCAAGCCAGCAGTAGATGAAGTGTGCTCAAGATAGATGCAGACAACCTTGTAAGAGGCTGGCAACTGACAGGCCAAATTGGCCAACAGGGTGTATGAGAAAATAAAAAATAAAATAAATAAATCCTAACCAGTGCTAATGATTCTAGAACCAACTTAGAAGAAGCAGAATGACAACTTGTTATGGATACTTTGCTGTATTTGCTTGCTTCTTAATCCCACTGGTTCTTCTAATCTCAAACTTTTGACTGCATCTTAAAAGAAAGAAAGCACAACTTTATTCATCACGCACTTGTGAAATTCCTCTCTGCATTTAACCCATCTGAAACAGTGAACACGTGCATGCACACACATGTGAGCAATGAGCACACACACACATACCCAGAGCAGTGGGCAGCCATGTTAACAGCACCTGGGGAGCAGTTGGGAGTTAGGTGCCTCACTCAAGGGCACCTCAGCCCAAGGCTGTCCCATATTAACCTAACCGCATGTCTTTGAACTGTGGGGGAAAACGGAGCACCCAGAGGAAACCCACGCAGACACGGGGAGAACATGCAAACTCCACACAGAGAGGCCCTCGTCGGCCGCTGGGTTCAAACCCAGAACCTTCGTGCTATGAGGCGACTGTGCTAACCACTTACACCACCGTGCCGCCCAAACCCACAGCTCTCTGTTCATCTGAGAAATTAAGTTTGCCCAGAAGCAGTGTCCCAAACACTAGGGAGAGTAGCCACAGGAACCAGTGTCTTGCTGGCCATTCTAGGGCCTTTATCAGCTGTACAACCAGTAAGTGCAAGCAGCACTCTCCTATGCACATGCGTTGCCTCAACGGCACATCTGCTGTTGACAGCGCATCTATTCCATTTTATTAACCTGGAACTTGTTATAAGGGTTGGCTAGTACTCTGAGGCAGACCTACCATGAGCAAGCTGCAGTAGTCCTGTCTCAAGATGATGTGGGACTGAACAAGCACCTGAGTGGCCTCTGTGGGCAGGAATGGTGAGGATTGGTTTCTCCTGATGTTGTCAAGGAGAGACTTGCATTACTACATCACTTCCATGAAGTAATGCAAGAAGGCTAGCTGGTTGTCCAATACTACCCCAAGGCTGCATGCACTGTCATATGATGTGATCTGAATGTTGTCCAGGCAGTTCACAAGTTTTACTGACAACAAGTGAGCAGGCAAAGGCTGATCAGGACTTCTACCTGGACATTACAGAGTCTGGAGCTGAGCTGAGCTCCACATGATTGAGTGCCAAGAGGGGGGCTTGGACCCTGAGCAGGACTCCACAAAAGTGCATGAGCCATAGTGTGGCTTCAGCCCTAAAATTAGTGATTTTAACTGAGCTTTGTCCAATGTCAAGCCATCCATATGCTGGGAGAAAACACTGAAACATTTCTTAGGATTTTGCTCTGCATGTCAGCCAGCACTATGCCTGAGTGATGGAGGTACTTATGTATATGCTCTGGCCCAGCTTAGTTTAGTTTCCCTTCATGCAAATTAATTGAATAGTGTGGAGTGCAGCATTTAGAGATTGCCTTTAGGGTTGCCTTTTATAGAATATTGGTTTGCTGTGTTAAAAGTTGCGCAAGAAGTAAAACTTGCTTGCTAATGAAGAAATTGGTTTTTAACATATTAGTTGTGAATAAAACTCTTTTCCCTCTTAGTGGTGTTCAGTATACATTTTATTTACTCTTAATAAAAGCAAGTTTAAACTTGGTTACATCTCTGCATTTGTATACAAGCTTACCTGTGTGGTACCTTGGGAAGCAATATTATAAGGTGAAGTGAGCTTATGCTGTTTTGAAATTCATTTAACAATGTTATGTATTTCAGTTTATCTGAAACAGAAAATGATCTAAGGGCTTCTGTACTAACTTTCACCTTGGAAGAATCAATCATATTCAGTCTTATTTAATCTGTGAGACAGAAATGAGCTTTTATGGAAGACAGCAAAGTCATTAGTGCTGAATTGTGAAAACCAAGACTTATGTAGGTGACATAAAACCCACTGCCATCTATCTAGACTTGCCCAGAGTTCATTTGCTGAAGATTGTTGACCTTGTAGGGAAGGCTTGGTCTTTTCTGAAATTTCAGGATTTTGTTTCAGCACTTCCTCCACAGAGTCAATATCTGAATCCACCTGAGACCCCATCAATAGCACACTTTGGTTGATGAAACACTCCAAACACAACAAATGCGGTACATTTTGTTCACTTCTCTGTGTTAAATACACTTAAGACACTGTCTGGTAAGTAGAATATATTTTTAAAAAAATCCAATTTATGCAAACTTATCCTGACATAAGTAGACAGAATTACAGGTGACACATTAATGAAACATCACACACTAAAGACATAATTAAGGGCAGAGGATCAGTGTAGAAAAAAAAGACTTTGTAATGTATAACAATGTCACTTCACAGTATATTATTTAATTGAGGTATAGTTGGTGGAAAGAGGCTTATTGAGTTTCTGTTATAAATGAAACTAAAGGCATGGCTCTGAATTTTTCAGTAATTCATTATGTGAGGGAAAGCAGTAAGTGCAACTACATTGCCAATGCAAAGCTGTGCAGACATTAATACAGTGTCTTGTAAAACAACAATTTTCACCTTTAAATTTGTCGGCATGTTGTGTAAATCGAACGTTGCTAACCCCCTAAAAATCCATTTTAATTCCATCTTGTAATGCAACAAAACAGGGCAAACACCAAGGGGGATGAATCCTTTTGCAAGACACTGTAGGAAGTCAACACAGTCTTCTGTGGCCTTCCATTCATACTTCAAGATGAAAACACAGATTTCTTGAGTAATCTTTTATTTTATAAGTACTCCTTTCTGTGCAAATATAATTATTTGTTTTATATCACCATACCACACTGTCTGTCAGCATGCTTAAGCTAAATAACACTGGTCCTTATGTTGCTTTCACATCTGATAGCCTAATGCTCTAGGTGCAGTTTCTCAAAAGCACTGTAAAATAAAGATTCTCTTAACTTGATTCAAGAGGGCTTAATGTGATTCTTATTCAACCAGTGAACAATGAGCTTTGTGCTGTGATGCTTATGGGAATCTCCATCTGATCTAAACATCTAATTCTTAATCATGCTAAATTATTATTGAACTCTGTACACCTCTTACAGTTCCTGTATGGCTCATATCTCACGGCTCCATAATTTTGTCTAGGTAGCTCATATCTTGTCTTTTTAAACTTAAGATATTCAGTTTTATCATTTGAACATACATTATACCACTACATAATGCAGCACCCCGTCTCTTACACACTTAAAAAAACAAAACAAAAAAAACCACTTCCCTGTGGTAGTTCTGAAAACTTTGTCTCGCTCTGTCTTATTACACCATTGCATCAGTAGCTCTCAGGCCCTTCTACATTCTGCTGTATGTTTAGTTTGCCTTTGTTATGTTATGTCAATTGTTATCTTCCAATTAATGAATGAATAATATCCTCGTCAATTAATTAATCAATCTTTATTTTTGTAGTTTTGCATAGGTTTTGCATCACTACAACTCCCTGTATGGGTTATGATTGTCTTCTATCATAGGGCACTAGTAGATATTTGATGTGTAATTGCAGTCCTGGTGCTCTTGATGTAGTAAAGACTGTGATGTATTACTGACGATGTTTCCCACATTTCCATTAGGATCCTGACAAATTCCTGTAGACACTCAGGAATCTGTTTTGTACTTATTCACTTTTCCTGGAGGTTCAGACAATAGAGATGAACAAGCAAAAGCTTAGTGTGCTCCTTCAGTGTTACACTTTTTAGTGCAACATACTTGAAAATTCTGTGGCACATTTTTTGACATTTTCCTATTAATGCTTAGAGATAAATTATTTTTGAGTGATGCCAACTTAACACTGCATTTTTCAACAAGCTTGAACTAAGATTTTAGTAGCAACCTAATGAATTTTTCTCAAGTCTGTGGTCATGACATAAGTTGTCTATAGAGTCTTATTAAAACTAATGAATTACTATAGTTGAAAAAAAAATATGATGCAATTGTTTCACCTTTTTTCCCAAAGGAAAGTCAACCTATTATGGTTTACAGTGTATGCAAAAGTCAAATGGAGTCTGCCCAAAGTAGTGGAATTGACAACTTCCACACCTCTTAGAGTGAATTTTAAAACAATGTTAATGAGAACTCTAAAAAGGCATGCTAAGCAACCTGTATGTTACTCTGACATTTATTTGCAATCTCAAATCTGCTCTGAAGCAAGGGTAATTGTACCCTTCAAGCAACTTAATCCAAGGTTAATCCCAATGGCAAATGGTGAACAGGAAGTTTAAAATGCACTCCCATCAGCACAATTTACAATATTCAACCCAGGATACTAGTCACTAATGTTAAATGCTCAACTACCCAGACAACATTAACATCAATGTTAAACAGTCGTGGTTCTTATAAGAACTAATCAGATAGCAAACAAATTCTTTATAATGTAGAAAATAATGAGGAATGTTCCGCAATAATAATACTGAGGTAGAACCCCACTTTGCTCTCAGAACAGCCTCAATTCTTCATGTCATGGACTCCACAAGGTGTTGGAAACATTCTTTTGAGATTCTTGTCCATGTTGACATGATTGCATCACATGATTGCTGCAGAGGTGTCAGCTGCACATTTATGCTGTAAATCTTCTATTCTACCACATCCCAAATATGCTATATGGAATTCAGATCTGCGAAATACTGTGGTGCATTATCATGTTTAAAGTCACCACTTGATAATTTGTGGCCATAAAGAGATGCACATGAGCACACACATATCCAGAGCAGTGGGCTACAGCGCCCGGGGAGCAGTTAGGGGTTAGGTGCCATGCTCAAGGGCACTTCAGCCCAAGGTCGACCCATGTTGACCTAACTGCACATCTTTGAACTGTGGGGAAACCTGGATCACTCAGAGGAAACCCACACAGACATGGGGAGAACATGCAAACTCCACACAGAAAGGTCCCCATCGACTGCAGGGCTCGAACCCTGAACCTTCTTGCTGTGAGGCGACAGTGCTAACCACTACACCACCATGCTGCCTAGGAAAAGATTCTCCACACCATTACACTGCCACCACCAGCTTCAACTATTGACACAAGGCAGGTTGGATCCATGGATTCATGCAGAAATCTAGATTTGCCAGGCTAGACATTCAGTGACCCTGTGCCCACTGTAGCCTCAGATTCCTGTTTTTGGGTGATAAGGGGAACCTAATGTGCTGTTGTAGATCATCTGCCTCAAGGTTTGATCTGTTTTGTGTTCCAAGATGCTTTTCTGTTCACTATGGTTACAGAGAGTGGTTATTTGATTTGATGTAATGTTCCTCTGAGCTCAAACCAGTCTGGCCATTCTCCATTGACCTCGCTCATCAACAAGGTGCTTCCATTTGCAGAACTGCCACTCACTGGAAGATTTTTCTTTATTGCACTTTTCTGTGCAACTCCGGAGACTGTTGTACATGAGAATCCCATTTCAACAGTTCCTGAAATACTAAAGCCAGCCCATTTGCCATCATCTCAGTATTTGACCGTGCGATGGTCAAATACTGAGATTATTTTTTTCCTATTTCAATGCAAAATGCAGACCTGGAGACTGTAGTTCTGAAAAAAGGTAAAAATGCTAAGAATTAGGATGGGCCAAACTTTCAAGCACAGGCAACTAGGTTAGGGATGATAAATCTTTCTTGTCAAAGAGTGCAGCAGATTTGCTCATGGAGAAACTTCCAAGAGTGTTCCAACAACCAGCCATGTCTCTACCCTGTTCATGATCCATCATATTGGCCAGAGCATGCACCACAGATCACGAGTGTGGGTGAGGTGGGGCCAGCTCAGTCCTACAAGGTGGGTAATGCTCAGAAATCAACCCTCAATTTTAAACTGCCTCAGCTCCTGGATCACTGATTTCACTGATCCATAACTGTGAGGCAAGTCATTTGTTCATCTAGAGAGCAGCTCAGGCTGTTTTCAGAACTTCTTGTGGGAGTTAGCAGTTGTCACCAGGCCTGACTGTTTATGAACAATAGGCTGTTTACATTGAGGAGTCTGGGCCAGATTCAACCTTGCCAACTGAGCATGTATGCGGGCACTGGCATTATCACACAGTCAGTGCAAAAGATGACTGCATCTTTAAGAGGGTCTTTAGTGGCATAATCTGCATTAACTCAACCCGGTAGCAGACTTAGCAGTGGCTGCCAACTGAGTACAATATAGTCTATGGTACAATCCAAACTAAGTGTAGAAAAACAGACATTAAAAAAAGCTGTGAATTAGCAGGAATCCAAGCTAAGAATAGCAGCATCAGCATGATATGGTATACAATGTTGGTATACAACCAACTCTATGGTGCTTAGCAGCTCATGTTAGTCATAAGCTTAATTAGCCAGTTAAGTAGCAGCACCCACCAGAATGTAGAACACTTTAAGGGAGAAAACAAAATGCTTAAAAAACAGAGGGAGAATCCACTCAGTGAAAGTGTAGGGTAAATAATATCCATGTAGTGGGGATGAGGTCACTGCCCCTACATGATACAGTGTTCAACTTCCTGGAGCCTGATAGAAGTGAACATCATAAATACAAACAACATTGTATAAATACAAACAACAGTGAAGGCTTTGTGCACTCTAAGAGCAGTAAAGCACACAAGGGGTAAACGCTGACTATGCTATAGATACTGTGGTGCTTAGTAGGTAAGAGTAGGGTCAGTTGGGTTCCACATGACGCACCAATATATCAATAACATAAATAACAGTTGATATGCTTCAGTCTTTAAGCTTCATCCTTGTGTCACAGGAAGGATGAAAAGCATTCTTCAAATAAGTTTAATTCATTGTTGTTTTGTTAAATATCTAAAATACTTATATTTGGCAACACTGTTACAACCGACCCCACAATATCAATATCAACTGTCTTTGAAATCTTATATACTAGCTGACCAGCTTAGAATTGTCAACTAGTAATCATTTTAAAAGACAATCAACTAGACAGTGATCAAAACTAGCCGGATTTGGCTTCATTTGCACAGAAAAAAAATGCACATCATTCAAAATATTCTTCGGATGAGTAAATTACTTTCATACATCAAACGTAGACAATGAAACACTATCCTCAATATACACCAAATCAGAAATTATCTTTGCATATTGAGTTCCATGTCTGAGATTTATACTGATATATAATGACAGTGTCAAGAACGGAATAAAATTGTTAAGCTTTGTCCTGCTAAAAGTGGACACTGTATATATCTAGTTCCTCTCTAGTTCCAGATAAAAATAATTGAAAATTAATTAAATTCAAATTTATTTGGATCGCATTTTTAACAATAGACATTGCCATAAAGCACAGAAATCTGGATGCAGATTTAGATCCCTAATGAGCAAGCCAGAGGCAAAAAAAAAAAACCTCCAAGAGATGACATGAGGAAGAAACTTGGAGTGGAACCAGCATGATAGTCTAATCAGGCTAATTATTTTACATTTTGGGAATGGAAGATGCAGTGAGAAAACAAACTTTGACAAACTATTGCAAGGTGCAATGTAGAAAATTCACAGTGCCGTGTCTTGAGGAAATGGAAAACTGAAGATGGTATGGCAGTGAAGAAAAAAAGCATACTGACAAAAACAAATCCAAGAATGATATGCACTGATTCATTTAGTGTTGCATTGATGATGATTAGGGTATTTTTTATGCTATCATAAGGTTTAACATTAACAGGCATCTGGTCAAAGGTGCATCTACCTTGTATTACAGTTTGCATCATTAAAAGTATATTACATCATTCAAAAAAAAATATTATAATGTCAACCAAGAATGCTTCATGTGATTACTGGCTGTTTTTACATCCCTCTCTTTCTCTCATTCTCTCTTTGAAAGAGAAGAGAGAGAGGTTATCTTCAGACAACTTTGGTTATTTTATGGAGCACTAGATTTGGACTTTGGTGCTGCTGAAATATTAACAACCTTATAGGGATAAAGTGCATGTGAAATGCATAGTGATTATAAAACACATTTATTATGATACTGTGCATTTTGGAGTAAGACGATGACCTAGAAAGGAACGTAATGATAGTGATCTTGATTTACAGACATAATCTGACACTGCATTTTAAAATGACTTGTAGTGTCAGGAATTGCACACCATCATGAAGAGAGTTAACACTCTCTTCAATGTACTGCATTAGGGATGGTGGTGTCTTGAAATGCACCCGAGTGCATCACCTAACTCGACATCTCCACATTCACCGTTCTACACTTTTAATGTTAGAAAAACAAAAATAATTGTTCAACTTTCTCCCTGCAGGATCAGAGAAGTTGGGTCATGACCACAGAAGAGAAAACCATTGATATCCCTCAGAAGCTCACTGATTTGGCCATTTTTTAAGTTTCACCTCTGAGGATGTGTGAACTTTCTCACACCCTTTCTGCAGATGCAGACATCTGCAGGCTGTATGACTTCTGAAGCATAAAGCTCTTGCTAATTTATTCCACTAACTTTGGAGATTGAGCAGGTGATAGAGCATTTCATATTGAAGATAAAATGGATTTAAAATTTCATGTTTTCTAGAGAGACTAGAAATGTAGTTCTTTTTACAGCCGGTTAGGCAGTATGGATTTTTATTCTCTATCTGAAAAACTCGCTAATACTAGAAAAAGAACATAGAGAAAGAATAAAAATTTAAAATGCTAAAAGATAATACAAATACGAAAGAAAACTATTAAATCAGTCAAATTTCTGCTATTTAGGTAGTTGCCTATATTTAAATCACAAATACTGGTGAATCTTTCTTTCTTTTTTAAATAGCTTGATAAAAAAAAAATCAAAAGTGCAAGTAAATAATTTTCTGCTTCCCATATTGCCCACACATTTCAACAATTTTGTTAACATTGTGTGTATACCATTTGCAAGGTACTGTAGGTCATGTGACACTTTCAAGTTCATTCATCTTTATCATACACATATATTCACACAATATTCACACATAGGGGACAATTTAGATTCACCAGTTCTTTAAAGGTGTGTGTAATTTTGTTTCTGTAAATTTGGGGAATTTGGATAATTATTATGATTGCTGTTAAAACACTACATAGTGCAAAAATTAAGTCCAGTATCATACAATAAAATTTCTTTTAAAAAGGCTAAACAAAAGCTTCTTTACAGAACTTTCTCATTATGCTCTCTTTTACTTTGATTTCCTATTCGTAGAATAACTTGGATTTGTTCTTCCTTGCTCAGATACTTCCTGAGCTGTAAAAATGTAAAAAATACACATTAACCCTTGACTTATGGGTAACCCTGTAT
>JAOBAM010000009.1:3022849-3034180 GCA_025212355.1 Notarius kessleri | reverse complement strand
TGCCAATAAAAAAATACCGTTTCCTAATCGTCCCCCCCCCCCCGAAACAAAAAAGTGAATAAACGCAATGTACATGGACCCAACAGCAAATCACAGTTGTGGGTTGTTTTTTTTTTTTAAACACAGACATGTAGGCATTGAAAGAGTTTCTGAAGGAACAGGATATTTTGTATGGAAGTCTTGAGGCAGTTGTCCAAATTGCTTGGTTAAAACCCTGTACACAACTAACAAAGGTCTTCTATTTGGAATGGTAAAAACATCACCATATAGAGATTGCATCAGAACTGCAATGTATGGTGTCTTATTTTCTTCTTGTTCATCTGCTTGGTCCAGGAGAATTGCTGAGCTCCCTGGTGTGTCATCCTGAATACAAGCTACTTAATGTGTTGAACATTCCTCACATGTCTCGGACATCTCTGGCTTACAGTGCCTACACCTGGCCCGGCCTGCTCAAGCATTTAAGACAAATGCTTATTTCCAATGCCAGAATGGAGGAAGGTGAATACTATAAATTTACACATGTATGAGGTCACTGGAAAAGGCTTTCTAAACATTAACAGTTTAAATGATGTCATTACTTTTAGGTATTGATTGGAAAGTGTGTATGCCGTCGAGTAGAGCAGAGAGTGTAAGAACCACACAAGTGGGTTTTAACAGATCACTCTCTAATCTTCTCGTACTGCGGGGTAAAGATGTTTGTTCTGCAGATACAGGCAAGGATGCTAGTTATTTAATACTGTCGTTTGGCTATTGTATACACTGACCTATTTGTGTGATTAATTGGCTGAGAGACATGAAGTGTTTTTAATCAACAGGAGCATTTAAGGAGCCTGGACTCTATGTGCCATGGCTTCCAGCAGATGGCACTTTCCATAAATGGCACTCCCCTGTGCCCTTCAATGGCTATGAGAAGTTGGCCACGTTAATCAGCAATAGCCAGTCACTTTTGAATCCTCTGGATAATATTATTAAGAAGGCCTGGAACATGTTTGCATCAAGGTACAAAGAATCCACACTCGCAGTATGTAGTGTTCAGTATGCCTTTTTACTTTAGCAACTGGTTATTTATGTGTGCGCGTTCATTCTTAACAGGGCCTACATTCATCAGTATACCAAATTTGGAATTTCAGAAGATGATTTTCTCGAAAGCTTTACCATGTTAGAACAGATCATCTCCAGCTACACCCATCTTTGATCCTCCCTCATTATTTTGAAGTGTTTAATTTCACTGCTTGCCAATCCTGTGAATGTGTTTGTCCTTGCTGTATTTTCTACAAGCTGTGTATAGTATTAAAATAATGGATGTTTTTTCAGCTCTTCTAGTCGAGATTTTATTCTTTATAAAAAGTGTAATAGTTGCAAAAAGTCAGAAAAACAAAATTCAAGTACATAGAACACCAGTCCATTCATTCACCACTTACACCTAGGTGTCTTTCACTCACTACCATTTAAGGAATATTCATCTCCATTGGTCCTTTATGAAGGTTTGTCAGGTTCCTGAGTTATTGTACCAATCTCACAAATGTTCAGTAATTAGCTTTTCCCCTACAAGTAAAAATGCAAATCCCCTTTATTTTAAATATATGCAAAGACAATTACTCATTTGTTTAATGACATCAATTTATGCTACATTAATGACAAAAAAAGCATGTAGTTCAAACTGTAGTCTGTCAATCAAAACACACTAATATAAGTAAATATCAGATTTAATCTAAAACAATTCTCTAAAACGGAAAGCACTAATCAAATTTTAGAAACCAGTCAGAGATCTCGCAGTGAAATAACTTAAGTTTCCTGTTTAAAATCCCTCCCTCCCTCCAATTTTCTTAGCTGTTTCTTTGGGAATCAAGACTCAATCCAACAGTCACTGTGGTTTAAAAAAAAAAAATCCAAGCCTGCTTTTTTTTTTGGTGTGTGAACAGAAGGGAGTCTTGCAAAACTGTAGTTCTTTCATTTCCTCCGAGGTGACAAACCCAAAATTTCAGTCAGCCTACAGACTGTTGTCGCCTTACAACTTTCAGAGCCAACACCAGTCTGATAAGCTATCTGACGTGATGGGACTGTGAGAACACGGTGTTCCTGATGTAAAAGGAACCTCAACGGTGAATTATGTAAAACAGTTTAACTTCCGTTTACAACCCTGCTGGCAAATTCATTGTTCATTAAAAGGCCTCTATTGTAGATTCTTATCACTGTAAAGACCAGACAAAAGATACTACAGCAACAATGGTGGCACTGTAGAACGTATAAAAAAAAAAATCTACTTGCATTTTATAAACTACACTTACCTCTGGAGATGAACAGCTTCAGGGAAGGAAAAAAAATCCTCTGAATTTTTTTGCAAGAAGGATTTATAATCCATAAATAAAAGCTAGAACATGAAGTATAACCAAATGATGCATTACTTAATTTTAATGTTCAACAGAATTAAACCAGGGTCTACAACAGACCAACAAGTTTTAGCTTCACATAAATGTATTAAGACAAAAAAAAATGCAAGGCAGTTTATAAAGTGAATTGTACATAAGATAAAGTAAGCCAATTCTTAAGTTTACCAGATTTAAATAGCGTCAGTTTCATCACATTTCTGGCAGAAAGTCTGTGCTGACTTCCATAAACTGTTACAACAAATTATTTACACAATGTGCAGGCAATTAAAAAAAGATTTCTTTTTGATATTGCAGTCCCTGTAGAAGAAAAAGGCAATGCAATCTGTGTTGGAAGGGGGGGGGAACTGCCCCTGAAAACCATTCTCTATCTCTGTAGGTAAAAACCACAAAGTACTAATAGTCAAACGCTACAGACAAGTTGGGAATGAAGGGGATACAACAGAATATTTCACGCATTAAATTAGTGCCCATTCGTTCTTTTCGGGGGGTTAAATACTCCTTAGTTTCCAAAATGGGGGCCTGAGATGATTTACTGTGAGTCTATCACTTGGTTTTCTCTTCCGAGTGCTTCTTCTGCTGCTGCCGCTTGGCATAACTCTGTGCCATGGAATTTATGATGGACAAAATGAAATAGCAGACCATGATGAGCACCACTTTCTCAAAGACCCAGGAGAGCCAGTTCTCACCCTGCACACAAGAAGCAAACACACATTACTAATTAGACTGTTGTACAAGGCATCCACTAGGGTGATAATTCCAAAAGGTAGGAAATTAACCTGAACCTTGAGACCTTTACACAAGGAAGTCTTAAGTTATATATCAAGTCTAATATCTTCAATTTAAACTCCAGCTTTTTTTTTCCAACCTATATCACAAATGTGGAAGTAAAAATCTGACTAAAGATCTGAGTGAGTGCTAAACACTAAAGCAGGTTTGCTAACAATGCCGAACAAAAGGAAACCTGCATTTAAAAAAAAAAAAAGTCTTCCTGAACCAACAAAAGAGAAACACGTGTGGTTCTTACCGCAGGTGTGCCATCCCCAGCTGGGTGATGAAGCTTAGCTCGCTGTGCTTCCAGATATTCACTGAAAGGCTTCTGTAAGGAAACTCCAACCCCAGGTATGGCCCTGTGAATACAGCCAAACAACACATGAGGCCAATTCTGACTTACCGTGAATTTAAGTTACAAGCTCCACGAGACTCATGCTGTAGAAACTCCACTAAACATCTATCACTGAAATGTTAACTATGCTCTCTGGGTGAGGTGGCACAGCACACTGAAGAGAGAGATCTCCCAACACTTGCTTATATTACCGAGGTTCCTGTTAGAACTGGTCTGGAGCTATTAATCAGGAAGTGAGTCGACATTGTGTCATCAGTGACATGGAGGAAGAACCGCCCAGGTTTGAAGGAGTGACGGTCAGTGACACGTATCTAATACACTACAGAGCTTGTACAGTCAAGAAAAAAAAAAAAGGTTAGAATGACTTCACAGAACTTAAGTTTGAAATGTAATGTTTAGATTTTTGGATGTATTAACATGTTATACTTTGTGGATTTGACACGCGAGAGTCTTATCCATCATTATGTTAAAATGTAGTAATAATAAAAATCTTAAGTTTGATCCAAGTGATTGTAATCTTTCTAAATTGAAATATCAAAAAAGTCTCTCTCTCTCTCACACAAACACAATTGTGAATGACAGAATTACACAGGATGTCTCTGAGTCATGGGAAGTGCGAAAAACCTAACGGACATTCTAATTTTGACTCTTTGTGGTTAATGATACAACCTACAGCTTGCTTTCTTGCTTATTCTCCTCCATAAATTGCACCTCAGTCTCACAGACTGTTTCACATTAACTCAGCAGCGTATCTGTTCTACAGGAACGTTGTATGCTATGCAGGTGATGATTCAGATTACAGCTCAGAATGTAACCAAAACCATGAGAGAATGTAACGGCATGTAAAGCATGTTCTTCATGGAAGAAAATGATACATTAAAAGTTCAATGAACTACCGTTTGCCAAGTTCCCATCTTGGTGTCCTGATAAATTGCCAAGTCTACACCCAAGTATTAGACTGACTACCTCAAGCAAACGAGCTACTCTTTAACTAACCTGCCGTAGGGTAGAGCAAAAAAAAAAAAAATCTTAAATCAACAAATGATTCAGCAGTTCTTTTATGAAGCATTTCCATATTGCTGACTTGATCTAGAGTAGATGATCATGATCAATTATGGATAGCTGAAAATTCATAGAAAGTCAGATTGAAGATAGGCAAGGACATGAAATATTACGTACAAGTTCGTTGTTTGCAGTTTTGGTACTTTGGAAATGTGTCACTCTTCTACATGCCAGTTGGTCGTTTTAAGCTTATAGAGGTGCATCATTCATGCTTTGACAGACTGCTACTAGTCACATCAGTCACAAAGCACTCACACCACCCCTTATGTTTAATTAATGGGGCTTTGTTCTTTCAGTTGTTTCTGGTCAATTGTTAGAAACGAGCTGCACTAATAATAAGCCAAAATCAGCACAGCAATAGTCAAAGAGACACAAAATCAATGTTTTGTAATGATCATTTCAGTCTCTATTGAAAAAAGAGGGAAGCCCACATGCACAAACCAGGGGGGGGGGGGACTAAAATAAAAATACTACTACTAATAATAATAGTGCTTAGTTTTACATACACTAGGGTTATGTGGGACAATCTGATTTAGTTTATCTTTTTCTACAGCTTTTCATCAGGTACTGGGCAAATATAACATCCAGAAATAATAATGATTTTTTTTCTTTTAAATTTCCAGACAAGAGGTTTTTTTTAATAATGAAAAAGGAAAAAAAAAATCCTGATTGACTCAGTAGATATTTTCAATATTTCACCTTTTTCGTCAATCAGTGACTTTTCTCTATGGCATCCTGAGAACTTATACCTGGACTGAAGTTAATCTGGGAGAAGGGCTTTAGTGTTCATGAAATTACATGTGGAATGTGGAAGAACATTTGAGCAATGCAACAATGCAAACAACATAACATGTAAATCACGCAGTACAACTTAGGATACTCACATCTCCTGCCTGTTTATGAAAAAATTTACAATTTTAAACTAGCACCTTAAATGTAGGACATGTATGTCCAAATTGTAAAACAATTCATTGATTCTGGTCATGCTTCAAGTTATAGAGATGTTGGGGAGATGTGCTGTATGAATTGCAGGAAATATAATTTGATCGATTTTGTCTTCTAAGGAAACACACTACTCGCTTACTCACTCATTCTCTCTCTCTCACACGTCCTAACCTTCTGCACTAGTAAGACAAAAACTCCTTAGATAAATCTCAGATAAGGTTCTTCTCATTTCAGGATGGCATAAAAGAATCCCTCTGGATTTTTGTCTTTTACATTTGATAATTAATACTTTTAATAAGATATGGAAACTCTTTCAGGAATATATCAATATTAATATTCCTACTATCTAATGTCAAAGGCATTTACACAGAAGAGACACTGAGCCACAGCTGATGTGTTGGACTAAATGACCTGATTTGTAAATTGATGTATTTGATAAGTCTTGCAATTTTGTATACCATTTTTAAGGCAAGGTCAAGTTGCTGAAAAACAAATTAAGCTCTTAAAAAAAATAGAGCTATAAGTGTTCTGCATGAACGAGTGCACCAAGATCTCTACAAGTTTCTCTGTCCTCTTTAGACATTACAGGAAGAGACTCAATGCTGTTTATTTTTAGACATTTTTGCTCCTTTTTATGATAACACTGGAGGACACCGTGTTCAACAAGACATTATCCATGTCACAAGTTTAATTACAATGTTTAATAAGTTTTATCTTTGTTAAGGATTTACTAAAATCTTCATTCAACTATTTTGGTGGTGTTTTTTTGTGACATTATTTTTGTTATTGTATTTTTAAAACATATTTCTAAGTTTGGGAACTCCGATACTCCTGGATTTCACCATTTTCACCCATGATTTCACCATTTTCCCCAGAGAACATGAATGCATTATTACTCACCCGATCAGAGACACCATCTGCTCCACTATGTGCTTGCTGAACGTTATGATTACAAAGAGTTTCTATGGAGAGAGACGAGATGTACAGGACATTTCAGACAGTGAATCAAGAGCATGAGTGATAAGACTGGGGTCAAACTAACATGAGGAGGAATGGAAATGCTTCAAGCTCTCTTTGTCTTCAGGAGATGCTGAAACACGCTCCCAGAAGGAGCAGTGAGATCACTGCCTGACACAAGCTTATTGCTGCTTTGATGACTCGCCCAGCACCTCAAAGGATGTCCATTTTCTTGCCCCTTTCCCAAGACTCAACGTTTTAACTCAAGAGTCTCGGTGATTAAGCAGAAATCTGCCATTCTACTTCAACAGTAATATCTGAGTCATAAAATAGAAATTAGGGAGTGGATCAGTCCACCCCTATGGTCAGTTATGACCTTAGTGGTTATTAATGTTATAAATGAATCCTGTTCTTCAAAGAACAATGCGCTAACATGATCATATCGAGTCATATATATGACTTATCAACCTCACCAAAACTCTTTTTAAAAAATCTGAGCAAAACATATTCATTCGTAGTACCTGAATGTGCATTTTGATCACTGCTTTTCCAATTAGTGTTGCTCCAAAGAAGGTCCAAAACGGGATCAGAAAATGGCCGCATGTAATACCAGCTAGGTCAAAGAGAGGATTTGGCATCTGACGGTAGAAAAAAAGAAACAAAATACATTTAGGAGACAGTACTAAGTAGTTATCCAGGGTCAGTACTGGGCTAATACCAAGAAGAAGAAAAAAAAAATGGTGAATCGGTTATCAGGAGAAAAAAAATAATCTTAATAATAAAGAGAATGATCCTGTATGAAATAGAAAAAAATTTGTAATCGAGGTTGGAAAATATTTATTTAAATAGAACTGTAAATGTTTACATATAAACAGATTTGATTGTATTTTTTGTTAGGATTGATTTTTTAAATTATATTTATACTTTATAATACCTACTATATTTGCAATGTAAATTATTCTTGTGTGGAAGCTGCAGTTTGTTTAAGTCGTGATTTTTGCTGTGTATTTTTTCCTCCAAATTTAAAAAAAAAATCATTTTTTAACCTTCGTAGTTTTTAAAGAAAAAAAAATATATATATCGAATGGATACTGATATCACCTGAAACTCCAGCTCCTGGTATCAGAATCCGTATCGGAAAAGAAAAAACGGTATTGTGTCTTGTGTCATCTCTAATAAGATTATAAATGAATTAATTCTTTGTACGTATTTATAAACAGCATTATTTGGTGCATGTAAATCATAGTTAGGGGGAAAATATTTAAGTATCATTTAGTAAATCAACCTACTAGCACTACAAGAAGAGACAGTATTTACAGGCAGCAGTCCTTTCCATTCACCAGGTTTAAATGATTTACAACCTCCATAGTCTGGTGTTAAACCCTAAAGGATCAGTGTATTCTGATTTATTTAAAAAAAAAAAAAAAAAACCACACACCAATCAGGGGATATATTACAGCATCACATTATACATAATTTCAATTACTGTGAAGAAACAAAACAGAATAACCAGCATTCGAGTTTTCTTCAACACAACCCATCCTTTGAACTCTTAGGCCTTCATAACCAAAGCTAAAGTAGACTTTTAAAGCCAGATGGTACATCATAAAGGGAACCCTGTCACACACTTCCTGAAATGCTGGACACCAGATAGGAGCTTTTAACTTGAATAAAAAAAAAAAAAAAAAGTCATCTAACCCAATCAAAGCAGCACTTATGACTTTATGCAGTTGGAAATTGGTGGAGGTCTTGCATAGAAGCAGAAGATTAAGCAAGATGTGACTAGCACTAGATATGAAAGTCCACAGCTCGAGTGTTATCCCTCAGCAAAAAAGTGTTTAGTAGTCCATTTTAAGCTTCAAGGTTAGTCCTATCGTAGCAGACTCCCACCACCAATTTCTCTCTTGTAACGGTTCGTGAGGTGATCTGCTTGGGCTGCAAGTTTGGACAAGACCCCAAAGAGTCCACGGAGGTGGAAGTGGAACTGGCTTTCTAGGTCAGCATCATCTGCTGGTCCACCTGGTACCTGCCGTTCCTCCTGCTTCACCGACATCTCCAGGAAGCTAGCACCACCACCCATGTCACGTTTCAGCAAACCCCATTCCATCTCATTCTTAATGGACTTCAGCAACAGGTAGTGCTCATACATGTCCCTCTGCTTGCTCGGGAAGGTGTCTTGCATCGAGGTGTCTCCGTCCTGCTCCTCCATTGGTACATCCCGCAGTAAACTGGGCACCATGATGGTCTCGTCCATGTTGTTGGCCGCCGCGAGAAAGCGGTTCATCACGTTTAGCAGCGAGTGCTTATGAAAACAGGCGTCCGAGCTTATTTGCATTATGTCGTAATTTGAACAGTTAACGGAGTACAGGTGTAGTTCTTCAGGTGCCTGTGAAAACCTAGGAAAAGTTTAAAAGCAAAAAAAAGCTGACTTTACTATAATCCGGAAGAGAGCAGCTGTAGACACACCACAGAGAACAAAACAGCGGTCATGGATTTGTTAGCATGGAAAACTAGCTTAAAACACGAATACATAAACTCTTACAATTAAAAAAAAAAAAAAAAAAAAAAAACTAATTCCATAGACAATAGGTAAGTCTTGCCATTTTAAAATTTATGAAGCATTTCGAATGAGCAATAACGCGTTTTAAAGTAACCTCAGGCAAAATTGCCTTGAATTAGTATTAATGCTTAGACAACCCGGATGAACACGGACATAGTAGAAAAGAAATTAAACACCAAAAAAACTAACCTAGATGAAGCCAACACCTGGAGCACACCTACTCACACCTCTCTAGTTGAGTCTGCTGAACTCTACACCCCCAAAGAAGAATGACACTTCTGTCACAAACTGCAGTAAGGGCGATTTTATAGCTCTGACTCTCCGCCGCTGAGCGACTGTCCAATGCTGTGGCGCTCAGAGCATGACGGACATTCTCAGCAGCCAATCCAGCGCCAGATGATCATTCTCGGATACGCCTTTGAATTGTTCTCTTGTCAAAAGCGACCAATCATTATGCTTCGGTCAACTGAAGTAAAATAGTGATCTTGAAATACATTTTTAAATGGATTTTATAAAATTGTTACATGTGCTTTGACAGTTTCCATACTGACCGTCACTGCAGTCAGGCAGAACGAAAATGTGGTCTATAGTCATTAATTCCGCCTGATTGTTTCATGAACTCAACCCTACCTTCTAGCCAACAAAATAAGATTATTTTGAAATACATTTTATAAAGTCTATTTAAATTGTTAATGTGCTTTGACAGTTGCCATGATGATTAAATTACACAGCGCGCACGCGCGCGAGAGAGACTGGTTTAATGCTGCCACCTTGTGTACGTGATGTCGACGGGAACCATATTTTGAGGGGAAACGTGAACTGATTTCACACAGACCAAAAAGTATCATACGCTTGTTTATTCTTTTTGATGTATTATACATGTTCACAACTCAAAGCAAGCTGCTGTTAACACTGAATTAATCACTGCCAGGACAATACAGAGATACGACATGCTTAAAAATGTTAACTTAAACATACAAGACAATGAACTGTAACAAATCGGGTTATGGTCACTCCAGAGGACAGAGGACCTGGAAATACCAGTGTTTGGGGGGGGGGGTTACACTAGAATTAATTTTGCAGTTGATTCTCTATCAGGGCAGATGTACCCCCAGTTGTTGTATTGCGGGGAAATGTGCATTAACTAAATACATCATAATAAAAAGCCAGTCAGTCAGTCAACAAAAGCAATACATATAATACACTCCCATTAAGGATCATCACCATGTTAATGTCAGTGAACCTCATTCATATTAAAGGTTGACCCAGAAAGAAGGATATGAAGTTCAACATTTTTTGGTAAGGCAACATCATGTGAAATAAGGCTTGAATATACACAATGCCACCTCTCAACAATATAACCCCAATTTGCTTTCCTCTACTCAAAAATAATTTTTACCTACTGTTAGAAAATACAATGTGACTTACCAACAGAAACATGTATAATATTAAGACCAACTAACAAAGGCAAGGTCAGTCAATATTTATATAATCCATTTCCCAAACTTAACACTGACAAAAACCTGCACACCCCCCACTTTTTTGTGTGTGAATACTTTTCATTATTTCCATTTACAAGCTGCAAAAGGCACATAATTGCATCAAGATGAATAACTGGGTAAAGGCATGATCTAAATAGCAAATTAAATCCTTCCCTTCTATCTACTTGCCATGGACTAACACTTAAAAAAAAAAAAAGGGGCAGCAGGAGGATTTTCTAAAATGAAAGACTTCTAAAACTATATGGCTTCCCTTTGTGTTGCACATCAGTTGACCTTTTGTTTCCACTCTACAACAGACAAAAATAGATAAAGTTAGATCAACTGTGAAACTAAAGAGGGTTTTTTTTTTTGGTAAAGCAGCTCCATTGTCAAAATTAAAGCATTTTTTGGGGGGGGGAGACAAAAAAAAAAAAAAACCACCACGCAACTTGGGGAAAAAACAAACAATTACCTGAAATGCCTAGACCATTTCATACTGGTTGTTGGTTATGTAGCGCGACAAGCAGCATGCCAGGAATACACCAATAAGCTGTGAAGGATGTTATATTAAAAAAAACACATATGAAGGCACATCCATTTTCACCACACCTTTGAACATGCATCTTAAAGAAACAACTGGACCAAATTAATTGCTATTAGCAAATTAGGATAAGTTTCTTCCCAAACCGTGTTTTCTAAACGCACTCCTGAAAATTACTCATTAACTAGGGGAATGAAATTTGATATTTTTGACATGTTAATCATTAATGTACATGAAAGAAAAAGGCTTAAAAGTTATAACTTGTTTTAGTG
>JAOBAM010000009.1:2559057-2571208 GCA_025212355.1 Notarius kessleri | reverse complement strand
CTGTGTCTATGTGTCAGCCCTGTGATGACCTGGCGACTTGTCCAGGGTGTACCCTGCCTTTCGCCCGTAGTCAGCTGAGATGGGCTCCAGCTTGCCTGCAACCCTGTAGAAGGATAGAGCGGCTAGAGATGAGATATATTATCTAATCCATAAGGTCCCATCATCTGCATAAAGAGATTTACCTATACCTTGTTCAACTGTCGAGAAGATATCATTCATCATAATATTAAATAATAACGGGCTATACACACTACCTTGTGGAATTCCATTTTCTATTTTGTATACCTTGGAACATTCCGCACCTATCCTTACCTGTATCCTTCTATCAAATGAAAAATCCAGAATCCAATTATATGCCCTGCCACCTATTCCCAAATAATCTAATTTAATTAATAAACCCTCTTTCCAAAGCATATCATAGGCTTTCTCTATATCAAAAAATACCGCTACTACTACTTACAAGTCTGTGCTTTTTGATATCTGACTCTAAACATAATACTGAATCCATTGTATTACGGCCCTTACGGAATCCACTCTGATGTAGAGAAAAAAGAAGCTTAGCATTGCACAAACGTTCCTTAAAAGGCTCTCAGTCACATATTATTATATTTGCAACGTCAATTGACTCAGTCTGTATGACGTACCGCCAAAAAAAAAAAAAAAGCCCCACTCCTCCCGCTATACTTCAATTCTCGTATCTCACTTCCTGAACCGTCACTTCCTTCTCCTGTCCATTCCCAGTCCAGCTGTTGCCAACCGCTCGAAGCCCGGGCTCTGGAGCACTGAGCTCTATATAAAATGTGGAGAGTTCATAGGCTCGTCGAGTGAAGCCATCTGGCCGCCATCTTACCACTCGCATCGCGTGTATTTGGCTTGTATTAAACCGTCGTATCAGATAAAACTTGCCCCAAGAAAAGTATCTCCTGACTTTTTTCCTTTCATTATCTTCTCTTATTTTCTCAACTTTACCCACATTCCTATCATATCTTCACTGTTATTGTTGTTTCCCCTTTTCCAGTCCAGTCTCTGATCAATTTTTGAACAACTTTTTTTTTTTAAACTAGTCTACTATAATTATTTTAGGGAGATTATTTTAGTTTTTCTCTTATACAGTGTATCGTTCTCTTCCTTCCTTTCTATCTATCTATCTATCTATCTATCTATCTATCTATTATACCAACACAAAGGCTGTACAATACTTACTTTCTATTTAGGACAGTTGTTGAAATAGGATTATTTTCTCATGTTATTTGCCATTTTCACTTCATTCTCACAGTCATGTCTTAACAGTATTTATTGGTCATATTGGTTGCAAGCTGCATGAATACTGTGACCGTGAACTATGTGGTGGTATAATAATAATTAGATAGAAAGGAAGGAAGAGCTATACGAAAGAGAAAAACTGAAATAATCTCCCTAAAAATAATTATAGTAGTTTAAAAAAAAGCTGTTCAAAAAATAGAGAGTAGGCTGGAAAAGGGAAAAACAATAACCGTGAAAGGGAGCACTATAAAGATATGTAAGGAATGTGGATCAAGTTGAGAAAATAAGGAGGTAATGGGGGGGGGAGGCAGGAGATACTTTTCTTGGGGCAAGTTTGATCGGATACGATGGTTTAACGCATAAGCCAAAGACACTTGATGCGAGTGGTAAGATGGCAGCCAGATGGCTTCACTCTGATGAGCCTACGCGCTCTCCAGATTTTATCTGGAACTCGAAGAATATAACCCCTAACCCGGATGTAAACAGTCCCCACGTGTTGTGTATCTGTAAAAGGAGGTTGAATGCTGGAGCGGCTGATATAATTAATATTACAAGAGAATAATTAACAGGAAAATTAGTTTTATTTTGGCTAAATATCAGCTTGAATTGTACTCAGGATTTTCACCGCGAATAGTTTTCGATCAAAAAGTAGGTGAGTTGATAATGTATGTAAATGTAGCCGTTTACCTCCGTCAAGGATCATTAGCTATGTTAGCTAGCTACAAATGTACAGTGGTGAATTACTGTTGTATTCACTAAGTCGCTGAATTCCTGTATTTATGCCCAGGGTGTCGTCGCGAACATGTTTGCGGAGGAGGAATGGACAGATAACATGCCAATTAATGAACAGGCCCACTCTGTAGCGAAGACTGAGCTTCTTGTTGGGAAGGTAGATTTCTAGCACGTTAAACGTAATATCTTAAGTGTTTTTATTAATATTACTATTAGCTAACGCTCTTTCGGCTTTTTTCCATAAGGCCATGTGCCATCACTCGAAACATGATTTATGTTGTGCTTTTGCTTGACTATGATGTGTTTTAGCGTTATTGTTTCTTCTTAAAAATATCTGGTAATTATTTGTCTTCAATCCCACCCCCCACCATAGCACAAGGCAATCAGCAGACACTGCCTTAAGCAAACTCTCCAGACCTTAGGATCAGCCCCAAACTGGGGATGTCTACAAACATTTGTAGATGGTGATGAGGAATCAGAAGAAGCTCCTGAACATCTTTTCAAGATGAAGAAGCAAAAGTGCAAAAAACAGAGGAAAACTTCTGGTACAGGAATTGAAGGAGACATGGGCAGGGAAATGGATATGCTGCAGAACCCTGTGAAGAAGCGAAAAGCAAAGCTTAAAATGGACACAGCCAACACTGAAAGTAGTAGAATCCTAGCAGATTAGACATTGTCCATTTTGTCTTGTTATCCTTTAATTACAATTATCTCATGTTTTGCAGGTTCTAAAAAGTTGTATAAAGCAGAAGATTCTACTGATAAAAGACTAAGCCGACAACAGTGGAAGAATAAAATGAAGAACAAGAGACGGTGCAAGAATAAATTCCTTCTGGGTTCAGCTGGAGTTGCAGATCTTAAATTGGAGGAAAAATTTAGTCAGATGCAGGGCCTCTCAGTAGCAGGGAAAATGCATTATAATGATTTGTCACTTGGGAGAATGGCATCAGTGGAAAATAATGATAATATACCTTTGAGTATAGACACGTGTGAAAAAGCCCAGGGTATTACAAAAAAAGGAAACAAAGACCCAGCTCAATTAACACCTATAAAACCAGTCTGTAATGGGATGAAAACAAATGCACATAATCAGTGTGAAAAACAAAGTCCTCTTAAAGTGGATAAAAACTCTTGGCTTCAGGCTAAGAAATTGCGGAAGTTTTTGAACATCCATGCCACTGAAAATGATGAGAAACCAAGTGATATAAGTCTTGAACAGGAAAAAGAAGATTTTAAAAACATCAGTGAAAGTCAAAAGGATCGCTCCAGTGCCTTAAGGTCCCGGATGGAGAAGCGGTTACAATCAGCCCGGTTCCGCCATATAAATGAGCTACTTTACACATCAACAAGTGGTGAAGCCAAACGTCTATTTCAGCAGGACCCTGATGCCATCAGGATTTACCATAGAGGCTACACTGAGCAAGTGAAACACTGGCCCACAAACCCAGTGGATCCCATCATCTCCTATATTCAGCAAAAGTGAGGGAAGTTGCTTCTTTTTGATTCTGTCTCTTAAATCAGTGTTTCTTTGGGGTCTGTGGCTTTATTATTTCATTGTAGTGGTGAAAATCACCACCACCCACCATTTACACAGTTATAATGTTTATTATTGAGTTTTTAGTTATTAGCTTATTTGGCTGGTCACTTGAATGATTTTCAGTTGATATTCATTCAAAATTAGGGCTTATAAATGTCAGTTTGGCTCTAATGACAAAAACTAGAAAAGACCTCTGCCAAGAATCCTTTAAAAAAATCCAGGATCCAGAAGGTGATCTGGATCGCCGCCAAAATTTAATGGATGTTACTTGTGCCCAGTCACACCTTTGGAAAAAATTTCAGAGCAGTCCGTTCATAACTTTTCCCGTAATGTTGCTAACAGACAAACCAACGCTACCGAAAACATAACCTCCTTGGCGGAGGTAACAAATGTTCCCTGTTGTGGGAAGTTTAAGGGGAAAAATTACATGGCTCCAGTAAATTGCCAAAAAATTATTGTACATGTTTTAAATAATGAGCAGAATATTTGCTTTATGTTACTACTTTTAACTCTTTTAGCCTTCTGAGCAGAATGGTTAAATGCCTTTTAACAGTGGATGTTTGTTTTAATTGTCAGATCGTCATCTTTGGTAATAGCAGACTTTGGCTGTGGAGATTGCAAGATTGCACGGAGTGTGAAGAACAAAGTGCACTGCTTTGATTTGGCTCCTGTTTGTGACCTTGTCACTGCCTGTGATATGGCCAATGTAAGGTGGTTGTTGTTTTTTCCTCCCCCTCCATCAGATATTCTTGTATTATATATTAGGCTTTCAGATGATGAAGTTCCTTCCATTTTCCCCATAGAGAAGTGTCTCATCATTTTTGGTTCCATCTTAGCATGTCCCTTATTTTATATAATTGATTCATAACAAAGCTATGGATTGATCATTACTTTCTATAAAACCATACCAGTGATGAGGGGTTGCAGAAACTAGTCGACTGATGCTTTCACTTGTTGCTGCAGTGGTGAGCTGTTGGGATGGTGGGACATAGTAATGAAGCATAGAGTAAAGAAAGCAAGTTAAGTATGCTTTGTTAGTCTGAACAGTTTTAGATTACCTGAAGCCTATTTTCTGGCAAACTGCATCATGTAGGATGTCCCAGTTTTTGTCCCCTATACTGGGGACAATAATTTTTAATTGTTAAACTTTTGGTTTAATGAAATGCTATCACTTTCATATTATTTTGTATGAAGTGAGGAGGTGTACACAGCACATACCTAATGTTTTTTAATCCACTTCCACCGGCTCCCAAAGGAATTGTGACTAATGCTGCTGGCTCCAAAATTTATTTTTGTTGATAAATGTAAATAAATGTTTAAAAAGCTGCATATTGGGTTAGAATGCTATAGCTGGTAAGCACAAAATGCCTATACAACGTAACATAAATCATACCCTGGCAAACCTCAGCATCAAAGTAAACTGCTTGTTTTCGCTACCGACAGGCTCATAATGTTATAAGTGTCTGACAACATTAAAAGGATCCCTACACAGTTGCACCTGTGTCTGCATACCTGGGGTGACCATATTTCAGTTTTGGAAAAAAAAGAGAACACAGGATTGTGGCATAGGGCAGATGGATACCTGCCATGGGCGGAAGGTTTGGGTGAGGTTGGTGGTGTCAACAACCATGCAACTATGTTATCAAACTTTAAACAGCTAGTCTTGAATAAGACACACAATAGCTATGAAGGTAATTGTTATGACCAGATAAGTTTATTCTATTCAGATTTTGGCCCTCAATGATGAAATAAAAGCAAACAAACAGTTTAGGTTTTAACACATTTTACATAACACTGTTTCTTTTCATGGCCAAATATTTAAAAAAAAAAAATCATCTGCCATTAAAAATCCACTATTGACTAGACACTTTTCAGTCCTCCTGATGTGTTCTGGTGTACTTTCCTGAAGACTGGATCTTTCCCAACAGTCCTTGATTAATAATCAAGTAGGCATGAAAGTCGTTGTTTGCATCTTCTGTTTTACCTGGTCTATGAAGATAATTTGTTAATAAGTGTCAAATGTAGCATAATTTTGAATAATAATGATAAGCATATTTGGCAGTGTGATGTCACTGTGACCCTTTAACAAAAGAATAATCCGAAGCCTTCTTTTGTTAAATGGATCCCAGTGACATCACACTGCCAAAAGTGCTTATGATCATTATTTGAAATTATGCTATATTTGACACATTTGGACAACTTCACTTCGTGAGTGTTTATAAGTACATAATCTTTCTGCAAACCCAAACTAATAAATTAAGTTTTCTACTCCTTTAAAGCGGATTAATTCTCCTCGGCTTTTGCTTGGCCCAATGTTGGGGAACCCTCTCATAGTCCATCTCGCTGTCATCCATGCTGATGTGGATCAAATTGTCCAGCGAGTCTTCTCCTCGCTTATTAAAATCAGTCGGCTTTGTCCGTCTGGTGCGGGACGACATCGGCAGCCAATGAGATCGCTTATAATGAATCGGAAAATTCTGGGATGTCTGACGTTTTCTTTCGATATTTTTATTGGACGGTTTGAACACGTGATCTTGACATAGCCAACAGATTACAGTTTGTTTACATCATACCACGCAGACATATTACTTTGACAGAATCAACACAAACATTGGAAAAAAAGACTGCTTGTTTAACACAAATATCAATCAGTATGTAAATGGATCTGTTATTTGCTCTCCTATGTATCTAGTTACTTGTGGGTAGGAAATTTAACATATCTGTATAAATCTAAGCGTATTGGATTTTAACTAAAGCGACTAAGCGTATCGGCAGGCAGAGCAAGCATATCAGGCCTGATACACTAAAACGCTTTGGGGAAAACCATGCTCAGGAAGATAACAGAACCAAAATAGGTACAACCTGTTAACCTCAAAATAAGAGTTTCTTACAGACCGGTCAAACATGACTAAACTATCTAATCTAAATAAACCATTTAACTAGGGTGGATTTATTTGATCTATACTATCTCTAACCTAGGAGAAAAAGAGGCAAAAGTGGAAAGTGAAACTTTACTTTTGTTACCTGCAGGGTTATTGATTGTTGTATGTGTTTTTTTTGTCTACCTCCAGTAAAGTGCTGGCTTTTGCATTTCAAGCACCTGGTCTCTGGCTTAACTTTATTTTGTTACCCCACTCCATTATAATCTAGAACTGGTCCAGTAGCATTAATAGTGTGTATTGGTGATACATGTGCTACATGGGGCTCCCATCTGTAACAGGGAGTGATGTATCCCAGTAATACACTCTACAATAGATTATTAGATTCTAACAGAATAGATGAGCCAAAATATTTGGGCATCTTTTTCTAATAGGCCCCGACTCGTTACAAGTATGAATAGGTGGGCCTTAAATGTTAAGAACCCCCTGGTCTACAGTACATGAAGTGTGTTACAGGATGATGTTGAGTTCCACAAAACTGGAGCTGCTGTGAGGTGCACAACCTGGAATTGGCCATCATTAAGGAGGGAACAGTTGAGGCCTAAACACGTGCGTGCGCGCACACACCAGTTACATTAATTCACACAAAGCCCTCAACATCATCTCACTGTACTGAATATAAAACTGAGCTAAAGCTTTTGACATTTAATAAAAATGCTTTTGTTTTGCAAATGTGTTCCTCCAGATCTTTCAGTGGTGTTTGTTTGTGTGTGTGTGTGTGTGTGTACACACGTGGGAAATACCATTACACCTGAAATAACATAGCAACCAAATACGCTCTTATAAACTTTGTTTTTAGACAGAAATTTATTTTGAATCACTGTCACAGAAATGAATTATTTTTAAAAAAATCATGTGAAATCCATAAACTAATCTTTGACAAAAAAAAGAATTACACTGTCTTTATATATTTATTTCTTCAAAATGTACTGACACAATTATCCAAAATATTGTAAACAGTGTATACTGATTTAAAAGAGAAGGCATTCATCCCATATCAGTTATGATCGGCTGATACCAGAAAAAAAAAATCAGATATCAGAGAGAATAAAGAACAGATTGGGTCTGATCCTGTAACAAAAAGATCTAAACTACAGTCACAGAGTGCATTCTTAGGAACACTACACTATTACTGGGCAGGGCCTCCCTTTACTCTCAAAACAGACTCAATTCCTCATGGCATGGGTTCCACAAGATGGAGGAAACAGTCCCCTGAGGTTCTGGTCCATGCTGTCATGATGGCATCATGTAATTGCTGCAGATTTGACCATCTCTCTGTTAATCTCTCTCTCTTTCGTTCATTCTTTCATTTCTCTCT
The DNA here is from genome assembly GCA_025212355.1 of Notarius kessleri. Taxonomy (NCBI): domain Eukaryota; kingdom Metazoa; phylum Chordata; class Actinopteri; order Siluriformes; family Ariidae; genus Notarius; species Notarius kessleri. The sequence continues at coordinate 2,563,419 of JAOBAM010000009.1, read as the reverse complement.
CTGAGGTCCAGGCAATTTCATGCAGCTTACAAGTTGTTCCACATTCAGTGTAGAATTGTATGCAGTCTGATTCACTGTACACCATGAACACACACTGACCACGTCTCCACATTGTGTGTTGAACACGATGGCGAACAGGTTGAGACCGTCCTGTAAATCATCTTGCACGTATGATGTATGTTTTGTGAATAAATGGTTCCTACCGTTTAAGTGTTAACATAATTTTGACTAACCCTATATATCGTAACTGCAATGCGTATCTCGTTATTGGTATCACAATAATGTCACAAGACGATGCAGCAATTTATTGATGTGAAAGACACGACACGACACAATTCGATGGTTCATTCATGGTGCTGTAATATTATTATTCTATCCAGGTTGATTTTGTGCCCTTGCAAATATTTTGTTTATACACTCATCAGGAGCTTTTAGGCGCTGATTAAATATCTATATACAGCATTAGGTATGTCCCAATAATATGATCAGGTACCATCAAGGGTACATGTTTTGTCCCTTTACTGTGTATGTTTTTCACTGGGATGGTTCATGAAGTGTATCTTAAATTAGCTTTCAGAGTAAAGCTTTAAAAAGTACATCAATGATCCTTGAAGTGAAATTTAAAGGTATACTATATCCACGTTTTCAGGTATAATATACAGACTAAAGGTACAACCCCAGTCACTAGAAAGTACAGTTTGGTGCTGATTACAGACCAGCAAAATCTCTTATGTGTCAGTAATTAGTAGGATTAAACCGTTTATTGTTGTATGTTATATACACATATGTCGGAAATGTATCATATTCTGTTTCATTATTATTTGCATCCAGAAATTACATAATGGTATGGTACTGTCACAAACAAACTTATACACGCATAGATACAAATAACAAGATTTAAAAATGTTTATTTTTTCAAGGATTGTAGCAGTAATCACTAGAGCGGCGGCTACAATTATCAACAGTCCATAAATATCGACACCTTTTCAGCTTTACCAATAAAAAGCAATTTTACAAAGGTGAGTTTCAGTTCCAGCAGTTATTATTGGTTAATTAATCAACTGGAAGACCCCCCTCGCCCCTTTGATCTTGTCATCTGATGACACAGCTCATTACCCGAGATGGAATTTATTTTTTTGCACGATCAGCAATCTGAGTAAAACCTGGATGTTATCATCGCAGGTAAGCATGGTGGAAAGATCACGGACATGTTTTTACTGATCAAATTCACCCATATTTCATGATTTCCTCGTTGAAACCTACTTTGTTTCTTACTTTTTCATTTGACAGTTACGATTTTGTATCTAAACGCGTGTTTGAGAAGTCACGTGAGGTGTCGATAATAGTGATCACTTTCACTGGTGTCCACCATTATCGACACCCTGTGGAATTAAGGGATGTTTACAGCTGTTATGGATCGATCTTTGTGGAACATTGTTGAAGTCGATGAAGTATTAAAAAATAATAAGTGCTGTGATTTATAATAATTTTTTCTGATCATAACAGAATGGAATGTTTACAGAGTATCTGGAATCCGAGTGAAATAAATAGAATTAAATTCCGAGCATATAAAAAGTTACATGCTTGAAATATTCAGATTTTTCATTCAGAAAATGTTATATTTTTGCAGTTTGTTGTAAATATCTCCCACATATTACAATATCAGGAGACAGTTTATATTTTGGTTTGAGGGATGAGATGCGACCGTTGACCTGGATTTTCATGCGGTTACAATCTCAATTTCCTGTTGACGTTTATTAGTAAACTCCAAAACTAGAAATTAATACAAACAACTAATGATGAACAAAATGTCTCCCCATCTCATTATCTGTCGCCGCTTAATCCTGTTCTACAGGGTCGCAGGCGAGCTGGAGCCTATCCCAGAGAAAGCGGAACAGAAAGATTTTCTGACGCAGGTTAAACGTGATCAGTTCATTTGTTTACAAACATTAGAATTACTTCCTCATTTACATAAACACTGACATATCGATATTCATGTGAAAGATATTTTGTGCTAAGTATAAGTCTATGGAAAACAAATTTGAAATAAAAACTATTCTGTTCACTTAATGCCACAGACTAATTATTTTTTTATAAATATCACCTGGGTGTCTAACTGTGGAACGGTGTCAATGACTATGGACAAACGTGTCGATAATTGTGGACAAACATATTGATAACTGTGGAATGATGTCGATAACTGTGGACAAATGTGTTGATAACTGTGGACAAACGTGTTAATTGTGGAATGGTGTCAATAACTGTGGACAAAAGTGTCAATAACTGGAACGGCATCGATAATTGTGGAACGGTGTCGATAACTGTGGATAAAAGTGTAACTGTGGACAAAAGTGTCTAACTGTGGAACGGTATCGATAATTGTGGAATGGTGTCAATAACTGTGGATAAAAGTGTCTAACTGTGGACAAAAAAGTGTTGATAATTGTGGAACGGTGTCTAACTGTAGACAAGTGTCTAACTATGGAACGGTGTCGATAACTGTGGACAAAAGTGTCGATAATTGTGGAATGGTGTCTAACTGGAACGGTGTCAATAACTGTGGACAAAAGTGTCTAACTGTGGGATGGTGTTGATAACTGTGGACAAAAGTGTTGATAACTGTGGAATGGTGTCTAACTGTGGACAAAAGAGTCTAACTGTGGAACGGTGTCTAATTGTGGAATGGTGTCTAACTGTGGACAAAAGTGTCGGTAATTGTGGAATGGTGTCTAACTGGAACGGTATCAATAACTGTGGACAAAAGTGTCTAACTCTGGGATGGTGTTGATAACTGTGGGATGGTATCAATAACTGTGGACAAAAGTGTTGATAACTGTGGAATGGTGTCTAACTGTGGAACGGTGTCGATAACGGTGGACAAAAGTGTCTAACTGTGGGATGGTGTCAATAATTGTGGAACGGTGTCTGTGGGATGGTGTCAATAATTGTGGAACGGTGTCTGTGGGATGGTGCCTGACTGTGGAACGGTGTCTAACTGTGGGATGGTGTCAATAATTGTGGAACGGTGTCTGTGGGACGGTGCCTGACTGTGGGACGGTGTCGATAACTGTGGACAAAAGTGTCTAATTGTGGAACACTGTCACGTGATCTGATACACTAAGCAATCAGGAATCAGCTCGGTTTCTCTCTCAGTGGAAGTTGTTGTAATGACTGACGCACAGTTTGCGGACTCAAAGTCTTTTCTACTTCAGCAACGGCCAAAACATCGTTAAGGTGTCGATAATTGTCCCACCGCTCTAGTTTATAATTAATTTAATCCATGGCCGGGAGGTGTAATTTACTGTGTTCGCCGTTTTATTATCAGGAAATGAAGTGTAAGTAATAAAGGTGTAATAATAATAATAATAATAATAATAGAGAGAGAAATCTAGCAGGCCACAGGTAAACTAATAAACAGGAAGTGAGGAAGTTTAAAACCCGGTGATTCTAAACAAAACCGGTTTCCGTTGTATTTCTCAAGCGGAGCTGAACTCTCTCCTGTGGATGACCGAGTCCAGTGAGCTGCATGTGTTGGGCAGCTGGGCTCCGGGCACTGAGCGCCTCCCCGCAGCCGGAAGCGGAGAGTGAGAGCCCCGGCGCTGGATGCGCTGAGAGGAAGCTGCTGCTGCTGCCTCACCGACGAATCAATGAGCGCTGCTAAGCTAACGAGTCCAGGGCACGGATTCACAGTCGGAGAAAGGTTTAATCCCGCAGACACCGTCAAGCGCACTTTAGATCAGAAAACTCCGACATGTCTATGGAGTTGATATAAAACACCACCTGCGGGACCCTGTGCGGGAACCTGTGCGGGAACTCGCCGTGCAGGAGTTGGGAGATAAAAACAGCCACTTCCTTCCTTCCTTCCTTCCTCACAACACTTCAGCTTTAACACTCTCTCACAAACCAGCAAACTCGGATTAAAACTAAATACTTACACACACACAGCTCCACAACGTAGGCATAATACGACCAGCACACAACTAAAGCGATAAATATCACCGGTATCCAAGCCAGACCGCGCTGACAGCATCTGAGGACGTGTGAAGGCGCCATCTTTGATTTCCACAATACACACTGCAGGGCGGGGCCAAAAGAGTCGGAGCTTCGAGTCAAATCCTTCAGAGCCGACTCCCTGAACCGAGTCACATGTGGAGGCACTGATTTATACAAACTTTAACAAACATGCTTGCTCATAAAATATAATATTTGTGTCAACCCTGATTCCAAAAACGTTGGGACAAAGTACAAATTGTAAATAAAAACGGAATGATGTGGAAGTTTCAAAATTTTATTCAGAATAGAACATAGATGACATATCAAATGTTTAAACTGAGAAAATGTATCATTTAAAGAGAAAAATTA
>JAOBAM010000009.1:2490323-2501837 GCA_025212355.1 Notarius kessleri | reverse complement strand
GTCTAGATGTGGCAGGCTGATAGACTCCGACCCAAAAAGACTGAATGCTGTAATTAAATCAAAAGGTGCTTCAACAATGTATTAGTTTAAGGGTGTGCACACTTATGCAACCAGCTTATTGTACATTTTTATTTTTTATTTTTCCCCCTAACAGATTTGTTTGTTTTCAATTGAATTGTACAGGTTATAGTTCACATTCAAGGTGGGAAAAGTTTTGAAATTATTTATTGTGGTCTTAGGTTTTTCTGATGTAAAAAATATATCATTTTAATGGGGTGTGTACACTTTTTATATCCATTCTACTGTATATATTATCATCATCATCAGCAGCAGCAGCATCGCAGTCTCAAAAGATCATGCTGAATGCGCCCCTGGAGATGTAGCTTATGTTTTTGGTTTGCACTGTCTGCTATGGCTGTGCTGCCCGATGCGTGAATGACAGTCCCTGCTGCAATAGATGCAGGTGAATTCAGGGACACTGGGATTTGATACTCCTTGCTTCCTCCATATTCTTCTTTCCTTTGTAAGCAGACCTCTCTTTCTGTCTGCCTCTTGGATCCCTTTGTAGACAGCCTGTCGCCAGGAAGGTTGATCTATGGCTTGAAGTTCCCAGCTGTCTATGTAGATGTCACAAGGACAAGGATGTCCTTAAAAGATCTCTCTTAAGGACATCCTTGAACCGGAGTAAGGGGTATCCAACTCTATGAGTGCCTTGGGAAAGTTCACCATATAAGATATCTTTTGGCAGTCTCCCTTCTTCCATGCAACAAACATGCCCTGACCACCGCAAGCAGTGTTGGCTCAGCAAGGAGTACATGCTTGGGACATTGGTGCATTCAAGAATATCATGATGTGGGATTCGGTCCCACCAGCTAATGCCCAGGATGCATTTAAGGCATCGCATATGGAAGGTGTTCAGCCTTTGCTCCTGCCTCATGTAGGTACTCCAGGTCTCACTATCATACAGTAAGGTACTGAGGACACAAGCCTGATATACATGGATCTTTGTGTGTACTGTCAGGGATTTGTTGTCCCAGACTCTATCAGTCAGCCTGGCCATCAAGGTTGACCTTTCCAAGACGTCGATCAAGTTCAACATCAAGTGAGAGGGTGTTACTGATAGTGGGACCTAGGTAGACAAAGCTGCCCACATTTTCAAGGATGTCACAGCCGATGGTGATTGATGGAGAACTGATGGCACCTTGTACACTCACATTGGTTTTCTTTATGCTGATGATTAGTCCAAATTGTTTACATGCATCAGCAAAACAGTCACTCAATCTCTGGAGTGCATCCTCGGTGTGGACAACAAAGGCCGCATCATCAGCGAAGAGCATCTCTCTGATAAGTATTGTCCTAATTTTGGTCCTTGAATGTAGGTGTGCAAGGTTGTACTGCTTTCCATCTGTTCTGCTGTGTATGTAGACACCATCAGTAGATGTGTCAAAAGCGTATGTCAGCAGGAGTGAGAAGATCCCAAAAAGTGTTGGTGCAAGCCTTGCTTGACTCCACTCTTGATGGGAAAGCTGTCAGAAAATGAACCCTCATACAAGACAGTTCCTTTCATGCCTGTGTGGAAGGACATGATCATGCTGTGGAGCTTAGGTGGGTAACCAGTCTTCTTGAGCATTTCAAATAGCCCCTTCCTGCTGACAAGGTCGAAGGCTTTGGTGAGGTCAACAAACATCATATACAATTGTTGACCTTGCTTTCTGCTCATCTCCTGAAGCTGACAGAGGAAAAAGATCATGTTTGTAGTTGATCTGCCTGCCCTGAAGCTGCACTGAGTCTCTGGGTGAATACGGTCTGCTCGGAGCTGTAGTCTGTTCAGGAGGATGTGAGCATAAATTTTGCCAACAATGCACAGTATGGAGATACCTCTATAATTGTTGCTATCACTGCAATCTCCTTTATTCTTGTAGATCATTATGATGACGGCATCTTGCATGTCTTGGGGGACTCCTCCTTCCTCCCAGTAGAGACAGAGTAATGCAAGGGTTGGAGCAGGGCAGGTTTTCCATACTTTATGGCTTCAGGAGGGATGTTGTCACCACCTGGAGCCTTCCCCAGTGCAAGGGTATCTAAAGCCTTACTTAGTTCTTCCATTGATGGTACTTCATCAGGCTCTTCCATGATGCGCAGTTCTTCTATACGCTGGAGGCCATCATCAGAAACAATTGATTCCTGAGAGTATAATTGGGAGTAATATTTCACCCATCTGACCATCTGTTTCCCTCGGTCAATGATTATCTCTCCAGTTAGAGATCTGAGAGGAGCAGTGCCTTTGATGTCAAGGCCCAGAGCTGTCTTGATGCCATTGAACATTCCCCGAATATCACCGGTCTCAACACTGCACTGAATTTCAGTACACAGGTGTTGCCAGTAGTCCTGCGATAACCTGGCGACTTGTCCAAGGTGTACCCTGCCTCTTGCCCATAGTCAGCTGGGATAGGCTCCAGCTTGCCTGTGACCCTGTAGAACAGGATAAGCGGCTACAGATAATGGATGGATGGATGGAAGGTGTTGCCAGTATTCATTGGCACACTGTCTAGCAAGACATTGAGTATTTCTATGGGCATCTCTTAGAGCTGTCAGATTGCACTGTGTGGGGTGTTTCTTGTAAGCCAGATGGACTTTCTGTTTGGCCTTGATTGCTGGTTCCATCTTTGGAAGGTGAGCATTAAACCAGTCTTGGCTGGGGCATTCTTTCTTGCCAAGTATGGATAGTGCTGTATTGTATATGGATTCCTTCATAGCCCTCCACATTGTGGTGGCATCGTGCTTTGGAAATGTCTGGAGTACATGATCAAGGGATCAACATATTCCTCAACCTTATGAGGAATTAACATTTGCGCACTGTTGAATTGAGGGCAAGCTCTTGGTTGAGATTGGTGGAGCTTGCGTGGGAGAAGTCATACTTTACTGCACACTAGGGTGTGATTTGTGTCACAGTCTGCACCATAGTAGCTTCTAGTCATAAGGACACTGTTGAGAGATGTTCATCTGGTGATGACCAGGTTGAGCTGGTGCAAGCAATGAGATCTGGGGTGTTTCCATGATACTTTATGGGGCTGCCTGCAGTTGAACAAGGTGTTGGTGACACAGAGGTTATGATAGGTACACAGCTCCAGTAGCCTTTGGACATTATCATTGATCTTCCCAGTACCATGATGCCCAATGCAGACAGGCCATGACTGATGATCTGCTCCAACCCTAGCATTAAAATCACCAAGAAGGATCAAGGACTCTCCTTTTGGGCATTTTTTAATAATTTCATCTAACTGTTCATAGAACTGATCTTTCTCATCTTCTATGGCAGACAGGGTTGGAGCATAGCCATTGAAGATGCTAACAGGCCCTGCAGCAGTGCTCAGACAGATTAACAGGAGAGGTTAGAGCCACCTGATGGTGGGTGGATGGCAGACAGCAGTGCAATCTTGATGGCAAAGCCAACTCCATGTATATGGGGCTCCTCATGCTCTTTGCTCTTCCAGAAGAATGTGTAATTCTCTTTTCTTAAGGAGCCACTGGCAGGGAGCCTAGTCTCTTGGAGAGTAGCAATGCTGATGTTTAATTTAGTAAGCTCTCTATCAATAATGACTGTCTTTCTCTAGTCAGTTATCTTGTTGGGGTTGTCAGAAATCCCTGTGCACATGGTTCGCATGTTCCAGCTTGCTATATGAAGAGCTGGAGTCTTCTTTTATCTCTCTGTTTGCTTGCCTGGTGCAGAGTTTCCATCTGCTTGTCATGCCTATAATAGTACAATAAGCCCTAGGCACCCACTGGAGCAGGCAGACATTGGCGAACCGATAGCTTATTGACCGGGGGCTGCCCGGCTTGAAGCAGGCGGTAGTCAATCAGTGAGATGCGATGACCCCTCCCACTGTCAAAGCTGACCCATAGTGCCCTTTCCTTATATGCCAATCAGGAAAGGCTTATAACCCATAGACTGCCAGCTTCCATGTTGTGTCCTCACTGGGGTGAGGCTGGAGTGTCCTCTCCAGGGTGCAGGCCTGAGCTGAAAATGTGGAGATCCTGGGGTGCCCAGTCATCAGGGTCCCCCTCTTGACTTTGCTGATGTGATCCAAAGGAATGGATAGCATGACATTTGGCATCAACTTGGCTGCAGGAGCTGCCAGATAGTGACAAACATGTTTCTCAACCGCCTCAGGGGCTCCACTCCTGATTTCCTATAGGGTTTGCTCCCTTAGCCTTTGTATCTCCAAAGACAACTACAAGGCAGTGGTGATTTACTGTCAGGGTTTATTCCCTTAGCATTGGTCATATTGGATAACCTGCAAGGCAGTAGGTGGATTTGAAGTCAGAGTTACTGTACCTTCTCCTATCCTTTGCCTAAAGAGGCCCAACCTACATGGCAGCAGGTAAAGGATTGGTAAATGTCAGAGCGTAAAACCAGACACTGATGGGTCATGCACACTGTACCTCTGAGGCTCCAACCTACTCCGAGATCCCTCACAGTCTAGCCTGGGGCCGCAAGGTGCCCAGTATCTGTGGTGAGCCAGCGAGGAGGCACTGTGAGAGTCTTGACCAGTAAAACTGTAAAACCATCAGGAGAGGACTTACACATTGCCTCTCTTTTCATTCTCTACAGAGTTACATAGGTGGTGGCTGTAGCTGTAAGCGAGAAAGACAAGCAAACTATGCTATACTACAACACTACAGGTTACAGGCCCTGTGCTCTAATTACACCACATCAAACTTATATATATAATTTTTTTCTGTAATTTGACTATTTTCTACATTGTAGAACAATACTGAAAACAGCTCAAGTCACTATATTTGTATGGCGCTTTTAAAGCCAAACAAAACTCAACAAAATAAACTCCATTTACTAATCATGGCAAGTGATCTGATGTGCCTCTCTCTCCGGGCATGTTTAAATTAAAAACAAAACTTTATAACAATTTATCTATTTTAAACTTATGATATTGGTAAAAATAGGCTTAACTGGGCATGGCCATTTGCACTGAAACTGGATATCTGTTTGTGATATAGCTTTCCCACTCGTACACCATTTACCTTAGTAACACAGCGCCATCAAATAAAGGCTTTTAATTCTACACAAAAATTCCCAGTTGCTGGAGCGCAGCTCCTCACTGCTCTGTGTGTGTGTGTGTGTGTGTGTGTGTGTGTGCGCGTGTGCTCACTGCTGCAGACAGGTTAAATGCAGAAAAAGAATTTCACTGTGCTGTAATGTATGCATGACAAGATTAAGTCTGCAGGTATGGCAGGAAAGCCAGACATTTCCATCCCCTTTCAGGAGGCAGGGATTGAAGGTGAGGTATGTACATGGGGATGTTCATGAGTATCTACTGATGCCCCTCAATATCAAATTCAGCACAGTAAAGCATAGTGTGATGGCAGCAGTTAGTCCTTGCCTCATTCATCTACTAATTCTGGGAAGAAATTGGCCTGGGTTTTGGGTGCTGGTAAAAAGCTTATTTGTGGATCGTTCCTGCAGCAGTGAAAATTGGGTGTGTTACGGTGCAGCATTATCTGGGGAGGCAGTTACAGAGTCATCTGCGTTGGCTCTGTGCCAGACAAACACAGCGGGTGGGAAGAGCTCAGCCCCACCACTCTCTGCTGGGATTTCCCTTTGGGATTTCCTGTTGGAGCAGTTGCAAGACGAAACCCTGAGGCATGCTTTTGGCCAAGTGAAAGTAATCGATGGTCAAGACCTCCAACCTAATGTTGACTCTTCTACTCATATTTTTCAGTTGTTAAAGATTCGTTATATTGAGTGATGCAGGACACTCAAACAGGAGACAAAACAACCCAGTTGTTTGTTTCAAAGGGCCATAAGGAATTTTTGTTCCATGCGGCTCATCATAATCCCATGGTGGGTCATTCAGGTCAGGATAAAACACTGAACCATCTCAAGGCATCTCATTGTCCCTTACAGCACAGGTTGCCAAGTTGGAGGAGGAATTCTGCAATGGAGGAATATGTTTTCACCTCTACTTGGTCACACTAATCCTTTAGAGCAGGGGTTCTCAACCTTTTCTGCTTTGAGGCCTACTTATTCATACTTGCAACGAGTTGGGGCCTGTTAAAAAAAATCCCCAATTATTTTGGCTGATCTATTCTGTTAGAATCTAATAATCTACTGTAAAGTGTATTAACGGAATGCAACATCACTCCCTGTTACAAATGGGAGCCCAGTAATTAAATAAATGCAATAAAAACAAACTGTTTTTAATTGTAGGTATTGTATTTAAAACTGTATGGATGTGCCAGAAGCCAACATAAACTCATGCATGCAGGGCATTCTCAGTCAAAAGGGATTAATAATCCAGAAGTAGAGTCTGTTCGATTAACACAAGAACTTGTTAATAAACACAAGAACTTGTTAATAGAAAATTATCCATCTGTTGAGTTCCCCAACATCTCAAACTGGTAAAAAGCTTATTGGTGCTGCAGACATCATTCTACACAGACACACAGATGAAAACCTGGAAGAGCATGGAGGCACACAACTTTTTATATGTGGCTGGGATAAAGATCTGGGGATCAGGATAGCTTGACAGCGGTAGACAGATCTAAGTGCAGGAAAAGTGTTTATTAGCAGGCGTGATATTTCCAAAAGCAAAACAGAAAACAAAATATTTAAACAGCATTATAAATATGGCTAGAAACAAACATGACAGTGATAATGCTTCACAAAGCCTCTGTGTAAACACCGTCCGTATCTGCTGATTGCGCTCAAATCATTACCAGGTGTTTCCCATCATGATCGGGTCCCAAGTGTGCGCACAATGTGGTCTGTGAGTGCGCGGTTGCTCAAGCTGCACCAGACTCAAGCACACAAAGGTGTGACAGTCAAGTGTTCACCTACTGTGTGACCACAACTTTTAGCTCATGTGTACATTGCCACCAAAATGCCTTATTTCCATTGATAACCCATCACAAAGCATTGCAAGCTGCAGTGTGACTGTAGCTTAATGAGGTGGATGTGACGTCAGATGCAACCCAGCAATTGTACCTTACTACGAGTAAAAAATTAACTTCAACTTGAAAAAAATTTACGGCCCACTATATGGCGCTTTGCAGTGGTTGAGAAACACTGCTTTAGAGTACCATATTGAGACACCACATTCTCAGACTAAACCTGCCAGTTGACCAGGACTTTTCTATCACTGGGTTTTGCATGTTCTCCCCAACCCTGTGGAAATTCATCCAGGTGCTCCAGTTTCCTTACAAAGACCAGGAAGTACTTCCTGCCTCTCTTACAAACTTGAATCAAGGTGCCCACACTGACAAGTTAATTGACCCACAGGGTGAAATGATATAATTGATGTGATGTGCAAACAAGTGATGGAAATCTGGACACACAAATATCACTATTACAATGTTTTATTTTATTTTATTTTTTTTGCGCAGGTGCCCCATGCTGCACCTAATAAGATCCCACCCTGGGTGGCTGCCCATGTCGCCCATACCTAAATCCACCACTGATCACCTCTCAGCAAGCAGGGTCTGGGTTTGAACATGCCAGCTGACCAGGGCTTTTGCATGTGTGAAGTTTGCATGTTCTCCCTATGTCTGCATGGGTTTCCTCTAGGAGCTCTAATTTCCTCCAAAGTCCAAAGACATACAAATTTGGTCAATTAGCTACTCTAAAATGCCCATAGGTGTGAATGTAAGTGTGAATGGCTGTCTGTCATTCTGTGCTAGCCCCACAAAAGACTGGCAACCTGTCCAAGGTATACCCTGCCTCTTGCCCAATGTCTGCTGGGGTTGGCTCCAGCTCACCAGCGATCCACAATGAATTAAGCAGTATAGAAAATGAATAAATGTACAAATGAATGAATAAATGAAACTAAGACATGAAAACCTCTTTCATTATGACAGGAAGGAATTATTGGTTGGTATGGAAGAATTTGAGTGGCGTGCACAGAGCCTTGACCTTAACCCCACTGAACAATTTTGGGATGAATTGGAACTCAGATCACATGCCTTGCACCTCGCCTAACGTCAACTGTTTCACCTCATTTAATGTTCTTTTGGATGAGTACAAATCCTAACTATGTTCTAAATTCCAGATAAAATTTTCTCAGAAGTGTGGATGCTGTTACCGCAAGAAAGGGTTGAAAAAGGATGTTCAAAACTCCAGTGTCCATACACTTTTGGCCATATAGTGTATATGTACTGAACATTGCAAATTGTGGCAGCAGGGGCGTGGCCAAGCAGCAGTCTGTGAATGGATGGTGGGGTTGGGGAAGGTAAGTGGCTAAGTTATTCCACCTGCTGTCAATTAGTGTGTGTGTGTGTGTCTGTTTGTTACAGGGATGGAGAAAGAGAGCTCTCTCCCCAACCACAATGCATGTGTGTGTGTTTGAGTGAGTGAGTGATGGATGGATGGATGGATGGAAGGAAGGAAGGAAGCAAGCAAGCAAGCAAGCTGAAAAGCTGAATAAAAAGATATTCGTACAAATATCAACTCTCGCCTGCCGTGCTTCCGTGCTCCACCCACATCAGGAAGTTTTACATAGAATTTCTTGAAAATCATGGAAAATTATATTTTATTTTTGTTTTCTGTGATTATTGTGATCATGATATTGACTGCCAAAGTCACTTTGAACCCATGTCCCTGTTACCCAAATTATATTGTGAAAGTAAATTATTCAGGAGAATAAACACTGTGACAATTACTAGGATGTCCAATGGCTTCATACCATTAGCGTGGATGTTTGAAAGTAATGCGGTTGAGGTTTTTATCATATATTTAACAAATACACAAAATGTGGTGAACAAACATGTAACTTATTTAGGAGAACATAGTTGATACATCTTTGCCTGGGATGTGTTAACACATTTCTGAATGTTTAATCAATGTTTTTAGATTCACTGTTGGAGAATTGAATAATGTTTCATTTACAAGGGCTAAATGACATTTCAGCCATGAAATTACCCATGAATCGTACAGTCTCTGTCACCTGTTTTCTTGCAGCAAAAAACAACAAATACAAGCAGAACCCCTGAAGCCAGTTATTGCAACCCCCGACACATAACAACGGCCTGACCTGTGACCACGTGATGAAGTCACAGCCTTGTTTGGATCTTTCATTTAGACAGTGTCCCAGGAGCCAGGCCTCATAACATAATCCAACTGTCTTTCCAACTTATGCTTTAGAACTCATTAAAGTCTTATACAAACAGACAAAGCGACTGTATTCTCAATTCTGTTTGGTCAGTGATGATTAATTTTCTAAAACAGCAGCTCTGACAGTAGTTTGGCTGCAAGGTGATATTTAAATAACATTGGCTGGCTCTGAGTGGTCTATCAGATACATTCCATTCAGCTAGCATGATTTTGAAAGAGTCAAAGACAGGTTCAATATCATGCTGGCTGAATGGAATATATCTAATAGACCATGAAAAAAAAAAGCCAGCCAATATGATTATTATTATACATACACTCTCTTCACATCAGCATTCTCAAAGGCCAATGCTAGCTTATCCACGAATCGGTGCTGTCAGCACGGCAGTCCAGTTACATTCCAGCCAGCATAGCATTCATCACTACTGTTAGTGAAGGCCAACACTAGCTTACCCATGACTTGCTGCTGTTAGCATGGCAGTACAGTTACCTTCCAACCAATGTAGCACTGAGCAGTAGCATAGCAGTAGCAGTAGCTAGCTTGCCCGCGACTCGGTGCTGTTAGTGCTGCAGTCTAGTTACCTTCTAGCTGGTGTAGCAATGCTTTAGTGAAGGCCAATGTTAGCTTACCCGTGACTCTGTGCTGTTAGCGGGGCAGTCCAGTTACCTTCTAGCTGGTGTAGCGTTAATCACTAGTGTTAGCGAAGGCCAACGCTACCTTACCCATGACTTGGTGCTGTTAGCACGGCAGTTCAGTTACCTTCCAGTCGGTGTAGTGTTAGCAAAGGCCAATGCTAGTGCAGCCAAGCATATTATTATTATTATTATTATCCCTGTGTAATTTACTTAAATAACGAAGCTACCAGGTAGCCAAAATTCTCTCAAAATCTTCTGTTTTTAACAAAGCAAACCTGGTGGCCATGTTTGTTTCCAAATTGTCACAGTCACTCGCTAGTGCGGAAGTTTGACGTCTCCAACATGTGACATCGTGTTGTCTTGGCAATGTGCAATATCGTAACAATATTGCACGCTCATTCTCCATTGGGTAGAGTGGTGTAATACATATAGGATAAACGATATGCTAACAATATTGCATGCTATTGAACCAAATGAATGAAACCTGCTAGAAGGGAATAGAATACATGTTTTTATTCCATCAAAAAAGTGTCTTGTATGTATAATAATGTCTGATATTGAGCTCCACTGTACTATTTTTTTGTTTTTACCATTTTTTCCCTTTGTATTGCAGACAGCCAGACATGAATATATTCACGGCTGATCAACAGATGTATTTTGTGTGTGTCCTGTTTTGCACTGTGCTTTTTACACTCCTGTGTGAGTTTAAACAGTGCATCAGCAGATGTGTGGCCTCCGTTTTGCAATGTTATTCATAGTTCGGTTCCCCTGCCGTGCAGAACTAAAGTAGAGATGTATTGCCCTGTGGATCCGTTTCAGCCATTAGCTCTAAACACAGCAGCTGTTAGCAGGCAACGGATGCAGGATCATGGGAAGTGCGCACGCACACACACTCACAGTGAAAATCTCCCTTATGTTCGATGCAGTAACATTCGACTGCTTTTGGCCTCGTGATACGCCTCATGTCCCATTTACTATTCATATCTGAATCAATCATGAGTACACTTCAGTAACAGGAGTGTGATTATATTGCTCGATCCACAAACTAAAAAAAAACAAACAAAACACACAGGTGATGAAGTGTGTTTAGCGTGTCACTATCTTAATTGTTTTAAATAGTGTGGATCCTAATTAACACATGCAAACTAAGCCTAATTGCCCACTACTAATGGGCCATGTGCTTATCTCAACATTTATCATAGCTCCTGCTTAATAGTGAGAAAAGGTTTTAAGTGCACTTGATTGATGCTGCTGTTCGAAAGAAACACAAATGCATGGAAAATGTGATATAATGAAAATTAAACGGAAGTAATTAAATGTGACTTTTTACATATCTCCAGTGTATTGAGTATAATTACTTAGAAAACTTTCTATATACACTAAGGTGCAAGTTTATTAGATACTCCTAACTCGTATCTACACTCCCTCGGTCTTGTATCCATTCCAACTACCATAAATGCATTTTATAGGTGTATATTTACAGACTTTAGCCCATCTGTTGTTTTCTTCCAAGCTTGTCAGTGTTAACCTTATCCTTGAAAATAAAAGTGGAGGGAAAAAAATCCCACCTTGACACTTAAGGCTATATTTAAGAAGGTTGGTGTATTCTTATGACATTTATAATCTTGTTTCAAGTGTTAAATATGATGGTTAACCTGCTGTGTTTCGCACATTCGTTCATTTTCTATGCTGCTTACCCTCACAAAAAATAAGTTTATTCAAGTGTGCTTCTAGTATACTTCTTTTAAACTAAAAAT
>JAOBAM010000009.1:2141879-2152086 GCA_025212355.1 Notarius kessleri | reverse complement strand
GAAACTTCCACATCATTGCATTCCATTTTTATTTACAATTTGTACTTTGTCCCAACTTTTTTGGAATCAGGTTTGTAGAAGTAAGAACCCTTACTTTTTCCAGGGTGTCCTTACTTTTTTTGACTGAAATTTTTATTCAGTTTATTAGAATGACCACAAAATGTCAATTTTATGTGTCGTTTGTTGGAGTATATCACCTTTATCTGTACGCATTGTATCAAAGAGAGCGAAACGTATGCTTGTTTAAATGTTGAGAAAAGTCTACAATTTCCATGGGATGTACTTATTTTTTCACACAAGTGCATGAGGATAGTAATAACTACAAGAAGAAAACAATTCTGTGCTTTGTTCTGCCATATACCACATATATACATTATTCTGCTAGTTTCTGGTCTATCTGAAGATGAGTACATCCTCACAATGTGCAGAAAGAGAAAATTATTCTAAATGATGCTAATCCAAGATATTATTCTTCCTCAAAGATTTACTTAAGACACTGGATTTTATTATTAAGGCTTCAACTAAGAACATCAAGTAGTTCATAATAATAAGATTACCGAAATGGTATGTGGCTGACAATTTTTGTATCTACATAGGATATTTGATGTCATGTTAAAGTATGCTGTATAGCATGCTTAAAAAAAATGAAAATAGTACAAAGACAACATATCAAATGAAATAAAAGGTTTCCATGACTTGCAAATCACAGCATTCCGTTTTTATTAAACATTTTGCATAGAATCTCAGCTTTTTGGAAATGGGGTTGTATAATATGATGTAGCATAAAAAAAAACTAACAATCTATAAACTGTTCAGCACATTATTGTGTAAAACCATACAAAACAAAATCTAACTGCATAGAAATGTGTATAAAAATTTGTTAGTGTAGTTAATACTTTTTATTGCAACTGGATTTAATATTAAAATACAATAACTGTCACTTAACTGTGCAATTCTGTATGATCTTAAACTGTTTAATGTAAACTAAAAAAAAATTCATAAATTACCTGACAGTTATGATTTATGCCATAGTACCATAATCATTTATAAACAAACACAGAATCGAGGGCAGCACAATTGTGGGGCACAAATATGACATATATATTCACCTCAGTATTTATTACTCAGCATGTCCAAATATTCTTAAAATTCCTTTAAACACTTTATAGTCTCCCTCATTCATTTGTACCCACAGTTTCTGCTTTGGTACCATTATTTATGTCAGTGCAAATGTCTCAGGTTTCACTCCCTTCACTGACAGCAGTTTAGCTGTTTCTTTTTAGAAGTTGCATACAAGTTACTTGTGTTGTTGCTGATTTCTGTAAAGAAAAAAAAAAAAGAGAAAAATTAGGAGACCTTGTTGCATAAATTCTGTTGGCTCAAAAGAATTGGTTTGGACAATCATATCACACGATGTTATTTATACTTCATATATGTATGTATATACTTTATGTCCACTTTAACAGGAACACGTGCAATTACCCAATCATTCGATCATGTGGTAGTAGCACAATGTATAAAATCATCAAACATCAGAATGGGGAAAAATGTGATGTCTGTGACTTCAACCATGGCATGGGGGTTGATGCCAGATGGGTTGGTTTGAGTATTTCAGAAACTGCTGGTCTCCTGGGATTTTCACACAAGAGATTATGGGATTTTCCATAAAATTATGGGACATTATTATGCAAGCATTTTTAAAGTTTTATTTTGGACATAACAAATGCTGATCCATTTGAATGTAATACATTATAGATGTAATAAATCATCACAGGAAGTTACTTTTACTTGAGTACAGTTTTTGCTTCCTCTACCCACCTCTGTTTAGGAATAAGTTTTGAGTGGTTTTGGGATGAAGACAGCTATGAGATCAAATTAATGCAAAAAAAAAAGTTTTGAGCTCGTGAAATGATGTTCACATATACAAGAGAAAGTTATGTTTTACAGTGTCCCAACATTCTTGGAATCAGGGTTGTATTTTATTATAGAAAGGTAACCAATTTATTTTGGAAAGCTATGAAATCTCGTGTACATTTAAGTAACCTGACATTTGAACTGATGTTTTCTATTCATGATTGAAAATGTTCCTATGCAAGTTCATTGAAGCGTTGCCATAAGGACCTTTGTTCAAGGGTATCATATGTAACATCTTGTCTTATTAGCTGCATGAGGGCAATTTTTTCTACTCATACCTCCATGAAATATTCAATATCATAAAGTGAAGAGTCTTGAATTGGAGGAATCATTACATGTCTTGTGACCAATACATTTTGGGCAATAATTTTATATTTAGATTGATTCCTCTTCAAGTTACATGGAGGATCATTCATGGAGGAGGAAGAGCTACTGTATTGAATTGCATAACATCATTGTTTTGCATTGCATTGTATTGAATCAAATCATGTCAAATCGCACTGCATCGCAATATACCATATTGCATTAGTACTTGCTTCATAAGAATCTTTAACATATTGGATCATTGGCAACGCATCGAGATGTGTACTGCACTGGCATCAGCGATGGAATAATTTTATATTTAAATTGAATCCTCCTCTCTAAACTGCTTGCCAAATGCGCTCCCTTATCTCCACTACTGTCAGTGGTCAATTCTCGTCAAATCTCTTGACCAAGTCTGGCATGAGTTGAACACGTGACTGTCTTGACCTAAAGTCAACAGGATTTCAAACTAAAAAGACCCTTCTCGCATCAGACCCTCCTTGAATCACACTGGAGGATTATCTTGGAGGAGGAAGAGCTACCATATTTAATTGTACATCATATTCTTTTGCATCAAATCGTATTTTGTTGAATCAAATTGTGCCAAATTGCACTGCACTGCAATAGGGGTGAATCATATCATATTGTGTTAGTAGTTGCTTCATAATCTTTAATGTATCGGATCTTTGGCAATACATCAAGATGTGTACTGCATTGCCATCAGTGATGTACTACCCTGCTCTCTGCGGGTATCTGTAGTCCACTGTACTATACTGTTGCACAACGGTCGACTGCTGCTAATTGCACAGGTTACGATATGTAACAGCCAGTCACATTTGCATTTTCTCATGGAAATTTATCTCTAGCTTCTGACAATTCTGTATAAACTCCAGAGACTGTTGCGTGTGAAAATGCAACATTTCTAAAATACTCAAACCAGCCCATCTGATACCAACAACTATGCAAAGGTCAAAGTCAGAAATCACACTCCCCCCCCATTATGATGCTTGATTTGGACATTACCTGAAGCTTGATGTATCTGCATGGTTTTATACATTGTGCTGCTGACACATGATTGGCTGACTGGATATGCATAACTGCATAAATGAGTCGTATACAGGTGTTCCTGTTAACGTGGAGGGTAAGTGTATATTTCAACAGTAGAGCTCAGAACTGGTATCATGCAATGGCATTATACTCAGTATACGCTTCAACATGAAATTTATGAAGGTCAGTACATCACCTTCAGGTAGCAATTTCTTGAAGGCTTAAAATAAACTTCACATTGGGCCAAGACAGAAGCAACTTTGCAACAGCAGTTTTGGTCATAACGTAGCAATCATATTGTATGCATAAGTTATTATCTATATCGTTATTTAGTCATTCATTCTGTACTTACTGACAACATCCCCAATTTGTCTGGAGCTGCTTTTTTCCAGCTCTGCCAACACGTTAGCCTCAAATGTTAGTGATGCCACACGGAAGAAAAACTCCCTCACATTTTCTCCTGCAAGCAGCACAATATCTGTTTAAGCAATTTATAACAAGGGCTGTCAAAGTTAATGTGATAACACATGAACACAATTTCACTTAAACACCTTTTAAAAAATGGTGCCGTTAACGCAGGTTACATTTGTCCGTATGACTTATCCGTGGATGCACCACCTTTTCGATCTATCACACTGTAGCACAATACATTACAAGCATTTAGCAGACGCTCTTATCCAGGGTGATTTACAACAGGACCCTGACATACCCACAGCAGTGGACAGCAGCGGGGGTTAAGTGCCTTGGGCACTTCAGCCATTCTTGCTGGTCCAGGGAATCAAACCAGCAACCTTTTGGTCCCAAAGTTGCTTCTCTAACCTTTAGGCCATGGTTTCCCCCAAATAGTGTTGAGACTACTAGTTGAAGTTGAATGCTGGAGAAAGGCTTCTTAAATGGGAAGTTCCATTTGAAAGCTTTGGCAGACAGTTCACTCAACAAAACTAAGGATGTATGTTGTTACGGTCAGGCTGAGTTTAGTTATCACCAGAGTACATCCAGCCAACAATATCACATGCAAGCTAAGCACACATCTTGCACTTAAAACAGTGCTAGTAATATGCGACCAACCATGCTTGACAGTGTTTGGTGGAAAACAATGGACTCGTCAACCACCAGCAAATTAACGGAAGCAATTGCTAAGTAGATAGCTACAGCATGTAGGCCAATTTACAAAGTGGAGGACGAAGGTCTGTGCAACGCAATACAGATGGCTCCCAATGACAACTTAAAGGAATAATCTGGAGTGAAATGCTTTTAAGGGCTATTTTTGCATGATTGGGAGTTCATACGTTGAGTTGGTAGCACAATCACGCCAATCGGTTGTGTTTTGAGAAAGTTTTTTTTTTGTGATTTAAACCGAAAGCGCTAACACGGCAGTGCGAGGGGCATGTCATTTCGCCGATACAAAACGCTGTTTTTAAAACCATTGCCAAGGTCCAAACAACATTACAGTTCAGTGGAAGTGAGTACAGGGTTCCTACACACAAACCGAAGTGTCCCTGGCTCTGTAAGTGTACGGACAGATCGTCTAGAAGACTGAATACAAAACATGTACCTTCCCGAAAGTAGTTGTTCTCCAGACGCCATCTTCAGGAGACAGCCCGTAAAAGTCAAGTGGCAAGTGCAGAGCTAAATCCTCTGGAAATGCACAATTTCGTAGCATTTTATGGAAAAACAGTCTAGTGTTTAGTTCGAAATTAAAAGGAAACTGCATGCAACAACATTATAGTCCAAGGGGGTTGAAATTTTGAATGGGAGGTCAAGTGATGCTATGAAATTGTGCATTTCCAGAGGATTTAGCTCTGCACTCGGCAGTCATCACTAGGATACATGAGTTGTATGAAATGGAGAGAGCAAATCTGGCTAAGGAGTTGGAGCTCACAGAGACGGTCACGCTCACTGGTGACTACTGGACATCACTCAGGAATAACAGCTACCTCGGGGTTATAGCCCATTATATTGATAAAGACCGGACATTGCATTCATGTGCTTTGACAGTCATGAAAACAAATAAGAGAGACACCATGCTGAGGCCTGCGCAGAACATTTTATGGAGTTTTTTTCCTTTTATTTTACTTCTTACAATTAGCTGAACTTGTTCAGTACATTTGTATGAAACATTCTGCCCAGCCTTCATAATATAATCTCACCACACTTAAAAACCTTTCATTGGGGTAAAATTTCAAGAGATTAAAGAAAGAAATACATTTGCAATTAATCATGATTAGTCACATAACTTTGTGTAGTTAATCATGATTAAATTGTTTAAATCGTTTGACTGCCCTATTTATAATTTACTGAAAAGCACAAAATCATGAAGGAATCAATGATTTAATTATTCCCAACTGTCACCATGTTTAAGTTTTATGAACTCAATTTGATTTGTAGGCTCGTTAGTTCGTGTAATTTTCTCGGGAATTACACTGAGATGTCAGCATTCTCCAGCCAGCTGACTGTGTCCACATCCAGTTTGATGAGACCGTCAGGCCCATAGGGTGGCCTGAAGACTGGGCACTCCTGAAGGATGTGGGGGATTATCTGCGTGCGACCTCACTAGCTCCAATCGGCTTCGTCCTCACTAGCTCCAATCGTCTTGAGGAAGGACTGGGTCCTGCCCCATCCAGTGCGGTGGCGGTTGAGGAGAGTCCACGCCTTGCAGGTGAGATGGTAACCGCAGGGCTTTGCAGAGGGGAAATCAGTGAAAGATGGTGCGAGTGGTTCCATTCCTCCCGCCATCTCTGCTCCACCCAGGAGTCGGAGGCCAGTCCAACTCTCATGAGCGCTGCAGCTTTGATGGCGAAGTGCTGCCTTGATAGCTGTTGGAGGGTGTCATCATCCTGAGTTGGTGGAACGAGGCTATTCTCCTTGAGTGCCTTCTCTGCTAGCTTGAGGACTTGAGTCTCGCCGGATGCTTGCAGGAGGAATTCCTGAGACTACAGGGAGCATCTCAGTCAGCGTAGGTTTCAAGGTCTCAGAGATAAGGCGCACTGCTTCACTGACCGCCTTGGTGTGGAAGCTGTGGGACCAGAGAGCTGCGACGTATTCAGCAGTGGAATACACAAGGGTGAGGACTGATGTTCGTAAAGTGGTGAAATTGGCTCCCTACTGTAGTCCACTGAGCTTCTTAATGATGTTAATGCATTTGGAGGTTTTGTTAGCCACGTTCTTAAGGTGAGGGCTGAACGTAAGGCTGCAGTCCAGGGTCACACCGATGTATACGGGCTGTGGGTCGAATCTCAGCTTCTTGTCCTACATCTTTATCTCCAGCTCCTTTTTTGCAAGTCGATTAGCTAGATGGTAGCTCGAGCAAACCATTTTGGATTCGCTTAATTTCAGGTGCCAGAGGCTGGCTGAAGTAGTTGCAGAGACATCTGCTTCTAGGGTGGACTGGATCTCCTCATTGGTTTCAGCTGCATAGCCGATTGCACGGTCATCTGCGTACAAATACTTGGTTGACGTTGTGACAGGATAGTCTGCTATGTAGACATTGAAGAGGATAGGGACAAGGACTGAGCCTTACGGCAGACCATTTTGGAGGTGCCATTTCTTACTTTGTTCACCACTCGAGTTAACCACATAGAAGGAACAATTTTGAAGGGATCGAGCTGAGAACCTCTACGTGGTGATCCCCAGTAACGACCTCGGCCGGCTAATCTCAGCAACTCAATTTCCAGAAGGAAGCAATTTGTAGGCTGATTCTGTTGGATGGTCTTGACATCTTCATGATTTCATCCAACTGCTTAAGTCATGGTCTGGAATGAGCTTACGAGGCAGGTATGGGATCTCACTGTTGAAAGTTATTAATCAGGAGCTGGGTTCAAAACAGTTTCAAAAACATTAGACGTGTCATGTAACACTATGAAGGCCATCATTAACAAGTGCAGAAAATGGGGCACCAGAGTGACATTAAGAACAGGATGTCCCTCCATATTTGATGAAAGGACAAGGAAGAAAATTTAACACAGAGGCTGCAAAGATGCCTACAGCAACATTAAGGGATCTGCAGAAATATCTGGCAAGTACTGGTCACTCCCTGAATGTGACAACAATCTCTCATATTCTTCATAATGTCTGAGCTATGAGGAAGGGTGGCAAGACTTTCTCTCACACACAAAAAAAAAAATCCATAAAATTGTAACTTTTGCGAATTGTTGAACTTTGTCAACTTTCCCAACCGTCTGCGTTAATAGCAAACACATGCAATGTGCCTCACAGGCTATGAAAATACTTTTGCCTATGCATCACATTCCTCTGGTACTGCACAGCTACAGTGAAAAGTGAACCCTAAAGCAGACACAAAGCCCACAACACAGTTTGCTGTGTTGCAGCTGTCCAAATAAAAGTGGATAGAAGAGTTTGCTGAGCAGTCTCATGGATGGCCTTTACTTTGTGGGAACACAGATTTGAGGAGCTGACAGAGGGCATAGGCCAAATGCAAGAACTGTTGACAGAAATACAATAGCATAATGAAATACAGAGCTCAAGGATGTACAAGCGCCTTGCATACAAAGACGGACCCTAATATGCTCAGGGGCTGTGTCTCATTCTCTGAACTTGAGGCCCACTTCAGCAGAGAGTGCTGGGAGCTCAAAGCATTGCAGCGCAGACTGAAGATCAGAGTAAGAAGCATGAGTAGCACTGAATGTGCTCCAGGCTGATGTCAAAGCAACCCTGGCAAAATTACCATTGGATCCTCCAGCCCATATGACTGAATGAATAAATTCCTAATCCATTTCATAGCACATCAGTCCATGAAACCAGAGTTGCTGGGCTATTCCACAGAGGGTTATTCCACCTGGCTATTCCACCAATTTCATGAATGAGTTCTTGTACATTTTTAATGCACACTGAAGCTGCAATTTGATAACAGCAGGCATACTGACTGCAGGGACCAACAAAGAAACCCTGGGCTTGAGATCAATACCTCCAGTAAAGAGACCAGGTCACCTTATTAGTAGCAGAGGCTGATATGAAGCTTGGCACATAAAGTCACAATGTGAATAACGTTTATTTTTAAAATATTTATCAATTTATTGACTTATTTCATTACTTAGCAAGACACTAGTATTCCTACATGTGAACAAAACTGGCCTGAGTTTCCCAAAAGCATCGCAGCACAAAGATCATCCTTAAATGGTAGAGTGAGCAGCACAATTAATGCTCTCGCTCCTAGTTAAGATGCTCTTAGCATTAAGAGGCTTTTGGGAAACCCACCCTGAACTTTTAAACATGTTAAGAGATGCGATATCCTATATGAATATCACATTAATGTTGCAGCAGGAAGGCAGATCATGCCTAGCCAATTCTACACAAAAAGGATCCTATGGTCATGAGTGGCCTAGGTAACATAAAAAAAAATGCGCATCTTTTTGAATCCATAAAACTTAGACTACTGCATTTAAACCATATCTTTAATACAGAGTACAAGTGTGGCTGACCTGAGCACACAGAACAGTTATTACAGCATGGTCATTAAAAATTAACACAAGGAACCATGAATCACATACAACAAAATGGTGTCACAAGTGTTAAGCAGTGAAGTTGTCGAGAAACTGTCACACACGAGAATAGTTCAGTTCTATGAGCACCGAGACACAAGCACTTCCTTTCCCCTCTCTCACCACAGTCTACATAATGCTCCTGATGTTGATCAAACTGTTTACCAGGGTTGTTTTGACCCTGACCCTAACTTTTTTGTGAGGTCACAAAAAACCTAGATGGGTGGGTTGCATCCGATGTCACCATCCGCCTCATTAGATATGTAAGACATGAAGTGGTGGTCAGCTAAGCTCACTGTTTACAAAGCATTACTATCACTGGGGCAACTTGCTAGTTGTTAAAATGCCCTATGCTTGTGTTGGTTTGTGCTGTTCGAATCGATCAAACCGTGAAACTGATAAAAGTTTCTTCTGAGTTCTCCGTGAAGTGATAAAGGGTGAAAGACCAAAGGATTTTACCAAAAGACGACAAGAAAGGGTGAAAGAGCAAAGGATTTTACCAAAAGACGACAAGAAAGGTGGCTCTTGAACTAACTTGCGATAGAGGGGAGCCAAGTTGAAGAACACTGGAGTTTTCAGTGATCACTTCATGAAAGGTTTGTAAGTTCTTCTGATTTATTTTGTTTTGATTCGCAAATTACTTTTCTCACCATTTTCCATTACTTCGCATTGCTTTGAAGTTCAGGAGACGTCCAAGTCCTCAGATGTGCTTTTGTTTGATCCATTTGATCGTGTTTGCCATATTGTAAACTAGCACGCATATTTTCACTTTATTGTGGCTACTGCCTCATAGAGAGGCAGTAGCCACTATGTCATCATGCTGTAAGAATGTAAGAGTGCACCAATCACGCACTGCGCATGCAGATTACAATAGTGCATGCACATAAGCATTACAAATCACCAGAACAGTGAATCGTGATCTCGCGATATAAACAGTTGATTTCGCATTATCAGAAGGTACAGAAGAATTTGTATAAGAATGTAAGAATGAGTGTAACAGCTAAACTTCGTAACCGACTAACACTTATCCTGATCAAGTTCAATTACCCATTCTATTTCTTGATGAACTTCAGAACGAATCAGAACTAGAAACAAAATAAAAAAAACCTTGTTATAACTTCGTAGTATCGGAAGATAATCGGCAGATAAAAAGAAAACAAAATTCACCTTGTGGTTCACCAAGGCTACTGATTCGATATCAAGTAAGTGGTGTTTACTTTAAGAAAATTTACCGTTTGATTATCACAGCTTTTGTTTGGTTCTTCTGGAAGGTCAAATGAAAGGTTTTGTAAGTTTTTTTTTTTTTTTTTAGCTTTTTGGCAGATATTTAGGCTAAGAGTTTGAGCCATTCAACAAGAGTTGTAATGAGTATTTATGTTTTTCAATGAATAATTTTTTTTAAATAAATTTCTGATATTTTCTTTGACAAATGGTAAAACTAAGAG
>JAOBAM010000009.1:1763533-1782143 GCA_025212355.1 Notarius kessleri | reverse complement strand
ATCCTACCCTGAATTTTTTTGAGGTTGTGACAGGAAACACAGAATTTTTTTTTTTTGCTAGTCCTTAGTAGAATTTTTGTTGCCCTCTTAACATGTTTTCAACCATCAAACAGTAAATAATAAAAATACAGTAAATAGCCCTATTCGACAACTGTCGTAATCCATACAGTATTATGTCATGAACTGCTCAATTAAGTAAAGAGAAATGACAGTCCATCATGCTTTATTAGCATGTCCTCTGTTTATCACAGTACAGACACAAAAACTTCTTAGTGCTTGATAAGGCCATATCTCAGGTTAGGGTGTTGCTCACCAGGCATTCATTTATAAGCTGAAAATTCGGATGTCCAAGAGAATGTAAAAGAAATAGAGGAAATGGATGAGGAGATACATTTACTATCTGTCAGGTCTTTGGGCTCTGAACCAGTGAAAGGTGAAAGAAAACAATCTCTGGCCACTAATGGATGAAAAAGAGATTCCTTTTCTGTGGCTCACCACCACTGAAACTTTGTTGTGTAGAATCCCTGATGTGCCAGCAGACAGAAAAGATATTTGTGGCAGCAGGGGCGTGGCTGAGCATCAGTTTGTGAATGGAGGGTGGGATCAGGGAAGGTGAGTGGCCAAGTAGTTACACCTGTTGTCAATTGATGTGTGTGTGTTTCTTGTAATGATGGTGGAGCATAAGAGGAGTAGGAGAGCAGAGAAGGGGTACTGGGACCAGAGCACGACTGTGTGTGTGTGTGTGTGTGTGTGCGTGTGTGTGTGCGCACGCACGTACGTGTGCGTGCATGCACGCACATACATGTCTTACAGTGCCCGAATGAGAAGCTGAAAAGCTATCAATAAACATGTGTCTGAACATTAACTCCCACCTGCCGTGCTTCTGTACTCCACCGACATCAGGGAAGCTATCACAGTGGTGCCGAAATCTGGGAGTACAGAAGGGAGCCACCCATGGAGTCCTCACCATTCAAGGACCTCATTCATGCCCTCATTACTGCTCAGCAGAACCAGCATCAAGCGCTGATCGCCCTCTGGAAGGAGCAGGAACAACACTTCGAGGTCTTGATGCGGGCCCAGCAAGAAGACTGCCAGGCGTTCCGGCATCTGCTTGCATAGGCTGGGTCCTTGACCGCTTACCGCAGTGGACCCTCCCCACCTCACCCTAATGAAGATGAGTCCACACGACAATCTGTAAGCTTTCCTCGTGCTCTTTGAGCAAGCAGCCGAAGTGTGGGGGTGGCCAGTCAAACAGCGTGCAGCACGCCTACTTCCGCTGCTGACTGGCAAGGTGCAGCTTGCCGCACTGCAGCTCCCCACCAACAGTCAGCTCATATACGTCAACTTAAAGTGAGCCATTCTACAGTGTTTTGGCCACTTCCCAGAACAACAGTGTCAGCGCTTCTGGGTGCTGAAATTCGAGGAGGTCGATCGTCTGTTCGCATTCAGCCAATAGCTCCGGGTAGCTGAGGTAGCTCCGGGACACCTGCCGGTGGTGTCTGAGGAAGGATGACTGTGATGCCAAGGGAATTATCAACCTGATGACACTGCGCAACTTCTGGAAGGAATGGTGGAGTGGGTCCAGTGTCATCGCCCAGCGTCGCTGGAAAAATCCATTGAACTGGTGGAGGACCACCTGGCAGCGGTTCTGACAGCAGGAGGACATGCAGGAGGAAGTATTGCCTCTTCTTCTCTTTTCTCTCTCTCTCTCTCTCTCTCTCTCTGCTTTCCATCCCTGCCCTGTCCCCCCACCGTGGAGGCAGGGGCTGGCTCCCCCTCAGCTGGCCGGATGCACCCATGGTGTCCTCCCATTTTCCCCTTCCGTGTCTGTGTCTTCTCCCCCTCAGGTGAGTGATGCTCAAAACACTGGTGCAGAGGGAGAGCCTGGGCCAGTGTGCAGGTGCTGTGGGGAGCCAGGACATCTTCAAGGTCAGTGCTCCGTGATGGAGATGGAAATAGGCTGCCCCACTTCGCTATTATTAAGGATAGGTTGTACCGAGTGATGCAGGACACTCAAACTGATGAAGAAATAACCCAGTTGTTGATCCCAAAGAGCCTTAGGGAACTTGTATTCCATGCAGCTCACTTTAATCCCATGGCTGGACACTTAGGGCAGGATTAAACACTAGCCCAAATAATGGCCTGGTTCTATTAGCCAGAGATTCATGGGGCTGTCTGTCGGTGGTGTGCGACGTGCCATGAATATCAATTAGTAAATCCTGCGGCCACTCCAAAAGCACCTTTGTGCCTTCTCCCTCTAATCGAGACCCCTTTTCAGAGAATTGGGATGGATCTCGTGGGCCATCCCAGTCAGCATGAGGATATCGCTTTATTTTAGTTCTGGTGGACTATGCCAGGTGATATCTGGAAGCGGTGCCTCTCCGCAATATCTCAGCACACAGTATTGCGGAAGTGCTCTTCCATATTATCTCCCAGGTCAGGATTCCGAAAGAAATCATGACAGACCAAGGCATTACATTTATGTCATGCACAGTGCGTGAACTGTATGGGCTATTGGGAATTAAGTCTATCTGCACCAGTGTCTATCACCCACAAACAGATGACTTAGTGGACCGTTTTAATCAAACTCTCAAAAAATTAATTTGGAAATTTGTAAGTGAGGATGCATGTAATTAGGATAAATGGCTCGAGCCCCTGTTACTTGCAGTTCGAGAGGTCCCACAAGCCTCCACAGGTTTTTCACCATTTTAATTATTATTTGGGCAGAAGCCGTGTGGCATTTTGGATGTGCTATGAGAGAATTGGGAGGAGGGACCTTCACCTAGCAAGAATGAAATTCAATACGTTCTCGATCTGTGCACAAAACTCCACACACTCACTTAACCAAGGAGAATTTGCGGCAGGCACAAGAACGTCAAGTTCGACTGTATGACAGGGGCACGTGCCTTAGAGAGTTCACACCAGGAGAAAAAGTGCTCATATTATTGCCCACATTGAGCTCCAAATTAATTGCCAAGTGGCAAGAGCCCTTCGAGGTCACATGTCAAGTTGGGGATGTCAACTATGAGGTGAGGTGAACAGATAGGGGTGGGGCATTGCAAATTTACCACCTCAAACTGTTAAAACATTGGAATGAGTGGGTCCCTGTGGTGTTGGTGTCAGCAGTCCCCGAGAAGGTAGAGCTGGGGCCAGAGGTACAAAAAAAACAAACACCTCAAGCCACTCTGGTCCCTTGTGGAGACCACCTCTTGCCAGCCCAACTCAAGGAGGTAGCCAAGTTGCAGAAGGAAATTTCCAACATGTTCTCACCCCTGCCAGGCCACACCCACCTCATAGAACACCACATTCAGATGCCCCCAGGTGTGGTGGTGCATAGCCACCCTTACTGCTTACTCGAACACAAAAAAGGTGCTCCAGGATGAACTCAAGGCCATGCTTGAAATGGGCATAATCAAGGAGTCCCACAGTGACTGGAGCAGCCCGGTGGTCCTGGTTCCCAAGACCAATGGGTCAGTCCGGTTCTGTGTGGACTATAGAAAGGTCAATGCGGTGTCTAAATTTGATGCATACCCAATGCCTTGCATTGATGAGTTGCTCAATTGATTAGACGCTGCTCGCTTTTATTTGACATTGGATCTAACAAAGGGATATTGGCAGATCCCCTTGACTCCTCTATCCCAAGAGAAAACGGACTTTTCCACACCATTTGGGTTACACCAATTTGTCACACTTCCTTTTGGGTTATTTGGGGCTCCCGCGATGTTCCAGTGACTCATGGACAAAATTGTCCACCCTCACGCCACCTACGCGGCCGTGTACATTGACGACATCATTATCTATAGCAATGATTGGCCGCGGCACCTGGAACACCTTAGGGCCATTCTAGTCACTGAGGCATGCCGGTCTCACAGTTAACCTGAAAAAGTGTGCAAATGGGTAGGTGGAAGTACAGTATCTGGGTTTCCACTTGGGTCATGGGCAGGTGTGTCCCCAAATTAACAAGACTGTAGCAATTGTGGCCTGCCTGAGGCCTAAGACTAAAAAGGGGGTGAGACAGTTCCTGGGGCTGGGTGGCTACTATTGTAGGTTCATACCTAATTATTCAGATTTCACCAGCCCACTAACTGATCTCACTAAAAAGGGAGGACCAGATCCGGTCCAGTGGATAGTGCAATGCCAACAGGCTTTCTCTAAGGTAAAATTTGCACTGTGTATGGGGCCACTTTTACACTCCCCTGACTTCTCTCTCCCCTTTGTTTTACAGACAGACGCATCAGACAGGGGGCTGTGGGCTGTTCTCTCCCAGAAGGTGGAGGAAGAGGAATGACCCATGCTGTACATCAGCCACAAGCTCTCGATGCACGAAAGCAAGTACAGCATTATTGAGAAGGAGTGCCTGGCCATCAAGTGGCCATACTCTGATACTACCTGCTGGGACACCATTTCACCCTCTGTTTGAACCACACACCCCTCCAGTGGCTCCACCGCATGAAGGATGCCAATGCATGTATAACCCATTAGTATCTCGCCCTCCAGCCATTTAAATTCCAGGTGGTCTACAGGCCAGGGATACAGATGGTGGTGACAGATTCCCTGTCCTGTCGGGGAGGAGTCTGCTGCAGGCCGGATGGCTCCCCGGCCTGAGTTGGGCGGTGGGGGTATGTGGCAGCGGGGGCATGGCTGAGTGTCGGTTTGTGAATGGAGGGCAGAGTCAGGGAAGGTGAGTGGCCAATTCATTACACCTGTTGTCAATTGATGTGTGTGTGTGTTTCTTGCAATGATGGTGGAGCATAAGAGGGGTAGGAGAGCAGAGAAGGGGCGCTGGGACCAGAGCACGATGGTGTGTGTGTGTGTGTGTGTGTGTGTATGCACGTACGTGTCTTAGAGTGCCCGAGTGAGAAGCTGAAAAGCTATCAATAAACGTGTGTCTGAACATTAGCTTCCGTCTGCTATGCTTCTTTACTCCATCCACATCAGGGAAACTATCACATTATTTAAAAAAGAAATTAGGAAATGTCGCTTACAGATAGCTTGTTGGCATGTGTGTAAACAGGGGCACATTTATGTACAAAATAGTTGACTGTATTTTCAGAATAATAAAACACTGATAGCAAAAGAAAGCCATGCCTTGCTTGATCAGATTGTAGTCTAAGCTCATGTGCTATTTTGTTTTCCAGGAATCCTATATTAGTGAATGTGATGATGCAATTACTGTTATTTGCTGTTATTACTGTTATTATATGGAATATACTGTTATTACTATTCTTGCATTTTTCCTGAAAAAGAACAAGTGGTAAATATTTAGTGCTAATTACGAACAGGTAGGAATCACATTTCATGTTACTGTTCAACACAAATACCTTATACTTCAATGGAATGGAAGTTAATAACTACATATTAATGCCTTTCATAGTCTGCTGTTGTATTTTTTTTTATGTCTAGTTGTTATTCAAACATCTCTGTTGTTGCACTATTTCCTGACCAGGGATTTAAGTTTGTGGCCGAATTCACCTTTTCTTTGTTGCATGACTTGTACAGATTTTTTTTATGCATCTAGTCATCCCCAGCTTTAGGCTTTCAGACTATTCTGACCTATGTTTAGACAAACCATTATGGTTATTATGGTAAGTGCTCCATGTGCAACATAGATGCTAAGGTGCTAAGGTATTTCAGCATGGAGATCAATTACATATATGCAACTGCATACACTCAGTGTTCTGTTGGTAAGCTAACACAAGTCACAATTGCGTGAGTGAAACTGAAATAGTGGAACAACTTTTAAAGATGCAATTATAGCATTGATTTTTCCATCTAACATCCATCAAATCTTTCTTTCTGAATTTCTTTCTGAATTTGCATCTTTCATCTCAGACCTCGTTACTTCCTTAGACAAAGCTTTAATTGTGTGAGATTGTAATATTCACCTCAATTACCCAGAAGAACCTCTGAAAACAGTGTTCACGTCCATTTTAGATTCAGTAGGGGTTAATCAGCATGTCATAGGACCTACCCATAATGGTGGTCACACTCTCAATCTAATACTAACATTCGGATTAAATATAGAAAATATAGTCACGCTTCCACAGTCTGAAGCTACCTCAAACTATCTCATCTCATTCAAAATATGTCTGAGCAATAATATATCCACCTTGCCATGCTACTGTGTTAAACACACATTCACATCAACTACTGCAATTAGTTTTATAAATAGTCTCCCAGAGTTATCAACTTTGACTGGATCACCGTCAGCTCCCACAGAACCTGATCAGGCAACTGAATGCTTAGAGTTAACATTCTGCTATACTTTAGATAATGTAGCTCCACTTAAAAGAAAAAATGATTAGAGAGAAAAAAAAAATAGCACCCTGGTATAACATTTACACTCACAGCTTAAAACAGACCACCTGAAACTTAGAACGTAAATGGTGTCAAATAAAATTGGTAGTATTCAAGTTAGCATGGAAGGAGAAGCTCCTGAAATATAGAAAAGCTCTTAGTGCTGCTAGATCAACATATCTCTCCACCCTAATAGAGGATAACAAAAATAATCCTAGATTCATATTTAATACTGTAGCAAAATTAACTAGGACTAAGACCACCATAGAAACATGCACACCAGCAATATGTAGTAGCAACGAATTCATGAATTTTTTTCAGTGGCAAATTTGAAAACATCAGGCAAAAAAATTAAACTATTAATTTAAAGCCAGACAATTTGATAAGTAACCCTTTGGATAACAATATATCAGATCAGCAATTAGAATGTTCTACTCCCCTTAAAGAAACTGAACTAATTTCACCGATTAACTCATCAACCTGTATACTAGATTCCTTACCTACATGACTCTGCAAACAGATAAAACCAGAAGCAATTGAATCTCCTCTAAAAATATCAATTCTTCCCTTAGCACTGGCTATCTCCATGTTATCTAAAGACCAGTTGACCTGTCTTTTTGATGGCCAATACTAGAAGTCGACAGGTAATTTTCTGCAACGACGGGCTTCAAAATTCCTATTCGAGAAAATTATGATGAAACAAAAACAAGCAATGTTAGTTGCTCTGGCAGATCAAAATAAACACCAGTGGATGAGTGGGGACCATATCTGGGATATATGGATGCTGTCACCCCCCACACTCACACATTCACACAGGCTTGTTGGCAGTGGAGTGGCTGGCTGCTTTATGTCCCAGGGCTCCCTCATGTCTGTGTTATCTTCTGGCTCTTCTTTTTAGTTATGCTGGCATAGTTAGTTTTACCAGAGTCCTTGCTTGCACTCAGCATACAATGTAC
This sequence comes from Notarius kessleri, assembly GCA_025212355.1. NCBI lineage: Eukaryota > Metazoa > Chordata > Actinopteri > Siluriformes > Ariidae > Notarius > Notarius kessleri. The sequence goes on along the minus strand of JAOBAM010000009.1, from coordinate 1,774,890 downwards.
ACTGTTCTTAACTATTAGGTGACAACCTGATCTGTGTTTTTCTCTCTTTTGAGTTACACGTCAATCCTGAGACACCAGCAATGCTGGCCTCTCCTGTTCTTCAGACCTGCCTGATTCATCCTAATGCTCTACTTCTGGCTGAGGTTCTCATCACTTCACTCTTATGGAGGATGGCCCCAAATGGACACAGCCTAAAGATACACTTGTAAGTGTCCAGAGCCATCTTCTATTTTTTCTACAATGGCTGAGGAGTACAATCACCATGACAACTTTAGGAGTGCAGTTGACATGAACAGTCTTGCACTCAAGTCTCCATCAATGAACAGTTAATAACTTCAACAAAATAGACATCATGTTAAAACTACAATGAATTTCCTGGTTAAACAATTGCACTTTTTGACTATATATGACACACTTTTAGAAGCATTATCCATCCATCTATCCGTCCATTATCTGTACCACTTATCCTGTGCAGGGTCGAGGGCAAGCTGGAGCCTATCCCAGCTGACTATGGGCAAGAGGCGAGGTACAGCCTGGACAAGTTGCCAGATCATTGCAGGGCTGACACATAGAGACAAACAGCCATTCACACTCACATTCACACCTACAGTCAATTTAAAGACACCAATTAGTCTAACCTGCATGTCTTTGGACTGTGGGGGAAATCGGAGCACCCGGAGGAAACCCAAGCAGACATGGGGAGACCATGCAAACTCCACACAGAAAGGCCCCCGTCGGCCGCTGGGCTTGAACCTAGAACTGTCTTGCTGTGAGGCAACAGTGCTAACCATTACACCACCATGCCGCCCACTTTTTGAAGCAAGTTATTTATAATCATGCTATCTGTTATCACCCAAATGAGGATGGGTTCCCTTTTGAGTCCAGGTTTCTTCCTCATGTCGCCTCAGGCTTGCTCATTAGGGATAAATTTATTAGTTCATATGTTTAAAATCTTTATTTTTCTGTAAAGATGTATATTGTTAAAAGCACTGTACAAATAAATTGACTTGATTTATACAGATATTAAGAGAGCTTAAGAGGGTTTATGTAAGAGGGCTAACAACATTATCAAGGACTCAACACACCCAGGTCATAAACTGATTGTTCCCCTCCCATCGGGAAAAAGATACAGAACCATCAGAACACGCACAAGCAGACTGAGGAACAGCTTCTTCCCCAGAGCCGTAGCCTCCATTACACCCCACCCCCATCTACACACACATATACACTCCCAAGTTCCTGCTAACGCACTGACCACTTTATATTCAGGACTGTAAATACAATTATTACCAATCTGTGCAATATCTGCTCATGCTGCACTTTATTTTACTGACTTGATCACTTTACATATAGGTATGTAAATACACCTTGTACAATTGTGCAATATCTGCCTATACTACAATTCTCCCATTTACTTTATCTTGTATTTTATTTATTTTGTTTATATTCTTTTTTACTGCTGCTGTTTTATCTGAGTGCTACCAAATTAAGTTTCGTTGTATAACAACAATGACAAAGTCTTATCTTATCTTATTAAAATCAAATATTTGTTTTTGTAGCATAAAATATGATATGGTTGTTAGTGCTAGACCAGGTTACTGTCCAGTTTTGGTGATATTGTGCCCATTGTAGCCTCAGAGTCAGTGTTCTTGGCTGACAGGAGTGTAACTTACTGCTGTTGTAGGCCAAAATGTCATCCATTCTGAAATGCTTTTCTGTTTACCACAGTTGCAAAGAATGTTTATGTATTTAGGTTTTGTTTGTTTGTTTGTTTGTTTGTTTCCACACCATTCTGTGTAAACTCTAGAAACTGTTGTGTGGAAAATCCCAGGAGATTTCTGAAATCATAAAATCAGCCCGCCCGTAGTCAGCTGGGATAGGCTCCAGCTTGCCTGCGACCCTGTAGAACAGGATAAAGCAGCTAGAGATAATGAGATGAGATGAGATGAGATAAAATCAGCCCATTTGGCATTAACAACTATGTTACTGAGATATCTTTTTACCCCCAACCTATTCTGATGCTTGATGTGAACATCTGATAACTGAAGCTTGACTGTATCTACATCATTTCATACATTACAGTGACTGGATGATTAGATAATTGCATGAATATTCAAGTGTACAATATAGGTGTTTTTATATTTCACATTCAAGCCATTTAATTTTTTACGTGGCAGATAGTTTCAGCCATAACAACATATAGGTAATGCAGAATCCTATCATCAAGCCATCAAAGGTTAACTGCTCAACGATTACACTTTTTTTTTTCCAGTTCTGGGATTTTGAACTCACAACCATACCACGCCCGATCAATCTACAAAAGATTGTTAAAGTAAATATATTCCTCTACCACATCCTTACAGTATGTCCTAAACCACAACAGCAACTGACATGTAAATGGAAAAATGCCTTCAGAAGAGTTATGGGAGTTACTCAAGGGTGCAATAGTGGCATCCATTAGCTAATGCCAAATTCATTGACCAATCTGATTGTGGACATGCTCTGATTTGTGGTTGGAGGATGTAATTTCTATATTTATCTTAGACTCAGGAAGTGCTAGTGTGAATGCTCCACTTCTGCTTGGAGTTTCTGCACTTGTGTTGCTGTGGTCTTACTTCGGTGGATAATCTTCAGGGTGGTGATAACAATAACTTTATTGTTCTTATATCACCCTCAAGTGTTTTACTCCTTACTTTATTTTGAACTTGATTCCTGGTTAAGATACATGCAATGATAAGCTGCCGTCTTATAAAATACTGTAGTATTCAGGCACCACAAATTACACACATTAGTCCTTTGTGGCAAAGCTGTTATTCACGATTATTTAATTCTACTAATTTAAGCACTGTGGTCATATTTTGTCTCATTCCTCTTGGCAAATCATCCCCTAAATGTCCCACTAATGGACTCACAATTTCAAAGCCCTCTATAAATCAAGCGTAGTGTAGTTCTGGCAGGCCAAAAAGTCAAGCTCAGCCCTCAATCCCAGCTACATCAACTGACTGCAGCTGATCTCAAGCCAGCCCACATCAGCTCAGCTGATTCCCTTCGATGCATTCTATTGGCAAATCTCTCATAGAGCACCTTATTTAAGCTGCCTTAACCTGCCTGTCTTTGCTGCTTCCTCTGGAAGCCATTTTGCAACCCACCTCCAACCTTTTCATGATGTCGAACTTTAAACAATGTAATTCCTGTATCATTGATGCCGGCTCACAACCCAGTCCAGGCCACCTTTTTCCATTACTCCATGGTCCAGTTCTGATGTTCACATGCCTATTGTAGGCACTTTCCTTGGCGGACAGGAGTCAGCATGAGCAGCCTGACCAGTCTGCAGTTCCTCAGTCCATACAAAGCAAGCTGTGATGCGCTGTGCATTCAAACACCTATCATAGCTAGCATTAACTTTTTCAACAGTTGTGCAGGTGCTCTTCTGTGGTTATCAATTGTCTTTCCTCAGCCCACTTCCTGATGGATGATAATTGCTGCTTACTGGGAACACCCCCATGACCTACAATTTTGGAGATGTGTTGACCCAGTCATCTAACCATTGCATTTGGCCCTTGTCAAAGATCCTTAAGCTTGCCCATTTTTCTACTTCTAAAACACATCAACTTCGAGAAGTGACCATTCACTTACTGCCTAACATATCCAACTCCTTGATGGGTGTCATTGTAACAATATAAGACGACAAAGAAGCCGCCTTTGTCACATGCACACTCAAACACGGCGCCATTCATCCTCTGTATTTAACCCATCTGAAGCAGTGAACACACAGCAGCGCCCGGGGAGCAGTTGGGGGTGAGGTACCTTGCTCAAGGACACTTCAGCCTAAGACCACCCTGTGTTAATCTAACCACGTGTCTTTGAATGTGAATAATCTTGTTCACTTCACATCTCCGTGCCTTTATAGTTCACTGTTTCAAATCCCGCAAAGGCAGCCATCCTCAATTAAGGGGTGGGTGCTTCGGTCTTATACAGACCTAATAGAAACAGTCTTTGCTGCTGCTCTCCCTGCCCTTCCATGTGCCGTTCCATATAGGCACATGGAAGGACAGGGAGATGCGCTTTCCGTTGCTGCCACCCTCCCTGCTTTAGCCGTTCCATGCAGGCACATGGAAGGACAGGGAGCTGCTCTCCCTGCCTCAAGCCTTTCCATGCAGGCATGTGGAAGGGCAGGGAGGTCCCATATTCCGACCTTAATCAATGTCATCTCCGTTGTCATTGATGCCTGCTCTGTTCTGTACCTGATGGGGTGTCTGGCTGCGGCTCTCCCTGCTTTAGCCTTTCCATGTAGGCACATGGTAGGGCAGGGAGGTGTGCTCTCCCTGCCCCAAGGCTTTTCACGTATACACATGGAAGGGCAGAGTGGTCCCAGAGCAGAGCCACCCACCAAATACAACTTGTTGCAAATATTGCAATGTAAATAAAATTCCTTGACGAAGTGGTCCTGACAAAACTATTTAGTTGCCTATTTTTTTCCCCCCCAATCTTCAACTGTCTTTTACAAAGATTTACAAAGTCACTGATCACATTTTTTAACCTATTCTGAGCTGCATAACTTGATGCATTGTGCTGCTGCCACATGACATGAATGAGCGGGTGTACAGGTGTTCCTCTACACACACGCGTGCACACAATATTTCATTTAGCTTATTTTTCCAGGTATTTTGTGTAAATCACTTTACTCTTAAACACTAAAGCAATAACACCTGGGACCTGTAAAAAGGACACGTCTCATAATCCACTGCCTTCCTTTTCATTTGCTCTCGTTTCCCTCCATGTTCATTCATACACATTCATAATTTGGCCATTCAACAAGTATATGACACTGCAATGGACATTGCCATTACTGAAAGGCTAATTTCATGGTGACATTTCACAGGCAGTTCAAAACAGGGTAGGAGGTCCGCCAATAGTGAAAAGGTCAACCAAATGGGACAGAGCTCAGCTCAAAGGTTAACTGCAATCAGCTTCCAGGCTCAGATGGTAAGGCCTGTGTGTGAATATCTGTAAAGCCCATCGTACGGTCCTGAGGAGGATATTTCTGTTAACAGCTTGTCAAAGCCTTCAGACAAAGAAAAAATAGGACAATATTTACCGTTAACTTTGTGCCTGGGTCTTTTGTCAGTGCCTGGAAGTAGCATAAAAACGGTCATGGATGTCTGAACCAAAGACGACTAAAGAAAGTGTCAAGATGGAGAGGAAGTTTATCACCAAGAAGCCCCAAGTGTCGGAGTGCTACAGCCCCTTAAAACCTCACAGGAATAGGCAACTTGTTCATGAAGCAAAAAAAAAAAAAAAAAAGTGTAACTGCATCTACATTGTACACAAATCTATGGAAATTAAAATAGCATGCTGTGAAGAAACAAATGATGAAATCTTAATGATGATTGTCCATGAAAGTGTGAAACAATTTCAATTATTATAGAAACCTGATCAGCTTTCCAAAGAAAATTTCTTAAGCGAGTTCCCAACATTCTTCAGTCATATAGTGGATAAAGTATGTGTGTATTTACTGACTAGCAGTGACAGTTAAGGAATAAAAGATGACCGGATGTGATGTCTGGAGGGAATAAAGAACAACAAGCTGGTGTGATGTACCCTGATGTGAAGCAGAGGAACCATTAGTTCTGTAATGTTGGAGGAACCATCAACCATTAGTTGATTATTTTCCTATAAAAGTAGGTCTCCAAGTGTTTTATTCCTCTTATACCACAGCAATTTGCCAATTTTTTTATTAATTAAACAATGACTCATCATAGTTTATTGATTTGAGAGTTCAACAATGCGGTATTGCGGTAACACCACACAATGCGTAGTGGACAGTACTAACTGAATCGACTTCACATCACTGGAACAACGTGACTGTTGGAAGTGTGTGTTGGTAATACCTGATGTGTGGCATCACACCATTTTACAAAAATACTACTGGTGTGTATATAGGATATTTGGATTTCATACAAGGATGTAAATAATGTATTATTGTATAATGTGTTTATTTCTGATGACTGGTAATATTTGAAAAGAGAGGGGGGAATAAAATTAAAAGGCTTATTTTACATAATGCACTTGGGCATTTGAAGTCCTGTGTATTCCTTTTGAAGATATTCTAGCTTTTAAATAACTAAAACTCGAGCTAGTTGCCTATTCCTGATGACGCTGCTCGTGATTCTGAGCCCCTCAGCTGAGATGCAGCCGATCCCAGTGAAGTCCCACATCCTGCAATCCCACAGAGAAGACTTCCATCCTGAACACCTTTCCAATCATAAACACCCTGAATGCTCAGCCAAATCTGCATCTGAACATTTCAATTTTTTCAATGAGCAGCTTTTCAGCAGTGAAAAGCAGTAAGACTATTTGATTAGATTTGATGTTATTCGAATAGGTTTCATCAGTTGTAGGTGAAACTTATTCATGATATTACATTTTTAGCAGTGTTTTTGTGGAAAGGTGATGGATGGTTAGGCTTCATCTAGTCTTCTTCGGACACTAATGCAAATAGGCTGCATCTCAGCTTTTATTCACTACTAGCAAGATTAGTATTCGTTCATCCTCAGTAACTCTTATCCTGTAGCCAGAGCCTATCGCGGGAAGACTGGGCGTGAAGCAGGAATTTAGAGTTGCCGACCCATATACTCCAATAGTTTCAGGAGGAAAACTGAGAACCCAGAGGAAACCAGCATAGATATAGGGAGAACATTCAAAACTCTATGCAGACAGAAACCTGAGCTCAGGATCGAACCTTTTAAAATCAACTGCTCCCTTCTGCTCCCATCATCCCCTTTCCAAACTGAGGTGCCAAAAGGACTTATCATCATGTGATTCTTTAGGGTTCTTTACAATAGCATGCATAATTGAATAGCAGCCTCACGGATCTTCAGCAAAGCCGTGTACTGTGAGTGAACAGCCCAGTGAATGTGTATTTTCAAGCTACAGGAGTTTCCATCTAACTGCTATAGAGACAGGGTCATTTTGGCACCAAGGACAAGGAGCACCAGCTTCCCAAATGCACCAAAGCAAAGCTCAGCGTCATACTTTTTTAAGCAGACGTCCAAATGTGTTCTCTTCTTTCTTCTACAAAATAACCAAAGACAAAGCAGAGGTCAGTCTCAGAACTTAGGCGATCAAAGATGTTTGATCAAAGTGCTCCAAGTTGTTGGTTTGCTGTTGTGCTTGCAGGAAAAACATCATGGTGAAGGTAACAGGAATCAGAATACAAATACATGAATATATCTGGCCTGGTATGACGTGGATGAGGTTCAGACCTTGCTGCGTGAATCCACGTTGAGCAGACACACTCCACAGGCTAGCTCCTTTGCATTCTTGATGCCATGCCTCAGGATACAGGAGGAGAAGTCCAGAGAGCTCTCATCAGGCTGGAAAAAACAACAACACAGTATGTTCCAGAGTTTTAGACTCCTGAGCCTCAGATAGCAGCGGAATTACAGCAGCTCATCCAGTCTGCTAATCAATACACCTGCACAAACAGCACAAAGCCTCGGACTAGACAAGGTGCTTTTGACTGCATGAAGAGAGAATTCACACATACTACCTTCCAACTCCCACTCACTTATGCCTATAAGAGTGAGCACACTTACACAGACGCATCTCAAATATTATCATCTGCCATTTGAAAAGCAATATTCTCCCAGGAGCGGAACTCAAACGGAGCACAAACCTCCCTCTCTCTCTCTCCAGTTTTTTTTTCCCTCTCTCTCTATGCAGCACTGACCAGCAATCTGCCTCACACCACCTCAGTGCACAGAAAAACTCACGACAAGACATCTGGAAAATTGTGTTGAATGACCTTCCACCTGACTGAAAAATGAGATCTTGTGTCAAAAAGTTAGTGTGCATGAAGTGTTTCATTCAGGTGGTGGAATTACTCACCGAGAGGTTGGCCAGACACATGAAGCCCATGAGATTGTTCCACACACGACTGATGTCTTTCAGCAGCTCCTGCAGTTTCTCCGAGCACACGGCCGTGGCCTTGATGCCCAGCTCCACTCGCCTGGCCACACGATAGACCTCCACCACACCTAACACACAACACACACACATACTACTCTCACAGTGGATAGTAATGCACAAGTAAGGTGAGAGGAGTCTCAAAGAACTCAACTGTCAGTTGTACAGTGTGTACTGGGAAAATAGAGCACTGTGTCCGACTGAGCTTGTAGCATTCAGAGCTTAATAAAAGCCCAACAGAAGCCTGATACAGGGAGAAATTTGAAACTCTACTCTCGCACATAAGCAAATAGATGGCGAGGTTAATTTCTAGCAGAGCGACTGTATAGATCATAGTTAAAAGAGGATTGGATGTCAAATAAGGAATAAAATACAATGTGGTGTGCTGTTATAGGAAAATAAAATCAACAGCACAGTGCTGTGATATTGCCCAAACAAGAAGTTTTGCTTCATTTGACTCTAGTAACTCAGAATTCCCAACCAGGAAAATCAAAAGAAGTCCTCTGGATGGTCTTCTCAACTCCAAGTTCCTAGGAGTTTAGCAAGTGACCATCCAGTCAACATGGCTGCTCACAGCATCAGCAGTAAATAAAGTAGCACTTCTTACTTTTATGGTCTTTATATTTGTACATTTATACGTTGTGTATCTCAACAGACATATTAGCTTATAAATCCATAAACACTGACGAAACCGGACTATCCACTTTGGTGCTTGGATGTTGAAAATGACATAATTTCGAGATTCCCGCTTCCACAGCTGAATGCAGCAAACCGCATCACTATGGAGTCGATCATTTTCCTCCAACAGCATGTCTGGAATAGTTTAATTCCTCTTGTACAACAATAACTACTTACTATTCATTACAGATCAACATCATGTACTTTTTAACCCATTATTTTAATTTAATAATTGCAGAAGGTCTGTGAAGCAAGTTAGTGCAAAACCTGTTACCACTTTCATTAACTATAACCATTTCTTCTCTCACCAGTCTTTTTTTTTTTTAATTAGAGCGCTACTGAATAAAGTGCAAAAAATTATCATCCTGAAAACGTTCCTGTGGCTAAAAATATAACCTTTCCTTAAAACCCTTAAATTTTCCAGAATGGTCAATAAATGTTCTCATTACAGAAAGCTTCACCATAGCAACAGTTACATGTGTTTCTCTGTTAAATAATTATTTTTAAAATATCTGCTTATTTTAAAAAGACAATTACGTGAGCATCTTCCACGCAAGTCTGTTTGGAGTTACTATAGAAACAGCAATGTATCTATTATAAAACCTGTAATTTGACATGCGGCTGACGTTACTATCGGAGCTGCTGTGAAAGAAAATGAAATAAACACCCTCTGACCAATCAGAATGAAGAACTCTACAGTGCTGTGATATAATGGCTATTAATCCCAGCAGCTCTCACCGAGTAGGTACTCCATGCCTTGTGCTGACTGGATGACCTCAGTGCACACGGTGGAACTGCTGATACCATTAAGGGTGTTGTTGGCTGTGGAGATCACCTGCAGAGTGATAGAGAGAAAAAGGGAGGGGGGAGAAGAGAGAGAAGGTAGAGGTAAGATGATGAGACTGATGAACTGAATCCTTTATCTGCTCGAGCTGAGATTTTTTCCTGACACACAGATGTAGCTCAGATTAATTCTATGCATATAATGCAACGACTCAAAGGCTAAAAGTATATTAGGCAAATGTGTACCGTCAAATGTATTCATTCGAGACATTACAGCTTATTATTACAGAACTCAAACCAGTTGCACTGAACAGAGCTGCTAAACTCTGAAAGGAATAGCGTATAATCGCACTGGTGTGAAGGGATCAGTATGGTAAAGAACGTTTTCGATATAGTCCTTTCACAAATCATGAGTTGAACATCAAGCCGAGATGAGAGCATCAACTGAAAGATTACTAATGTAAGATGGGGGGGGAAGGGGTGGGGTTTCAAAACACTATGCAACTCAAATTGTTCATAAATCGACTGGCCTATCTGCAGTTTTTATTCGAGGATGAGGATTGGTGTGGGGGCAGAAAACTTTTGGCCTATTTTTGAGTGCTAATGCACAGCAGAGTACGCTGATGTTAAAACATGGAGCTCTTACACAAAGTGTAGAGGTTTGCAGATCTGCACTGTGTTAAAAGTGCAGACTCGAGATATTTTATATCCAAATGTTCTGTAACAGTATTCTTTTTACTAAAATCGCAATTAGATTCAAGCTGACCTTGTTTTTGCCTACTCTAACTTACTGAAATCTAAATCAGGAAATTAACAACTTACTAAAAAAGTGCTCAGTTCTCTAGGTTTAAAACTACTGTAACTAACACACACACACACACACACACACACACACACACACACACACACACGCACGCAGAGTAATGTCACTGCAAGGTGAAGAGTTTCCAAAATGTGTTATATGGCAAATTCTCACTTAATAGTTTTATTATTCAATAATTGCAAGTCACTACAAACCCTGATGGCCAAAAGTTTGTGATCACTTGACCATCACGTTGACATGTCGTAGGTGAATATCCCACTCCAGGTGTAACGATTCGGGGAAGAATCACATCTACGTGTCCACAAACTTTTGGCCATACAACCCCCCCCCCATTTTTTTTAAAGGTCAAAAACATGTACAGTGTTATTAATGAAGACTGAGGAGTTTTTGGCTCTCTTGATTTTGATTATTCAAATCCTTTTAATTTACTTCACTTAAAAATCCACTGGTATCCTAACGGCACAGATATTGTTTAGTGTAATGATATCTTGTGCAACAATAAATCATGATACAAATTTATGATGATTTGAACAGATGAAATAAAAAAAAAAATCAATCATGATTATCATCTTCGTTTTCCCAATCTGTAATTGCATTGTTTAGACAGAGAGTGCAGACAGTTCAACAACCTAAATAGATTTCAAAAGAATTTGGAGCTTTTTTTTTTTTTTTTTAAATAAACAGACTGCTGAACGCTAAAGAAAAGAAAATGCAGGAACAAATGTTCATAAATGTTTATTAAGAAGAGGCCTATTTGTTATTAACTTTCCCCCTAATTTTAATAAATGGAATATTTTAGTGAATAGGCCATTATATTTTACTCCAACCTTTACAAATGTGGGTAAATAATTATTCTTGGTTATTAAAGCTATATAGACTTTTGATTTCATAAAATCAGTGAAATTTAGTTCCCTCTGATATTTGATCATTATGATATATATTTATTTCTGTAATATTACAAAAAAAAAAAAAAAATCAAAATCAGGCCATTCTGTGGCTGGGAAGTTATTTAATTTGAGGGGATTACCACCTTCTTCTTTTGGGTTTTACGGCAGCTGGCATCCACAGTGTTGCATTACTGCCATCTACAGGTTTCCCTTTGAGC
>JAOBAM010000009.1:1258199-1269348 GCA_025212355.1 Notarius kessleri | reverse complement strand
CCAAGCTCCCTAAAGCCATATGAGGTTCAGATTGCAGAATGATTTTGTTCTAACGTTGCTTACTATCCTGAATATGTTTATTCCTTTTGAATATCACCATAGTACTAACATACACTTCATATACTGCAGGGCATCTCACAGGGCATTGCCACAGATCCCTTCAAGTGTAAAAAAACAACAAAAAAGTTCCATTTATGAGAATTATCATAAATTATTTGTAACAATGGGAAACTATATTCCATCATATTCATTTTATAGTTGTCATTAGGGTCTTTAATTATTTAGCTTTTCAACTATCCTTCATCCATCCTTCAATCAACCATGTCCTTACTTGGACCACTTCTGGTAGGTACTAACCACTGCATACCGGGAACACCCCACAGGATGTGCCATTTTGGAGATGTTCAGACCCAATCATCTATCCATCACAATTTGGCCCTTGTTAAAGTCACTCAGATTCTTACACTTCCCCATTTTTCCTGCTTCCAACACATCAACTTAAAGACCTGACTTTTCTCTTGCTGCCTAATATATCCCACCCCATGACAGGTGCCATTGTAATGAGATAATCAATGTTATTCATTTCACCTGTCAATGGTGTTAATATTATGGCTAATCAGGGTATACAGAAAATGTTAACAAGAGAATCCCAAAGATTTGTCCCTACCATTTTCTTTTGTTATTCATACACCTGTATGGGTCAATCATTAATTCATTCAGTCACTCACTCACTCCCTCACATTCAGTAGCTTTACTGTCACGAGCCAGCCAGGAACGTCTAGGTCCTGATCCGGTCTTTTATGCCAATCCCTGGTTTTCACTCCCTGGATTATCTTTGCCTCACACTATATTATTTTGCCTGTTTCTTCCCCCAGTTTTGCTTCAGACTCTATTACTTTGCTACTTTGCTGTGCGCTTTGGGATTACTCTGTGCCCCTTTTTGGATTACTTTTTGCCATTTGTTTCTTGGGACTGTGAGCACATTTCTCCCGCCATGGGAGCACTCTTGACTCTTTTTATTTTTGTTTTGCACTGTGAGCTCTTTTTTCCTGCTGTGAGATTGCATTCAGGACTCAGTGACTTTTTCGTGCATCCACGCTCGTCTGGGACTTCCACTCTTCCTGTTTGGCACTAACTCCCATTCCCCTAATTTTCTGTTCTGGATTTTTCCCTGGCTGCTGCTCTCCTCTACCAGTGCTTCACGCTTCAAGGATTAAAGACTTTTTCTACTTTACTCCCATGCACGTGACTCTGCTTTTGGGTCTAGTCAGCACCTATGGCCTTTTGGCTCATGTCAGAACAATCCTGCCAAGAGGAATGGACCCAGCAGACTTAGAAGTGGTCAGAGCAGCATTGACCAAACAAGGTTCTATTCTGGGTTACCATCAGCAGGAGATCGCGGCTGTCCATCAGAGCATGACAGCCATCACAGACACATTGCAGAAACTCTCCTCTTAGATGGAGAGTCTTCAGAATGTGATCTCCAGTCAACCGGCACCTGTGCCAGTCAGCTCACCCATTGTCCCAACAGTCATTCCGGCTCTGCAACCCCACCAAGAGCCATGCCTGCCCCGCAGCCTTACGATGGGGAGCCTGGGACCTGTTGATCATTCCTTTCCCAGTGCTTCTTGTTGATGGAACTCCAGGCCTTTGCTTTCCCTTCTGAGGGCTCTCAAGTTGCCTATGCTATCACGCTTCTGACTGGAAAGGCTTGGGAGTGGGGAACAGCAGTTTGGGAGGCCGGGGCCCCCTGCTGTTCAAGCTACAAGGAATTCTTTGAAGAGATACACAAAAGTTTTTCAACCGGTCACCCAAGGGCAAGGAGGCAGCTAGGCAACTAATGTGGCTCAAGCAAGGTAGCCGGCCGGTTTATGACTATGCCATTGAGTTTCATACCTTGGCTGCAGCTGTGGACTGGAATGCCACTGCCCTGTACAATGCATTTTTTCATGGACTAAACAGCTCTGTATTGGATGAGATCATCCTGCACGACCTCCCTGAGACTCTGGATGGCCTTCTGGACCTAGCCAGTTGGATGGATACCTGGTTTAAAGACATGCAGTTAGATTAACATAGGATGGCCTTGGTCTGAAGTGCCCAAGAGTGGCAGTGCGTATGTATGCAGCAGCTTTGCTCTCCTGTGATGAACTAAATTGCGTTGTACATTTGTGCAATGACAATAAAGACATTCTTCTTCTTATGCCAATGGAACCTGAGAAGGAGCCTCAGGTTTGAACCTAAGGTCACTGTTTCCTTGTCCGAGGCTGCTGCTTTCCCTGAACCGGAGCCCATGCAGTTGGGCAGAACCTGGGTCACCCCCGAGGAGAGGAGGCGCTGCTGTGAGACCAGGTCCTCCTTTTACTGTGGCAAACCTGGGCATTTCATCTCTCATTGCCTGTTAAAAGGGCCTGGCCACCAGTAGCAGCAGGGATACATGTGGGTGTACTGACACAGTTTTCCCTTGCCAAGAGGCTGGTGCTTTCCACTAAGATCATCTTTCAAAACAGGTGTCACCCACTTAAGGTGTTCTTTGACTCTAGGGCAAACCAAAGCTTCATTAGAACCTCCTTTGCAGAGGAGCTTGGGGTCAGCCTACGAAAGTCAGACTACCCTCTAGCCACCAAGGCACTCAACAGCACCAAACTCAGTCCTGCCTCCAACATCATAGAGCCACTCACTCTTAAGGTCTCAGGGAACCACATGGAATCTATCTCTTTCTTTGCCATGAATAACTCTCATGAGTCTATTGTTCTTGGTCTTCCTTGGTTGCGTCTGCATAATCCCCATCTGAAGTGGAATAACGGGACAGTCCTCTCTTGGAGCACCCGCTAATTGGCCACCTGCCTGTCCTCTGCCATGACTCTTCTCACCCTCCAGGTCTTCAGTCCTGATGAGTCCATTGACCTTTCCAACATCCCTGCGGAATACCGGGACCTTAGTCAGGTGTGCACTAAGGCCCGGGACACCTCTCTCCCTCCTCATCAACCTTATGATTGTACTATTGATCTGCTTCCTGATATTACTCCCCCTAGGGATCACATTTATTTCCTCTCTCTCCCCGAGAGAGAGGCCATGTACAAGTATATATCAGAGTCTCTTGCAGCTGGCATCATTCGTCCCTCATTATCTCCAGCATGAGCAGGTTTCTTTTTTGTGGTCAAGAAGGACAAGTCTTTCAGGCTGTGCATCAACTATCAAGGCTTAAATGAGATCACCATCAAGAAACACTACCCGCTACCTCTCATGTTCATGGCCTTTGAGCTGCTGCAAGGGGCCCAATTTTTCTCCAAGCTGGATCTCCACAACACCTATCACCCAGTACACTTTGGGGGGGGGTGAGTGGAAGACAGCCTTCAATGCGCCCACTGGGCACAACGAAAACTTGGTCTTACCATTTGGGCTCAGTAATGCAACAGCTGTCTTCCTAGCATTGGTCAATGACATCTTACAAGATTTCATCGACCAGTTCATCTTCATATACCTCGATGACATCTTGATCTTTTCTCCCGCACTCAAAACTCACCGGTCCCATGTCGGACAGGTTCTGCAGTGGCTACTAGAGAACCAACTTTTTGCAAAGGCTGAAAAATGCGAGTTCCATAAGTGCACAATCTCATTTCTGGGTTTCATCATCTCCCCAGGTAAGGTCCAAGTGGACCCGGACAAGGTGAAGGCAGTCTTGAACTAGCCCATTCCCTCCTCTTACAAGGAGCTGCAATGCTTCTTGGGGTTTGCTAATTTTTATTGAAGGTTTATCAGGAATTATAGCTCCATTGCTGCCCCTCTTACAGAGCTCACATCCCCCAAGTACCCCTTTCTCTGGAACAACCAGGCTGAGAATGCATTCACATATTTCAAGACCAAGTTTTCCACTGCACCTGTCCTTATCATCCCAGACCCTGCAGCTCAGTTCGTGCTTGAGGTGGATGCCTCTGACATGGGAGTAGGGGCAGTCCTGTCCCAGAGATCATCTAAGGATGACAATATGCACCCCTGCACATTCTTCTTGTATTGCTTGACTCCAGCTGAGTGTAACTATAGCATAGGTGATCGGGAACTGTTGGCCATCAAGTTGGCCCTGGAGGAGTGGAGACATTAGTTAGAGGGGACTGAGACCCCTTTTATCATATGGACTGACCTTAAGAATCTTGAGTACATTAAATCTGCTAAGCGACTTAACTCACACCAAGCCAGGTGGTCCTTATTCTTTTCACGCTTTCACTTTGTGCTCGCCTTCAGACCAGGATCCAAGAATGCCAAGCCAGATACCCTCTCCAGACAGTTCTCACCTGATTCTCAGTAAGATGCCACTGGACCTATCCTTCCTACCCACTGCCTAGTGGCTGCTGCCCGTTTCAACATTGAGAAGGTTGTTCAGGAGGTTCTGGTCAGTGAGCCAGGTCCAGATAACAGACCACCTAATGCTCTGTTTGTTCCCCATTGTGTACATTCCCAGGTGCTTCAGTGGGGGCACAGTTCACTTCTCACCTGTCACCCTGGGGTAGCCTGAACCCTCTTTGTCCTCAGGCAATATTTCTGTGATGTGGCAGGTCATCAAGACTTTTGTGGCAGCCTACGACGTTTGTTCCAGAAACAAGACTGGTAACCAGCCCATGAGCAGACTATTAAGACCACTACCTGTACCTCATCATCCCTGGTCCCACATGGCCATGGATTTTGTCACCAGCCTCCCCAGTTCCAAGGGTAACACCTGTATCTTGAGTATTGTTGATCGTTTCTCTAAAGTGGCTCATTTTGCCCCCTCCCCAAGCTGCCATCTGCTAAAAAGACTGCTGAACTACTTATTAACAGTGTTTTCAGGATCCACGGTCTGCCACTGGACATCGTGTCTAACAGAGGTCCTCAGTTCTCCACTCACTTTTGGAAGGAATTCTGTAAACTCATTGGAGCTACTCCTAGTCTTTCCTCAGGTTACCACCCTCAGACTAATGGACAGACAGAGCGCACTAATCAGAGCTTAGAGGTCACCCTATGGTGCTTGACCATTGGCAACGCATCTTCC
This sequence comes from Notarius kessleri, assembly GCA_025212355.1. Classification (NCBI taxonomy): domain Eukaryota; kingdom Metazoa; phylum Chordata; class Actinopteri; order Siluriformes; family Ariidae; genus Notarius; species Notarius kessleri. Next base: position 1,264,325 of record JAOBAM010000009.1, on the reverse strand, counting down.
TTGAGCCAGGCCCTGCCTTGGCTTGAATATGCACACAATAGGCTCTCTTCACCCTCAATTGAGTCAATCACTGGATTGACTCAATTTCAGTGTTGTCTTGGGTACCAGCCACCTCTTTTTCCTGAGCAAGTGGAGGAGGCATCTCTCCCTTCTGCCCAAGCCTTCATTTGACACTGTCGCAAGGTGTGGGCACGTGCCAGGCATCATCTGCTACAATTATATACAAGAGGAAAGCGGACTGACACCACACACAGCGGTCTAGACACCCCAGTCTATCATCCTGGACACAGGGTTATGTTATACACCACCAACCTTCCCCTTCAAACCCCCTCCCATAAGCTGGCACCCAGGTTTGTTGGTCCTTTTCCCATTTCGTAAGTTATTAACCCCACTACTGTTTGGCTGTTATGTAGATCCATGCATCGTGTTCACCCTTCCTTCCATGTCTCTCAACTGAGACCTATGGTCCTCCCTCCAAGACCCCTCCTCCTCCCAGATTCATCGATGGAGGTGAGGCCTATACTGTCAAGAAGCTGCTAAAGGCCCATTGACAAGGTCAAGGGTTGTAGTACCTGGTTGACTGGAAGGGATATGGCCTGAAGGAGAGGTGTTGGGTTCATGAACACTTCATCCTGGACCCCTCTCTCATCAGGGACTTACACTGCAAGAACCCAGAGGCCCCGTCTGGGATGTGTGGAGGCGTCCATGGGGGGGTAGTGGCATGAGCCAGCTGGGAATATCTAGGTCCTGATCCAATCTTTTACTCCGCTCCCTGGTTTTCTCTGATCCTTCCTCGCATGGCAGCCAGCACACCTGTCTTTCATCACCTCATCTATAGCTCTATATTATACCACTCGGAGATTCTCTCGGCACAGGATTGTCTTCGCCTCATGCTATGCTATTTTGCCTGTTTCTTCCCCCAGTTTTGCTTCAGACTCTATTACTTTGCTACTTTGCTGTGCACTTTGGGATTACTCTGCTCCCCATTTTGGATTACTTTTTTCCCCGTTCCTTGGGATTGCGAGTGCATTTCTCCCACTGCAGGAGTGCTCTTTATTTTTGTTTTGCACTGTGAGCTCTTTTTTTTTTCCCTCTGTGTGGACTTTTATCCTGCTTCTGCACTTGTCTGGGACTTCTGCTCTTCCTGTTTGGTGCTAGCTACTGTTTCCCTGATATTACGTTCCAGATTTTTCCCTGGCTGCTGCTCTCCTCTTCCAGTGCTTCATGCTTCAAGGATTAAAGACTTTTTCTACTTCACTCCCGTGCATGTGAGTCTGCTTTTGGGTCTAGTCAGCACCTATGGCCATTTGGCTTGTGTCACTTTACTCTTGTCAGGGTCATGGTGCCGAAGCCTTTCTTGAAACACTAGGCATGAGGTAGGAATATGCACTGAATGGGACACCATGCACACACATTCATACAGTCATTCACAGCTAGGGGCAATTTATTTCAGCCAGTCCAAATATTGGCATGTTTTTTGGTGGTGGGAGAAAACTGGAGAGGAAACCCAAACAGACATGGAGAGAATATACACAGAAACTATGTACAGACAGTAATGCTGGGATCAAACTACATGAAATCAGCCCAATTTTGACAAGATTTTGTCATGGTAGAGAAATTTCCAGCATCAGACCTGAATATGAACAGTGGACACAACCAATAGGCCTTGGAGTGTATCATAATCAAAGTCTAGGACACTCCGTGACACCCTGATGAAAAATCTAGCATGTCAGATTTTTTTTGTTGTATTTTCTATCCTAGTTTGACAACTCCTATGACACATTCCTTGACATTCCTTCTGAAGCCATGATTCACAATTTCTTGACACTCCTCCCCAACAACATACAAGGACATGAACAATGATTGGTCGAGGTCAAACTTGTAGTTTTGCCAATCTCCTGATCAACACATGGCAAGACTTTATGGCTGAAACTGACATAGTGACCATTGTAAAAAACAGAAATATTGTGTAGTCTGATTCCGGTATAATCTGAGTTCAGGCTCAAACCTTGGAACCCTAGAGCTGTAAGACAGGAACATAACCCACTGCAACACTGCACCATTAACCTGTATGATAATGAGTGATATTTATGTGATTTATCTGGTAAATCTTTATTTTTAGCAAGTTTGCATGGTCAGAAGAGTTTCTTTTAATCCACTTTAATCAATGCAGTAACTAATGGTGGGTATATACTGAGATTTTGGGCTGAAAGATGACAAATATAAAAGAAATGTAGTGATATATTTAGTCATGGCGCCAAAATGGTGGTCCTATGTCGCACTGTAAGAGAGGTTCAAAGATGGTCATTGTCATGGTCTTGCAACCAAAGATAGCCTGGGAAAATATTCTGACAGTGTCAGAAATTTTAGATGACCATCTCACAATGTGACTGCTGCTATGACTTATGTCTACTAACCAACCAGCAGTAATGCAGCATGAAATGACACATTGATCAACGCAACATTGGTGCCAAACCAGCAAAGGCTCAATTCTTGCTTAGCTTCATTGTTTATCACTATTGTGATGCAGATGAGTAATGACATTTTATTCTTGTATATTGACTTGCATCATAGCCTATGATTCAGTATGTGTTATCATCGTACAGTTTACATACTAGTGTTGTAGTACTTGATTGGACTTTGGCTCAAGAACACTTTTTGAAGGTCTCAGTGTCATCTTGGAATTGACTGCATTTTTACTCAGTCTTAGACATGGAGGACTCAGGATTTTATTTCAAGACCAGTCAAGAACACAACTGTAGGAATTTCATTCAATTGCCTGTGTATTGTCTGATTTATTTAACATCGTTACTGTGATTGGATGTAAAATTTCCTGCCTCAAATGCAACTAATAACGTGACTCACTGCTAATTTTAAAGTTTTGTTACTGTTAACAGCTGTCACTCCTCCCTACCCCCTTCACCCCTTGTCTGGTCATGGTCTTGACTCGGTCTCACTCTGCCTTTGTCTTGGTCTTGGCTTGATCCCAACCTCTCAAAGTCTTGGTCTTGTCTCAGTCTTGATACACTCTGGTCTCAGTCTCAGTTTAGGTGGTCTTGACTACAACACTACTACATAGATCAAACTTGATGCGGTACCCAAATTTATTAGATCCATGTCACACAGTGTGGCTTGCAGTAAACCTATACGATTGCTGAAATCTCAGTCTTGAAGCACCATAACAGATTACTTGTTTTCATTAGGCAACATAAGGCAACTTGCATTTATGGACATTTTGATACATAGGATTTAATGGTAGATGAATGAAAGCCTGTATGCATTATCATGGGTCAAATGTGGACAACAACAATCCAAAATTTAGGGTCGGTTGATTTCAGTAGTGGCTGCACTGAGAGAAAGTTCTGTAAGGACCCTCACTAGAGGAGCTACACTGAATATCATATTATTTATAAGGTTGAATTATTAGTATATAAGGGGCTGAGTGGACTGGCACCGAGTTATATAGCTAATATGTTAAGTTTTTGCACCAGTTCTTATTCTTTGCTTCTTTACTTCCTGCTCAAGTAGGTTGTTGCAAGTTCCTAAGTCTAGATTGAAAACGTATGGGGCTCACAGGTTTTCAGTAGCAGTACCTAAATTGTGGAACTTGATCCTTCTAACTATTAGGCAAGCAAGATCTATGATTTCCTTTAAGAGTCAGTTGAAAACTCACTTATAAGAAGAAGAAACCTTTATTTGTCACATGCACACTGAAATTTATCCTCTGCATTTAACCCATCTGAAGCAGTGAACACACGCACACCCAGAGCAGTGGGCAGCCACACTAGAGTACCTTGCTCAAGGGCACCCCACATTAACCTAACTGCATGTCTTTGGACTGTGGGGGAAACCCACACAGACAGAACATGCATACTCCACAAAGAAAGGCCCTTGCCGGCCACTGGGTTCGAACCCGGAACCTTCTTGTTGTGAGGCGACTGTGCTAACCACTACACCACCGTAGGCTTATTTCAAGAAGCCTACTTCTCATCTCATTATCTCTAGCCGCTTTATCCTGTTCTGCAGGCAAGCTGGAGCCTATCCCAGCTGACTACAGGCGAAAGCCGGGGTACACCCTGGACAAGCCGCCAGGTCATCACAGGGCTGACACATAGACACAGACAACCATTCACACACGTTCACATTCACACCTACGCTCAATTTAGAGTCACCAGTTAACCTAACCTGCATGTCTTTTGGACTGTGGGGGAAACCCATGCAGACACGGAGAGAACATGCAAACTCCACACAGAAAGGCCCTCGTCAGCCACTGGGCTCGAACCCAGAACCTTCTTGCAGTGAGGCGACAGTGCTAACCACTACACCACCATGCTGCCCTCAAAGGAGAATCGCCACACTTCTCTGAGCTGACATGAAGTCTACAGTAACTCGAATAATCACTCTTTGCAACCATGGTGAGCAGAAAAGCATCTCAGAATACATAACGCATCAAACTTTGAAGTGGATGGGCTACAAGCGTCTGCACTTTAGACCACGTCAGGTTCCATCACTCCCATCAGCCAAGAACATGAATCTGAAACGATCATTGTCACAGACTCTGCCCAAAACTGGAGAGTTGAAGATTGGTAAAAGATGGTGAAGATTTCTTTTTCTTTGAAAGATGGTCTTTAGCTGTCCAGTTTGGGAAAGTCTGTTCCCAATGTATCCTCAGATTCCTGTTCTTTGTAGACAGGAGAGGAACCTGGTGTGCTCTTCTGCTGGTGTAGCCCATTCACCTCAAGGTTTGATATTTTGTGCATGCATATTTTGAGATGCTTTTCTGCTCAGCACAGTTGTAAAGACTGATTGATTATTTGAATTACTAGATCCTTCCCAGCAGCTCAAACCAATCTGGGGTAGGTTTCCCAAAAGCATCGCAGCACAAAGACAATCATTAAATGGTGGACCGAGCACCACAATGAATGCTGTCTCTCCTAGTTAAGATGCATTAAGAGGCTTTTAGGAAACCTGCCTCTGGCCATTTTCCTCTGATTTTTCTTATCAACAAGAACTATCGCTCACTCAATGTTTTTTCACACCATTCTATGTAACCTCCAGAGACTGTTGTGTGTGAAAAGCCCAGGAGATCAGCAGTTTCTGAAATACTCAAACTAGACCATCTGGAATCAACACCCATGCCATGGTTAATCACAGCTCACGATTTTTCCTTATTCTGATGTTTGATGTGAACATTATCTGAACCGCTTGACCTGTATTTGCATGAGTTTATATCGTGTGCTCTTGCCACATGATTACGTCGCTGATTGTATAAGTGCATGAATGAGCATGTGTACAGGTGTTCCTACTAAATTGGATGTTGAGTGTCGATAAGAATATTTTAATGATATTTAATATTCTAAAATATTTTAATCAATACTTGTTCTATTTGTTTTAATTAATTTAACACATACAGCTGCAATATTTGGAAGCATGGTTAAAGTTTGGTAATTAGATGTAAATTGTACAGTAATTGTATAATAACTTCTGTAATCATGTTCTCTCTCTCTCTCTCTCTCGATATATAAACAATTATTCCACAAAATTGAGTCATACGTGAGCTGATACGCTGAGTCAGCTATAAACCACGTATGACAAGATTGAGTGGAATAACTGTTTTATTTTATCCACATTCACTGGATTTTAAGAAACGGAGCATCCCCCCCCCCCCCCCAATTCAATAAAAACTTTCTACAAAACGTCTGACAAAATTGTTTCTGCTCAGACGGACTTCTTAAAAACCTATTGATGGCTGCATGAATTAACTTTAGTGTTGTTTTCTTTTTAATTTTTTTTATAGAAAGTATCATCTTGCTGTCGTGCCGAGGTAAAGAACAGCTTTAGACGTTTATTTAATTCTTTCTTGGACATTTCAATTCTGTAATTTTCAAACTACTTTGAGCTTTTGAACCAGTCCAAAAAAAAATCAACAAATTTTAATGCTTCAAGAAGGTGAACGTAAACAAAACGGAGAAATTAAGGATCAATTTGTGAAAAATGTGATAATTAATTAATTAATTAATAATTATTGAACATTTTTTTAAAAGATACGTTCTGGGCGGCACGGTGGTGTAGCGGTTAGCGCTGTCGCCTCACAGCAAGAAGGTCCGGGTTCGAGCCCCGTGGCCG
>JAOBAM010000009.1:640591-652853 GCA_025212355.1 Notarius kessleri | reverse complement strand
GCCGGCCACGGGGCTCGAACCCGGACCTTCTTGCTGTGAGGCGACAGCGCTAACCACTACACCACCGTGCTGCCTGAAAAAATGACCAAGAAGAGGAAAGTAAGTTTTGATAAATGACAGAAGGTTTATTTTGTCCAGGAACATGACCTATCCAGAGCTAAAATGCCAAATGAAAATCCAAACACCACCAAGCGCTAAGAAGGAAGAAATTATTTATTCTCCTTCGCAGTCCTGTCTAATGCAGATTTAGAATTTAATTTAGAAAGACACTTGAATTTATGAAGGTGCTCTACAAAAATGTGTGTAGCGCTGACTCTAAATTATTGCTCTAGACGTGCTCTATTGATATGTTTAACCTCAAGGCCATATTTATAACTGGAAGAGTTAATGATGATTAGTGCAGTCGAAATGTTCAAAATGTAAGCAAATGTATGGTATTTTCATTTGTTATTTTGTTGGTCTACGATGTAGGGGATGGGTGTCATCAGCATGTATCGGCTTCCCAACACTGCATCGGCGTTGGCCACTGAAAAGCCCATATTGGTTGTCCTTCAGTTGCGATCTGGTGACTGTGAAGGCTATAGCATATTATTTACATCATTTTCATACTCAACAACATTCAACAAGCCCTTGCACCCCATAGATGTTCATTCTGGAAGAAGAGAGCGCTCCCATCAGGATAGACATGTTTCATTGTAGGAGACATTCATTTGCAGTGACTTTTCGTTGTAAGTGGACAAGTGAACCCAAGCCATTCCAGCACAGAGCCACTAGTTTTCTCTTTTTCCTTTTACCCATCTGTAACTAGGGATTGGCACTGGAAACTAGGGTCATGAGCCAGAGCAGGAACTGAAGAAGCACAGGCAGACAGGATGGTTCGGTGTCAGAGCTTAGCCATATCCAGATGTCACTGTGGAATCAGGATGGTTGGTGTATGAAACCCAGAAACAGATCTGGTCTTGTTTCTGTTGCTGTGGGATATGACACTGTGATGTTCTCCATTAGTGTATAGTGTTGAACTGCCTTTTTTTTTTTTTTTTTTACCACAGTGTAGGCCTGAGTCTTTTTTCCGTTCATGTCCATTAGTGTTGTTGTGGAAACCCACGCTGAAGAACTCCGAGGCAGTCTGTATCTGAAAGAAGACATGCACACACACAGACTGCCTCATCAACCAAAAGTGAAATCATGGCAGTTCCATACTGCTGTGATCATTTAAACCCAGGTCCGAGTCAATTTCAGGTTTTAACAGTACATTTTCTCCTCATTTTAGTGCAGAGTAAATCTGATTAAACTGATTGGAGGGAATTTAATAATCTGCTCATCCTCATTAAGCACACCACATTTTCCTTTTAATCTCATTTCATGGGTCTGCACCAGCGGATGGCTGAGGACCTCTGGGGACAGTACTTAAGTCTCCTTGGCTCCTACACCATTATAAAGCATTATGAATTTGCCCCCATTCAAAATTAATTGCTGCTAAAAGGATTGCCATTTTCTCTGTAATTACAATGTGGTGTTCTTACTATACCAGCAAAAAATCACTTATTTTTCTGTGTGTTTTCCAGAGCGTACTATCGGGCAGCTAATATTTCAGTGCTAAAATGTAATGAAACACCCCGGGCTCCTGGGCAAAGTGTAGGTCGGGATCTGGACTGGCTGAAATCTTATATACTCTTATAGTGGTTAACTCAGGGCATACTGGGGACACAGGAGTTCACCCATGTGCCTGTACGTTTGTTTTTGAATGCATCAGTTTGTGCAAGTGCATGTGGGAGACTACTGTGTGTGTGTGTGTGTGTGTGTGTGTGTGTGTGTGTGTGTGTGTGTGTAGTGTATGCAAGCTTTCAGAGGACTCTTTATGCCCACGCTTTCCCTGGGTAACAATAGAGAGAACACAAGAGTTGCTTTTCTACTCCGAGCCCACAGAAGCATCGGTTCCTAGCCCCAGTGCCCTCTCCCTCTACAGAGATCTCAGCATTTACACTTACATCTGTTTACGTTTATTCACTGCACAGGCGCTTTATCATTGCTGCACATTTCTACCAACTGACCAGAAAGCTATCTCCGTTTCTACAGGCTGAGATCATTGTTAACCACAGATCATTGTGGCTACTGTGGATCTGCCTCTTAAAACATATTCTTATGGTTTTATAATGCTAGACTCAGTGGCCATTTTATTAGGAATGCAATAATAATAATAATAATAATAATGGACAGGTCCCCTTTGCTGTGGTTCTTTGGGGAATAGCTTCCATAAGCTGTTGAAAACATTCCTTTGAGATTCTGGTCCATGTTGACATGACTGCATCACAAAGTTGCTCTATTGGATTCAGATGTGGTGACTGGGGAAGCCGTTGAAGTGTAATAAACACCAGTTTGAGACCAGTTTGCTTGTCACTTGGCACATGCTGCAAGTAGCCAGTATTATATGGATAAACTGTGACTGTGAATGGAGGCGCATGGTCAGCAACAATACTCTGATAAAGTGAGGCATTAAAATGTTGCTTGAGTATTAATGCACCAAGAAAACATTCCCCGCACCATTATGCTACCACCACCAGCTGTTGGCACCAGATTCTGACCCCACCGTCTGCATGTAGCAGCAGAAATTCAGATTCATTAGATCAGGTGACATTTTCCAGTCTTCACCTGTGCAGATTCAGTGAACGTGTGGCCTCAGAGTCTTCTTCTTGATTGTCAGGAGTGGAACTCAAATGTGGTTCGATACTGATGTAGCTCAGCCACCTCAAGTTTCCACATGTTGTGCATTCTGAGATGCCTTTCTGCTCATCATGTTTGTAAAGAGTTGTAATTTCTATTACCGTAACCTTCCTGTCAGCTTGTACCAGTCTGGCCATTCTCTTCTGAACTCTCTCATTAACTAGGTGTTCCCACTCGCAGAACTGCCACTCACTACATGTTTTTCACACCATTCTGTGTAAACTGTAGATCAGTGGTTTTGCTTCAGGACCCACATTTTATATTGGACATCACGTCGCAATCCAACACTACACTAAAGATATTTATCATATGGAAGTAAATGAAGAAGTGCATATTAATTTTGTATGATAATGTTATTAATGCTATTAATAATTATCCATTGCATCAGCCTAAAATAGTTGGATAATAATCCTTTACTAGCTCAGCTAACAGGAAATAAATCAGCTGACATATTGAGTTGTTAAGGTTGTACTGCATAAGTGTTTTCAGTGGAAAATATTAATCCGTCAAATGCAATGCACAATACAGTGCAAAATGAATTATTTACATTAATAAGAAAATAGGACACTATAGTGCTGTAGGATGTGAGACTGTTTTTGTTTCTCAAGGCCACTTTTTGAAGGTCTTGGTCTTGTCTCGGAATCGACCGCATTTTTACTCAGTCTTTTCTCGGACTCAGACATAGAGAGTCAGAATTTTATTTCAAGACTCTTCAAGACCACTACTGTGGGGATTTCATTCAACTGCCAGTGCATTGTCTGATTTATTTGTTAACATCATTACTGTGACTGGATACGAAATTTCCTGCTTCAAATGCAACCAATAGCGTGACTCGTTGCTAATTTGAAATTTTCATTTCTATTAACAGCCGTAACCCCTCCCCTTCCCTTCACACACACTGGTCTGGTCCTGGTCTTTACTTGGTCTCGCTCTGTCTTGGTCTTGACTTGATCCCAACCCCTCAAAGTCTTGGTGTTATCTCGGTCTTGATGCACTCTGCACTCTGGTCTTGGTCATGACTTGGTCTCGGTTTGGGTGGTCTGGACTCCAACACTAGACCACTATATAAATTCATACACATAATCCTGAGTAAGTGCAGTTTGCCTAGTCTAACAAATAAAACAAACACTGACCCAAGTACTGAATTACAAATTGTATACTCAATATGAAATATGAACGACTATTAAATGATAAACATAATAATGAGAATTAACTGCAGCTACCAAGACCAGAGCAGAAATCCTAGCCTGCGCAACTCAATGGGAAACCTGAGGGTGTGATTTCATTTTGATAAGTTTCTCAAAATCAGGATATCAGATACATTTGTTGATTAGATAGTGTGAATGCACAATAGTGACCTGCCTTCGTGCATGTTAACGTCTGCTGCTTTGTGTCCTCGGATACATCTTGTACATTCTCCTCTGTATGGTGTCACTGGAGATGAGCGATTTTTTATTTCCCCAACTGATTTGCAGCAGACTTGTGCTGAGGATCTCTCTGGTCATGTTGGCAACAGCGGGTACAACAAGATCCTCTGTAACTGTGCGGGTCTTTTTGCATTTTGAAATGTGATGAGTGAGTTTGTACAATGCACAAAGTGATTGCTCCTGAACAGTGCACATGTGCACATGACAAAAACTCAGCAGGCTCGAGTGTTTTGTCTCTAAATACTTTATGAATTTCGATGGCTTCATGCTTTCCGCAGCCTATAACCCGCTGCACACTGTGGTCTGCACAAACCATTCCTGTCATAGTTTCCTTGCGTAGTTTTTTCCCCCAGCCTTTTATTAGGAAGAGGGAATTTCATTCTGTTTTCTGTTAGCACCGATTGTTTACAGGTGAATTAGTGCCAAAATTGACAGAATTTTATTGGACACACAACATGACATGAGCAAATTTTTCATTGGCTACAGAAAGCATTCCTTTTTGAAATGATTTTATGTTTTATTTTTGGAACAATAATTGTCTATGCTGCCATATTTTCTACAGTTTTCCATTTTGTTGTATCATTTGTATCTAGCAACATATGTTTTTTTCTTCCCAGCAGTCTGCGACCCACATTTTTGTCGCAGCTCAGCAGTTGAGAAACACTGCTCTCAAGACTGCTGTGTGTGAAAATCCCAGATCATCATTTTCTGAAACACTCAAACCAGCCTGTCTGGAATCAACACCCGTTCCCCACAGTCTGATTCTGATATTTGACGTGAACATTAACTGAAGCTCGTGACCCATATGTGCATGGGTTTTATACATTGTGCTGCTACATGATGGTCTGACTGGATAACTGCATGAGTAAGTGTATAGGTGTTCCTATTAAAGTGGCCAAAAAACGTCAGTTCATAATGTTTATGTCTCTGTGGCAGATCCTGCCTGATGATCTCGGTATTCTCACCAGGCCTGTCTCAGTCTTTATGTATTTGTGTTTCTCTTTCCCCATGTATCTTGGTATTTTCTGTGTCTTTCTCTGTAACATTTTCTATGCCTCTTACAATCCACAACATGCATCTATTTCAGTTTCGCTCTCTCTCGTGTGCATGCTCTGTAAGAAGAGTGTTGTAAAGTCCTGTTTTTCTCCACAGGTGTGTGTCCCACCCCACGCACCACCACGGCCCTCACGTGTGTGTTGCGCTGTTTCCCGTGTGAGCCGTCTTGGGCCGGCAGCCCCTTTGTGCAACGTGCACCAAGCCCGCCTATGCTCACCATGACGCGCTCCAAAACCTTCCAGGCCTACCTTCCCACATGTCACCGCACCTACAGCTGCATCCACTGCCGTGCACACCTCGCCAACCACGACGAGCTCATCTCTAAGGTGATCATGACTTTTGTATGGAGTTTCTTGCCAAACTCAGTTGTGAAAAAGGGCAAAGATTTTCTGTCAGTTTGAGAAACCGTTTGTCATTATGTCAATGGAAGACTTATCAGACTGTGGTAGCAGCCAAGAGCAAACGTGATCAGAGCAGGGGCGGTGACAGCTTGAGGTCAGACGAGCAGATGCTGCACAGCTTGTTGTCACTGTTTAACACTCACAGAGGCTTTGATAGACAAATCTGTTGTGAGATACTTATAAGCTGTTTTATTGCTTTTCTTTTAGTCCTTTCAAGGAAGTCAAGGCAGAGCCTATCTTTTCAACTCTGTGTAAGTATATAGCAAGGGTGCTTAACTCCAGTCCTCAGGGACAAATTCCAACACAGTTTGGTCATGTTCCTGCTTTAACACGCCACAAAACCTGGTCTTTAACTGGGGATTTGAATCAGATGTGTTAATGCAAGGTATTCATCAAACTGTACTGGACTCTAGCCTTACAAAAGTGGAGTAAGGCACTTGTAGTCAATAATATATGATTAAAAGTTTTATCCTTGGTCATATGCTCAAAAGTGCTTCCTTTTCAGTTTGTCTGTCTGTCTTGCAATAGGGTGAATGTAGGTTGTGGTCCAGCAGAAGAGCGAGTGCTCCTCACCGGCCTCCATGCAGTAGCAGACATCTACTGCGAGAACTGCAAAACTACACTGGGATGGAAATATGTGAGTGGAATGACACGTACAGACACCATGAAATGCAAACCAGGCAACACACACTGGTGTTCACAAACATTTGACTCATTCCTGTATTTGTATTCCGGTATGTTCATTAGTCTTCTACGAGCAGATGAGCGTATCTGGATTTACTACAGTCATGGACACGCATCAGCTGATCCAAGATCCCAAAATAGACAATGGCCTTCTGTTACACTATGCAAAGTTCGGAAGTCTACCCTTAAAGTCAATCCCTCAGGGGCTTGCATTCTTTATTCTTCACATAGTGTCCATTTTCACTCAGCAGCTGCACCACTCGCTGATATTGGTACATGTAGTGGTGGTTCAGGCTTGTCAAATGAGTTACTAGCTGTCTTGAGAGTGCACACACAAATGTAAAAACAAATACACTTCACTTGCACTCAAAGTGACCCCTTTATTTAGGAATGGACCATTAATGAATAAGGTTGTTTGTAGGCATTATTGTCAAACGGACAGGTTGATGTTGAGAGATTTGAACAGAGCTATCTACCCTAGAAAGAGGAACATATTCTGAGTTAGTGATTTGAACTGAAAGTAGCGACATCAGAAATGATCTACAGTACTAATCAAAAGTTTGGACACACCTTCTAATTCAGTGTTTGTTCTTTATTTTTATTGATTAAAAGTCACTTCATGTCGCAAAGTAATGATGGATGCTGCTTCTCTTTATTTAGTTGTTCAGTTCTTGACATAATATGGATTAATTAAAAATCTTTGAATCTTTGATTACTATAGTTGTGGAATAGGGCTATTTACTGTATTTTTATTATTTACTGTTTGACCTCAAACGCATTAATAAGGTAAGAGACTCGTCCACTAATTACCTTTTGACGAGGCACCTGTTCATTGAAAAGTGTTCCAGGTGACTCCCTCATGAAGCTGGTTAAGATAAGTCCAGTAGTGTGTAAAGCATCATCAAGGAAAACGCTGACAACTTTGAAGAATCTAAAACATGAAGCATTTTGGGGTTTTTTAACACTCTTTTTTGTTTACCACATAATTCCGTCAATGTTCCAGATGTTATTTCATAGTTGTGATGTCTTCAGTATTGTTCTACAATGTAGAAAATAATCTAAATAAAGACAAACCTGGGCAGGAGTCGGGGTGTCCAGACTTGACTGGTGCTGTATAAGCAGGTGCTTAACTTGGGAAGCCCATTCGGATTAATCAGATAGCCTGTGTACAGTTAATGCATCAAAGGTGACCAGGTTGGTAGACAACAGAGAAACACTTATTCTTGGGACATTTGTCTTGATGGAAGACAATACAAGAAGTGAAGTGTGGACGAGAGGCAGCGGTGGACAAATCATTAACCAGAGCTCGTGGATTTCTTGTCGAGGCTATAAGTTTTCTATTCATGCTTGCCTAGTATCTATAAATTAGATTAAATTGATTAAACAACTAATGAAAGAGAAAAAAACCTACTCCTTATTGACTTTTACAAACCCACGTTATTTTGGTATGTATTTCTTGACTTCATGCGCTTCATGGTGACACACCTTGATGTTACAACTGCTGAACTACAGACATCAGCCAAGGCGAGAGTTGGTTGACAGTATTTATTATGTGGATTAATTAGCACGCACAGATGGTGTACTGGTTAGCACTGCCACCTCATAGCAAGAAGGTTCCGGGTTCGAACCTCATGGCCAACAGGGGCTGTTCTGTGTGGAGCTGCATGTTCTCCCCGTGTCTGTGTGGGTTTCCTCCCACATTTCAAAGACATGCAGATTAGGTAAAATACCCAGCCACTGGGGTTAGCCAAGCCAGTGCATACTTAGTGCCAGTCCCAAGCCTGGACAGATTAGGGAGGGTTAAGTCAGGAAGGGCATCAGGTGCCAAATCAAATATGTGGATCCAGATGATCTGCTGTGGTGATCGTCAGCATGCATGGATGACATGATCTTTTCAACACACAGGAACGTGGAAACAAAAAACTCCAGCACAAATATAGCTCTCCTGCTGTAAATAACCGTCACCTCATGGTTAAACACGTTGAGATTGGTCAATGACTTGCTGACTTCTGGTCAAGGGTACAAGCATGATGTGTTGCATCATAATGTACTTCTAATGTGATCCTTTTTTTTGTAATTTTTTAGATTGTGAGTATTTTAGCTTTATCTTTGTGTGTGTGGATGAAATTTCTGTGCACTTTTTTGCTTATCTGCTTGCCTTGAAGTGCCCCCTTTGGGGACAAATGCAGTATATTGAATTGAATTAAACTCCCTTTTCACCTCTCTTTAGGAGCATGCCTTTGAGAGCAGTCAGAAGTACAAGGAGGGTAAGTTTATCATCGAGCTGGCCCACATGATAAAGGACAATGGCTGGGACTGAGGTCTGAGGGAGCTGTGATGGTGTGTGGATGTAAGCCAGTTGAAATGCTGGCTGTGTGGGTAAACAAGTGACGCTGGTTTCATGTCGCCTTCTCTCTTGTATTCTATTTAACATTTCACCTACACACACAAACACTCCTAGTTCCAGGGTTGCAGGTGCAGAGTCAGGGGTTGTGCATGAAGTCCAGAGGAGGGGCAGTCCCAGGAACAGTGTATGTGCGTGTGTGTGTGTGTGCGCGCACGCGCGTGTGTGTGTATGTGTGTGTGTGTGTTCACATGCCAGCTGAATGAATGAACATGTGAATATGTGAACACATCCAATAACAGGTGTGTAGACATGTACACTCACTTAGTTATGTACACCAAACTAGTTACTTGCATGTCCCACCCATCCTAGCCCAAGACAACCCAATGTGTTTGTGTGCATCTGGGTTCCACACCAGACTTGGCAGGTCCATGGGGTCATATAAGAGAGTGCTAAGGTGATTATCCCAAATCCAGCTGAGTTTGGCCACTGCCAGCTTTGGCCAATGACGACAGGTCTCTGAATGGGCCTCTGATGGAGACAGCCAATGAAAGAGGCCCATATGAGGGGTAAAACCAGTCATATTGGCAGGCAGAGCTTTCTAATGAGACTCCTCTGTCTCACCATTTATAAGACACTAATATCTGATCCATTCTGAGTCGCTCTCCTTTGCCCTTACATACGAAAGTGGATGTTAACCAGTATTTGTAACTGGATACATGGCGTTATGTTTGAACCTAAAATTCTGTATTCAGCATTAGCCGTGAGCTGCCTGTGCTAGTCCTGCTTTCGTTGTGTGATTATATTTTTAGGAAGTACTGCTGGGCATGAGAACAGGGTTTTCAGAGCTTTCTCGCATGACATGCAGAAGACGAGGTGCGATACTGGAATACTGCCTCCTTCTAACAAGCATTTTTTTCAACTGAAAAAAGAGATTAAAGCCAGTTAACAGTGACACCTTGTTGGTGTCTCCATGTCAACCAAAGAACTACATCCATCTATAATTAGTTACACAAACAGTGGCTAGGCTGTAGTAACACGAGGGGCCCTGTCTTTGCCAGGCAATTGCAATGACCAACGTCAACTGCTGTAGTGTAGCACAAACACACAAAAGCATTTCCCAAAACGTCGAACCATTTTCATTCATTCATCTGTCAAAATGTAGCGTGTGGGTTTAGTCAAGTAAATATCAGTATAAGAATGTGGCGGGGGGTGTTAGCACTGTCACCTCACAGCAAGAAGCTTCTGGGTTCGAACCTGTCAGCTGACCAGAGCCTTGTTGTGTGGAGTTTGCATGTTCTCCTCGTACCTGCATGGGTTTCCTTTCCTCCCACAGCCCAAAAACATGTGAATTGGGTCAACTGGCTACTCTAAATTGCCCGTGAGTGTGATGGTTGTTCATTTTTGTGTTAAGACCCGGTCCCACAAGAACTATAACTATAATCATAACTATAAATAAATCAGTCCCCTGCGGTTTATGGGGTTGGTGGTCACACCAGACTGATAACGATACCTATAACCCAGGGCTGGGTTTATCCGTATCGGTGAGATTGATTCTGGAGCAATTTATCCAGACCTTTTTATTTATAAAACATCTGACCAATCAGGTAATTGTTTACATGTGACGTCGTCTGAGCACGTGCTGTTTCTCCCGAACATCTTTGTACATCCTTGTTGCATCAATGGAGGAGAAGCTGATTATAGACGTGTCAAAGAATCCCATACTTTATGACAAAAAGCACAAGCTGTACAAAGATCCAGCCAAAAAGGAAAATGTATGGAAGATCATCGGCAGTAGAGTGGGCGTGGCTGTATCTCTTTAAACTTTAAGTACATCTGTAAACTTTATCTCCTTTTCTTCTTCTTGCCTTCTGTGCAAAACGAGCATCAAAAGCAGCTCTTCCTCGCTGTCACTGTCAGCCATTATGTGCTGCCGAGTGCACTGGGTGTGCACACAAACAGCATACAGCTGCGGCATTTTCCCACGAAAGCCAACAGCCACGTATATTTATTTCCCCGAGTGTCAGGACCAACCGATATTATAGTGGGGATTATAGTTGTGGTGTTACCGCTCCAGACTGGAACTCAGTTCAGGCAGAGGTATAGTCAGAGCTGGAGTTATCAATGTTGTGGGACCGGGCCCTTCATCTTGCGATAGATTGGGGAACTGTCAAGGGTTTACCCCGCCATTCACCCCGCCATTCACCCCAAATCAGCTGGGATTGGCTCCAGTTTCCCCCATGACCTTTAGATAGCAGATAAGAGGTATAGATCATGGATGGATGTGGCAGTTAATGAATAATTTCTCGTCCAACTATATTAGTCATACGTCCAACAAACAGCACAAAGGCATATCACAAACATGACATCTTAGTTATTTTATATAGTTCTGAGGCCACAGATTAAAGTATTTTGAGTTCTCTAAACACTCACTCAGCACTCCTTATATACATTTGGTATGGGTGGAGCTCAGTAAGATGTAATCTCCAGTTAACTATGCTGTTGAACTATATCATAAAATTCCATACCGTCTCATATGTATTCCTGTCACTGTTGTGCATTTCCAGCTTGCATGTTGTTCACTTCTATTAATCATGAACTCACCAAATTATCCAGTGATGATTTACCAATATAAAGCTCCAGCACTTGCAGGTTTGCGTGATGCCACATGCCAAATGACCAGATTCTGTTGTGAGATCATGAAAATACCAATAATGCTGTAGTGCTGCATGTGACAGTGTTTGTGTGCACAGATGAAGATCAGGGTTAAGGAGTTAAAAGTAGCTTAAGGCCAGCTTTTGTCTCTAAGGTGAAATGCATTCTTTCTTTTTGTACATGACAGATATTAATATATTTAAGCACTTAAATGGATATTAATGAGAGGCATCATTATTTAGGTTGAGCTGTGTGTTTCAGACTGTAAATAAACATGTATGATTTGTTATTTATGAATTTAAATACCATACTGTGCTTTGTGTCTGGAGCCCTAATTGGGTGTGCAATATTTGCCACTTTATTTTTATTTTATTTTATTTTTTACTCTTGAAACCGTTTCAAGCTTTGTGTCTTTTATAAAATCATGACTATATATTAACTACTGCTGGAGATTGATCTCAATTAAAATAAAAGATATGGTAAGTTGCCTTGCGTGTTGTGGTTTGTTTTTTTAGATATTCCATGTAACGCAACCATATTTTCACTTAGGGTTACGTACATCAGGCCTCAGCTTATACCTAATAATCTAATAATATTAGTAGAAGCCTTTCAATGTAAATGATAAGGAAATTTAAAAATAAAATGCAAACAGGGTCATTCCATGTCAAATCTCCGAATGCTCCCACTCGACCATCTCAGATTTGGCTGAAAAAATTCCACACTTCCCAATAGGAAAAGTCCCAAATTTTAGCTCCCGACTCCTTATAGTTTTGTCTCATCTCAGGATACTGGAGAGGGTACTGGAGAAAGGGAATCTGAGATCTGGAACTTCAGATGCAGGAGGAACAATGCGGTTTTCGTCCTGGTCACTGAACACTGGACCAGCTCTATACCCTCCATAGGGTGCTCGAGGGTTCATGGGAGTTTGCCCAACCAGTCCACATGTGCTTTGTGGATTTGGAGAAGGCATTCGA